>OY757244.1:25044981-25368313 GCA_963583935.1 Diaperis boleti
TTATTGATCTATAGGTATACCAACTTTATAGTACTTTCCAAGCAAAGATAAAAGAAATTGTTTTTTAACATCTTCTGAATCGGAAATTAGAATGAGTGTCTACATCTCAGAGGTGCCATTGCTGTTGGCCTTAGTAGTGATTAGAGTTGTAACTTTTTTAAATAAAATTGTCAATACGAGATTTCGCCATTCATGTACAGTTATGGCCACATAAATCTCGTACAACCTCATTTTGACACCACGACAAATTTTTCCAATAATTTCTGTTGTAGAACAAATTTTGACAAAAAAACATGAATTTGCGTAAATCAAAGGATCAAATTTTATTGAGATGAAATTTGTAATAATTAAAAACAATTAATATTATAGTATTAATTAAATTAATATTATATTATAATTTATTTTGTACGAGATTTATGTGGCCAAAGCTGTACCTAGTTTATGTTGATTTTGAGTAAAAAATATAGATTATTATAATTTAAAGAAGATCTCAATGGTTGTCAGAGTTTGAAGTTTTGTGGTTTGAAATAAGTAGTATATTTCGATACAAATGCGTCGTCAAAGCACTTTTCAGGGAAGAGGGCGAATTTTTGAAGCACAAAGCGTAGGCCGAGTGTTGCAAATGAGCCATGAGCCCGAGCGCGACCGAAAAGCACGCGAGTACGTAAAACATAAAATTTTAAATACATATGCGAGAATATTTATATATTTAGTTATACACCTACACCAGTTTATCCATTATGTACTTCACAAAACGAATTACATTTTCACGATATTTTGAAGTCCCTTTTCATTGTTCATTGAACGTTCCAAAGCCGCAATGCCACCCTGCGAATTTGAAAATATAGTTGGTGGTGTTTGAGACTTATTATAAAATAAGCCGATTGGCCCTTACAATGGCTTATGGGCGGTTTTGCGGACAGGACACTATAAATATTACCTATACTAACCAGCCCCAAATAATGGCAGCATCATGGTCCGTACTCCAAATATGTTTTTAACATGTTTCCTAAGTAAATGTAAAAATTACTGTTTTTATTTATATTTCTAGTATACGTATTTGTTTGTTGGGATAAATTTGATGTTCATTAGAACTAAAATTATAAGACTCAAATATTATATTTAGTACCTTTCGTAATGCTTTGTTAGTGACTGTTCAGAAATAGGTACAGCATTCAAGAGTATTTCCAAAAAATACAAAATTGACACTCTTGCTTTGGAATTCGGACACACAGTTTTACGATTGCCCCGTATCATTGTGTCCAATTGAAATGATATGGGGACAATTGAAACAAAGAATATGGCGAGGAAATACTAATGCCAAATATAGCCATGAAATGCTTGAGAAGATTTGACATGAGTCTGAAATAATCACTTTTAATATAACAAGAGCATCTAAAATAATAATCGATTATACTTCCGAATCACTTATACTCCACGACAGCTGAAATACGTCGAAAGAGGAGGTTAGTATAATCGGATTATTTTCGTTTGCTCGAGTGGTAGTCGTTACGATTATACAACCAAAGCGATCCAAAAAAATACGAAATATATTTAGAGAAGTTTATTAGCACACACAAAAAATTGTTACTATGCCAAAGTTCATTGTTGGATCCAACCGCGTCGGCAAGGGTAGGTATAATCGCTTATCTGTGTAAAATCTGTCATTGAAATTGGCTCAATTTATTTTGTGTTATAATATTTATAATCAATGTAAAAGAATCTTAAAGAACATTAAAGTAGTAAATTTTTAACTTCAGTTAGGTCAATAATACAGGGTGTCCCAACTAAAATGTGTACCCCCCAACAATTCCAATTTCGAAAGACTTAGAAGAAAACGTTTGAACAGGTCAATTTTGTTATTAAGGGGGGCCAAATTGTATCAAACTTTCAAGTTTTAGATCTCACCCCTTTAGACAGGGGAGCCACATTACATTATTTTAAAGCTTATTCAATTGTCTATCCAAACCTAGTTTTATCGATTCGTTTCTGCAAAAAAGAGCATCAGAATTTGTTATTTTCCAAATCTACATAAAATACTCTTGATTTGGAAAATAACAAATTCATGCTTTTTTTGTAGAAACAAATCAGTAAAAGTAGATCTGGATAGAGAATTGAATAAGCTATAAAATGATGTATCACACGACCCCCCATGCCATTTAAATTTTTTAAGTGGGTGGCTCCCCTGGCTCAAGGGGTGAGATCTAAGACTTGAAAGTTTGGTACAATTTGGTCCCCCTTGATAACAAAATTGACCTGTTCGAGCGTTTTCTTCTGAGTTTTTCGAAATTGGAATTGTTGAGGGGTACAAATTTTAGTTAAGTATTTTATGTAAATATGGAAAATATAAAATTTATGCTTTTTTTTTGTAGAAATGAATCGATAAATGTAGGCTTGGATAGAGAATTGAATAAGCTTTAAAATGATGTATCACACGACCCCCCATGCCATTTAAATTTTTTAAGTGGGTGGCTCCCCTGGCTCAAGGGGTTAGATCTAAGACTTGAAAGTTTGGTACAATTTGGTCCCCCTTGATAACAAAATTGACTTGTTCGAGCGTTTTCTTCTTAGTCTTTCGAAATTGGAATTGTTGGGGGGTACAAATTTTAGTTGGGACACCCGATATATTGTTATTAACTACATATTATATTAACGGTAACACCATTCACCTTTTTTTAATGTGCATGATTATAATAATGTGTTTTTTATTTTAATTATTTATACCTATTATGTTTCTGTATAATTTTACGCATTTTCTATGAATGACACAAAAATAAGTACGGTCCATTCCTAAATCCCACAAGGAACGCCACCACTTTAAAGAATTTATGACCGGTCGATCGCTAAGCTGTTCATCCTTCCCTACGTCAAACTCAAATCACTCTACTATGTCAACAGTGTTTTTTTATTATCAATTGAAATTAACATACAGTTTTTTCTTATTTTGGGAAAGCTTGTAGAATATACATAATAATAAAATATATGGTTTGACAAAATTTTATTTATGATTTTCATTGATTGGATACGCGTAATGTATTTTGGGTTACAACATATCTAATATGAGTTACACACATATACGTTTAAGTTGCCTAATTTTTTTGTGCAAACAGTGATTTTATTAATACAATTTATTTTGGATCTATAAGAAAAATACAGTGTGGAAATTAAGTAAGGAATAAATTCAGTAAATTCCCAAGAAGATGGAAGAAGAAGTACAATAGAATGGCAGGCTAGGTCCCCATATCGAACCCCATTAGATTTTTTTTCTGTGGAGGCACTTAAAAAGCAAGGTGTATCAAAACCGACCCAACAATTTGAATGATCTTGAAGGAAGAATTTGACATAAGTGCAGTTTAATAACTCCCCAAATCATTCAAAACGTATTGGCTGCTTTTTATGATCCTCTTGGATTTTCTCAGATGATGCAGGGTCATCTGTTTGAACATTTGGTGTGATATCTTTAATTTATAACTTTCACATCAATAGTCTTTTTGTTAATTTTGTTAATTTGTTAGTCCTACTTTGAAATTTAGGGTTGTTTTCTTATTTTTTCTCATTGATTGTTTTTGGGAACTTTGGTTTGTTTGGATTTCTATGGTTTTCTCCTTTAATTCTGATAAAATTAGACAGCTCTGTTAGTTTTTTGAAATTTTACTAATCTGAACTTTAGTGCCGTTTTAATTCATTTTTTCCTTGTCTAACCTATTAAGTATTTGACAACGTTGAAAACAGAATAAAAAAACTCTATTCAAATGTAAAATAAAAAACATAGGTTGCCATTAAAAAAATATTGATGACGTCATAACTGTCACAAAAAAGTAATGAAAAAAAATTAGTATACGTTAGTCGGATGCGCTATAATTAGCCGTACCACATGCTTTTTAAGTTTTATTTCTAGCGCAAATACTAACGGAGTTACTGAATTTATTTCTTACTTAATTTCCACACTGTATATGTACCTTTAGGGTGATTTTAAACATGATTGTGTGATCCTTGAAAACTCAATAATTTTGAAGACGAATGGCAAAAATGGCATTTTTTGTTGTGATAAATATAAAGATCTGACCTGATTCTAGAATACTAGCCAAACCCGTGGGCTACGCTCCACGTAGACATGTTCCCTCCGCAAAGGCAAACGAAATGCGAGTTCTGTGTTGGCCACGCATCCTATAATCGACCGAAGAAATGCTTTACTTTCTCAGTCGGCAACTTGACGGTGAAAACAAAGTGGTTCCACAATATACGTTTCAACTGCTCTTCCTCATAAATGCTTCATAATATAGCGCTCTCACTTGGCACGCTATTGAACAGAATTGTATTCATTGTTGAATCTTTAGCGCACGGCTTTTAATAGAATAGATATATGTATGTATGACAGCTTCTAAGACTTCATAATACTAATTTATCTTAAACACCATTAACAAACTATCAATAGGCAACAACATACTTAACCCGATTAGTGCTCAAGGCATCCTGTCTCGGTCTGCCCGGGGGTTTTACCTCTTTCTGCCCTAATCCTTACTCTTGACCACCTCAGGCGTGCGCGATATATCAACCGCGCTAACATGTATATTATGTATTCTTTTAAATAATTTGATTTGGGCATTTTTGTGTTCCATTCCACCACCAAAGTAGGACTAAAAATTACAACTTCTGCGCAAGAACGGTTCTTTTATCTGTCATTGTTATAGGTTCAACCGTCAAAGTCATCCAAAAGAACTACCTATGACAATGTATAACAGTCCAAAACTGGGAAACAGATGCCACAAGGGTCCAGGTCAAAGACAAGCGAAGAAATTTATAGAGTTGTCGCCACCGAATGCTAAAAAGCTTTTTCTTATCTAAGAAAGAAATTAGGCTCATCACAGGTCTATTCACAGGCGACTGCCATGTAAGATATCATCTCAAAAACATGGGACTAGTAGACAGTGAAGTGTGCAGATTATACAATTTGGAAGTAGAAATAGCCGAATACATACTCTGCAGGGGCGACGCATTAGCTAACCTAAGGAAAGTGTTAGGCTGAAGACACCTGAAGGAGTCTCTTATAGTGACATCCTGAACTTTGCAAAGAAGGTGGGATTCTTAGGAACATAGATGCGAGTAGGGTTGAACAACAGATTAACATAGGTCGATGTTCTGAGAGGCTGAATAGCCCTACGACCCCAGGGTACAAATAAATATTGGTGTGGTTCGTTTTCTATGTTTGGGTGGATGAAGTTTGAGGGCAGATTGTGGTGCAAGTGGGAATACATCCAGTATTAGGCTTTGAATGTCAAAATATTCTATTTAGAGAGGACGCAACATTATGTATGAATCATTTATGAAAATCATTTAGACAAACTAATGTTTTCTGAAAGTAACGAAATGAATTTTTTTGATTTTGAATTTACTTTTCAAAAAATAAGTAAAATATTCAAATTCGGGTTTCAACATCCGGGAGGTAGCGTTGCATTTGAACGATCATTTGATACCGACTGAAAATGATAACAATGATAGTTTTCCCCTGATATTTAAACGTCAGCTACTTCAGTACCGGTGGAGCTAGAAGTGACAGCATGTGAAAGTTGTTAATAAAAAAAATTGGTTTTAGTATATTCATACCACACAAAAATTCATGAGAATACGTCAGTCACCACTGGGAAACAATAATTTACTGAATAACAACGTACTAAATAATGTAGTTGTACGAAGAAAAATCACAAAAAATGTTACATTGTTATAATTGTGGAAATGGATTATAGGCCAGTCAAATTAGATCCAAAAAAAAAAACGTTTCGAGGAATTAATTCTCAGCAAGCTGTAAATAATTTCAATACCTTCATTTGGTCCTAAATAAGTGTAATTTGAGTTTTCACCATAGCAGGAGGTGAGCTTATAACTTATGGGAGCCCAAGAAGAATTAAATTTTTGCACTTTTTTCAGTCTTTTGCTTATAGCTTGAAAATAGTGCGTCGGACGGAAAATGACATTCTGTATACACTTTTCTGTACATACGCAAGATCTCTGGAGTAATATTGTACCTCACAATCTGAAATAATTATTGTTAAGGATGATATCATTTCTAATATTTTATCTAGCTGTTCTTGTTTTTTTGCTCATTCTTTTGTTTTGGTTTTAGACGCCCTTTTACTTTTTTGTGATATTTTATTGTCATTTTTGTTGTTTCTTTTCTTTCTACTATCATCCGTAGAGTGATCATCACTGTCAATTATTTTTGAAAAAATCTTTAATTCTCCTGTAATCTGATGTTGTCTTCGCCACTGTGCGGATTCGTTTTATCTGTGTTTATCAGTCGGCATTAAAGCCCATCTACAAGTCGACCTTTTGAATAGCCGGTGTTTAGACTACCTACCTGCCGATATTATAATACCTGACCTGTTTTCTTCAAATTCTTCCTTAACTCGCTATTTTACAGTTATCCCATTGAATAGACTATACTACTTTTTAATTTTGGTGCAAATATCTAAATTCGTTATGAGTTTGTTGTTCACACAAAATGTAGTAGGTACAACAAAGAAATTTCAGCGGTGATTTCCGTGTCTCGACAGTCCGAATATGACAATTATGTCATAACCATAACCTTGCTTCTAATAAAGCTTAAACCAAAGATTTAGTCATTGCTTGAGCTAATAATATACTTGTGGAAGTGTTAAGTACAGAAGAAATGTTTTATTTTTATTACCTCTATTAAAAATATTCAAATTAGCAAATGTAAACCAATACTTCTAAAATGAACCCGTTACGGTGGAGTAAAAATTACCTCGTCGAATTAATAATAATAACTAATACCGTCTCGTGGTCTATGTTCAGTCATTTCCCCTAGAAATGTAAATCGACTCGGTCGGTCCCACGACCCAACAATTGCCTTCTTCCTCGCCAGCTCTTAATTAACCGTAAAAAATACACTCGTGTCAGTTTTTGTAAATATTCTTCCGGATGTAAAGCTTTTGCAATTTTAATTATACAGTTACAACAATTTAGGTTAAACCGCGTTCCCCCCCATTTAGAAACGTAAATATTGCTGAACGCATCGCGGAGACTTCAACGTGCGATCGCACGACGAACCAACAAAAGCCATAAAATTTGGTATTTTCACAAAAGCGAGCGTGAATTCAAAACACATGTCAATATCATGCATCAACACTTAAACATTGGATGTTTAAAACATTACAGCGCATGGTCGCTCTACCGAAAACTAATGGATGGCCAAAACTGTTGGCGAAGAAATGACAAGTTTACCATGCAAATAAAAAAGACGGCCAACGTTGTGCTTGTGGTTCGTCTTCTGCGTATGTGGATTTGGATTTTTATGCGGCGGTCGTTGAGGCAACGGACTTGAGACTGCAGTAGGAATAGACTTTAGTAAATTTCGAAGTCGGCGATCGGCTTTAGAGATATTTAAGGAGACCGCCGGCCAAACGGATAATTTATTATTGTGAACTTCCAGTCAGTTTCTACATAATCATGCTGCATCTGTAATTTGTTGGAGACGCGGTGACATTCAGAATTATATTGTAAGATTCATTAATAGATGAGATGATCGAGTTTTTTTACTTTGGAAAATTTGCCAGTATGTTGACCTCGAATGTAAGGCAACAAAGGCAAATAAAAGCGGTAAGATTTAGTCTGATTAAACTTAAGTCTAAATGAAAACTCCAAAAAGCTATTAAAACTTTTCATGGTAACTTACACATCGCCAAAAATATTCTAACTAATTATTATTGTTAGTACCTTAATAATCATTAGTCATTAATAATCATTTTCTCAAACTAAACCAAAATGAACTTAAGTGTTCTTTCAATTTGGTGCGTTAATTAGCAAAAGGAGCGTTTATTTTTCTGTGATAATTATGAGTGTTTATTTCAATTTTAGGAATGGCCTGGTTAAGCCCTTTTTATACACATATGCAAATGAAGCTGAAATTAATTTAATTAGCACCGTTGGCATTGTACTCGATCTTTTAATAGTGGTAATACCGCAAAAACTTCATAATAAGCAATCACACATGAACTCTATGAGGTGGTTCACAATATTTCAAACCTGAGAGATTGAGGAACCTTGACGACTGTAAAAACAAACAAAAATATTAAAGAACCGCATAGAATTGTCAAATCAAAGAAACCGAATGGCAAGTAAGAGAATGAAAAACCTTGGAACCAAGGATTCTAAAAGACTAAGGAACCAAAGACTTTAAGGTAAGTAGGTAGGACCTGAAAACCTGAGAAACCAAAAAACCTAATAGGTATATTCAGAAACGTGAGAGACTCAGGAACTTGAACAACGAAGCAATTTGGGAGAATGGTAAAACCCCGGTTATCCAAGCCCTGATTATACGAGCCTCCACGTTAAACGAGACAATGCTTCCGATTATTTTCTATGCAACAGTAAACTTCATTAATTGGGTTGATCTGATGGATGACCTGAAACAAGTAAAAGAAGAAGTACCATGAAAGAAATGAGAGAGCTGAACAACGACAAGAAACAGCTCGGGGAAGATATGAAGGGAGGAATGAACCAACTGAAGAAGGCGATGGAAGAAAAAGTGAAAAGTTGGAGAGAAGAGAAAATCTCCCTATTGAAAAGACGACAGGACAGATGGAGACGAAGATGGAAGAAAAAGAAAGAGGCGAAAGAAGAAATAAAATAACAAGCAATAATCAGGGCTGAGATAAAAAAAAAGACGGGACAAGGCATGCGCAAGAAAGTCGAGAAGTGTGTTGAAAAGGAGTTGAAAACAAGTGAACATAAGAGAGACCTATGCTATAAAGGGAGAAGACATGTGGAAGAAGGAAAGACGGTAAGAATAAGCTAAGGGAAACTTCAGGTAGAGATGGAATTTTTGAAGGAAAGAAAAGACAGAACGCAAAAACAAAATAAGGTATACGATTTAACGGGAAAGCAACAGAAGAAAACAAAAGGAACAATAAGATTGTTATATGAGAATGTAGCGGGGATAAGAAACAAAGGAGATACAGAAATACAGGATGTCCCACAATTACCGCCACATGGGTGAAGGGCTAATAGTCCATGATGGGTTTGAATAAAATCTGTATTTAAAATTGTTAGAATTAAGTAAAACTTCAGTTCGCCATTGTGAAAGTGCTCTTAATTTATGTAAGTTTATAAATGGAGCTAGAGAATCCTGAATTAATACCGTCTGTAGTATTGGATAATGCATGTTTCAGTTTGTAGTCAGCGAAAAGTCGGCAATCATGTGTCGCGACTAACATAGGTAGCGCAATTGCAGGCAAAATTGACACAGGCCAATGGCTCTGTTGTGAGCAGGGCGGATCCACAACCTAAAAGACGCGGGTTCAAATCCCGTTAAAGCAAAAAAAAATTTCTATGAATTAATTATTGTAAAATCGTTCGCTTCGCCCGATCACACTTTTCGTAACGCTCTCACCAGCTTACTCCCCAAGTGTCCGTAAAGAAGTTTTACTTCAAAAAACGGTTACGAGTGACAGAACCAAAACATTCATAGTCAATTCGACATAGAATGGTAGAAACGTGGGTAGCTGAAAAGGAATGGAACACGATAGAAGAGAGAATGCCGAGAGACTGCGTATGGAGATGTGAAGCAACCTGAGACCATACATTTTGATAGCTCTGCTGCTATGGACCAGTAATGTTCTATGTTGGACTGTGTGCGGTAAACGCAACAACATGTAGAAAAAGAGAGAAGTATATTTTATCGCTCTCTGCGCATGTAACTGAGGCGGCAAAAATGCGGGACGTTTGAAATTTGTATAACACGCACAATGCACACACAAAACATTCAGAAATACCAAAAACACCAATAAAACGAAAAAAAAAAGAATGCACACGTAGGGAAACCTCGACCAAAACGTAGCGACGATCAAAGACAGCTCTCAGAAATGAAGTGACAAATGACAGTGTCCCATAACGTTGCCACATTAAAGTTACTTCAATTTATTAGGACAAGCCTACCATTAAAAAATTCTTAATTAATTCCAGTTCACTCATCCTTTCGGGCGATAAATATGTTCTTCCTGTGTTTTTATTTTTCTGACTTTTCAACTCTTTGAATGACTGACACATTGTTTGAAAATTGACAACGTTGGAAAGGATGTATCACATGGGTAGTGTTCCGACTTCGACTTCGACTTCCGCTATGGTAGGCGATAACGATATCTTCCCCCTCACCGATGATGATGCGTTTTCCGAGTCAGCATTACGAGTCCATAGCAGCGGGGCTGTCAAAATGTATGGTCTAAGGAAGCAACAGAAAGGAAGAGCGAAAGGAGGCATCACTATAGGAGCAAAGAAAGAAATTTGGGAAGAAATAATGACGAAACAAGAACTAGAGAGAACTGGAATAACAGAGAGGAATCTGAAACTAGGAACAAAAAACAAGTTAAAATAATCACACTATACAGTAAAAAGATAAACAAAACAAAACAAATGTTAGAAGAGACCATAAGTTAGCAAGAAAGAAGAAATGTAATAATAATTTTGGGCGACTTCAATGCGAGAATTAGAACAAGATTAGGAAGACAAAATAATGGGACAGAAGAAGCGAGATTGATTGATGAAATAGAAAATAAAGAAGGAAGAAAAATGATCGAATTTATAGAAGAGGATACCTGTTACTAAATGGGAACTGGGAGGACGATGTAGGGGAATTTACATACGTGGGGCAGAAGAGAATCAGCAAGAAATAATTGGAGGAGAAATAAAATAGAAATATACACGATAAACAAATACAATCTGGGAAGAAGAAAGCATACAAAAGTACAGAAATGCGCTACAAAATATTGAAAGAGAAGAAGGAAAAAAAACGGAACTCGAAAGAAGAATGAAAGAAGCGATGTCAACAAAGAAAATAGAAGTAAAAGTAGGAGAAAGAAGGGGCAGTAATAGCTGGTGGGACAAAAAATGTAAGGAAGAAACGGGAAGAAAATAAAAGAGAGAAGAAACAAGAGATTGAGAGAAAAGGGAAGAAATTACGAAGGAAATGATTAAGTGGGTAATTGGAAGAATGAAGAAGGGAAAGCGGCGGGAGAAGACGAACTACAAAACGAAACGTGGATGTATGCAACCAAAGAAATAATAAAGACAATGAGGAAAATAGTAAACTACGTCTGGCATGGCAAGGGATTTCCAAGTCAACTTACTATGGGTCTAGTTTGTCCGAGACACAAAAAAAAAGGGAAAAGAAAAGGTGGAGAACTATCGAGGAGTAATTCTGCTGAGCACGGCATTCAAGATCTACGCAATGATACTGAAAGAGAAATTGAAGGAAGAACTAGAGCAGAAGTGTTACCAGATGGACAAGCAGGCTTCAGAAAAGGGAGAAGCACCATTGATTGATAAGAAAGAGGGGAAGATGTACGCGTTGTTTGTAAACCTGAAGGTGGCCTTCGACAATGTAAATAGAGAGAGATTATGGGAGTATCTGAGACTTCTGAGAGAGAAAGCAATAAACGAACACCTGGTGAGCTGAATAGAGGAAATATACCTAGAAACGTAGAAGAGAGTAAAAGTAAGGGAGATTGAACGTAAGATTCTAGACGACGAAAAACTGAGACTAGCGCAGGTGGTAGGAAACACGATAGTGCACTTGCTGAAATATGCAGAGTTGATATGGTGCTAATACTGAAGGGCAGAAGAAATAAAGGAATGGAAGTGGGAAGAAAAAAAGAATACCTGGGTTGCACCTTCAACAAGGATCTGGAAAGAAAAGCGAACGGGGTGGTAGGATAAGTATGGGGAATAGGTGAGAGAAAAATCGGTTGCGACTTAAGAAGGAGAGGGCTGATGTACGAAAGGCTAGTACCGAGTGTCATGATGTATGGAGCAAAAATATGGGGATGGAAGGAGCAGGAAAAGCTGAAAGCAATCCAAGCTAAGTACTGGAAATGGATACTAGGATTGGATAGAGAAATGCCATCGCCTATCGTGCTGTGAGAATTAAAGACGGATAAGATAAGAGTGGAAGCAGGAAAAAGAGCAGTAAGATTTGAAGAGAGATTTAAAGAAAGAACTGAAAGTAAGATCTTATAAGAGTATTGGAAAGTGATAAAGAATGAGAAGGCAGAGAGGGCAACGAAAGAGAGAATTTTTACGTTCAAAGTCTACTGAATCCAACAAGGCGGAAAGCTTTTTATTGCTTTAGTGCAGTAAAGAGAGTTTTTGATCTAGTACAATTATAAAACATGCAATAACCACAATAATGCAAAAAAACTTGTTTTTACAAAATTGTAGAAACAAGTATAATGTAGAAAAGGATTCGCAGTGTATCAAACAAAAGCGTGATGTTCGAATTCTAAAGATATGTATGAGAATAGTTTTATGGAAACAGTTTCTTCACCAAGAGAGATGTAATCAAATTTTTTGACTTTGTTGTGCACGTATATGAAAACAGAGTTATTATACCTATAATACTCTAAAACATATGAAAATAAAGGAAAGCATAACTTCCTTCCATACGAAATAGAAAAGAAAGAATAGTCAAATTATTGGCAGAAGGTATGGAACATTAGAAACTACTACTACTAAGGAGGTGAAGGAGATTAGAGAGAGTTTTTAGTGGATTACCATATGTTTTTGGGGGTGCTGAATACGAATTTAAACTTTGCCAACTCCTATTTTATTGGCACATATGAGTAATTATCAAGAAACCACTAAAAATTATGCCTTTTTTTTCTATTATTTCCTTACATGGAGACCAAGCATTTTCTGAAGAATATAATTATTGTCCTATAGCTACCAATAGAGGAAATGAACCACAATTTACATTCCTCGCAAAAAAAGCTTGCATTCCATTCCAGGATGAACCTATAACTAAACTGAATAAGGTACAGATGTTTGAAACAGACTCAACGCTAATTGCAGGGAAAAGGCGACGGACCACAAAAAATTACATACGCATTTTTCTTCAGAAGCACAAACCCTGTGAAAGTCATTAATCTCATAAGAAGAAAGTCACTGCTGCCTAGTACACCCAACATTTCCTGCTTTCAGATCACCAAAGGCTATGTATTGAGGGTTTAAGGTTCCACCATGACAATGCCTCTTCTAACAAATAATTATGTAATAAGTGTAAACTTCTTGAAAAAAAAAAACTGCATAAAAGTTTCAGAATATCCACCCGATCACCGTGTTACATACGTTAGATTTTTAAGTACACCTCCAAAAGCGTCTCGATGCCGAAGAGGTCTACATTGAACATTAATAAGGTGTTGTTCCTACAGCGACACTACTTTGTCCTTATCTCCGTGATATCAGCTTGGCCACAATACATACCCGCCATGTTTATCAATTGTGGATCACGGCGTTTATTATTTTATTGCATTTTTTTATTATGTATCTATGCATCGAACGCCAATAAATAAAATAGAGTGCAATGGGTTTCCAGTTAAAAGAAGTTAAGTAAGTTAAGTGCTCCTGACCAAAAACCATACGTATCTCCATTAATAGTAGGAAGAGCAAAAGTAAAATTTACAATTCAAAATATTTTCTTATGCAAAGCATGCTTCGTAGGTATAGATGGAAGTTACAGTTTTTGTCTAGGACGCAAAATTTTTTCGTTACGTCACTATTCTAAAAGCGGAGGGTATATACTACATATTTTAATTTTCACCTTCAGATTCTTAGAACTCGTTTGACTCCAACTTTTAAATGAACAATCATCGTGAATTGAAGCAACTCGAATAATGAGTTTACCAGTAAATTTCTAGATAGCATTATAAAAAATATGAAAATCTGAAAGTCCACTCCTCCTCCGTGTCCGCTATGAAACTGAATTAAACGAAGATGTGGCTCTTTATCTTCGTTGAAAGGTGTTGGAACGGCATCGACAGGATGGGCTTTCCTGATATTAATATTAATCAACATATGTCAAAATGTCACCGCTTTTACAATTGATATACAAGACGTTACCGACAACTTTTACATTTGTATTTTTGTGGGATGAACGTTGGATAATAAATTAATTCGGAATTACTCGTAGCGATATGCTAATGCACCCTCGACAAAAATAATATTTTTCTTTATTTTCTTTAATGAATATTCGATTAGCGGGGAGTTCTTCAGTGGAGAGATGGATCTTTTCTGAACCGAGTTTCTTAATTCTACCGTTTCTCATACTTTCAATTTGCATACGCTCTAAAAACAATCCATGCATAAAGTGTACTCGCCATCTTGGGCCTAACCGGAAATATTGAGATATGATCTCTATACTTGTGAACACCATTTCGAGATACCCAAATAACTGTAAAACTATCAGCGATCTGGCGAATTACGCGACAGTATTAACGATTTTTCTTAAAATTTCTAAGTAAGACTGATTGAGCAATAAATAAGCTAGGATTTATCGGGCAATAATATTCGATTGTGAAAACTATTTCCGCTTATTGTTCTTGTGCTTGATAAACTTTGAAAATTGAAAACACAGTAATGGAGAAACCTGAAAAACTTTGCCCTATTAATCATACGAAATTTGATAAATAACTGCGCTAGTATGACATATTATGAGATTAATAATTTCCCACAAAATATCCTCCAGTAATTGATTCTTGCTGTTTTACATTGCTTCATTCATTTCTATTTTCCGTTTCAGACAAAACAAGTCATTCGTGGTAAGATGTTTGTTCTTTCAAGTCGGAGATTTCTTTGTTCTGCAGGAGGTTTTACATTCAAATAACATAAGTATTAGTCTCTATTAAATCGTAGAAATGACTATGGCTAAATGATGATTAAAATTTGTGTAGGAGTTAACCTAATAAGAAATTTAGGTATAAAAATATGAAATATTTCAAGCAGTTTACAAAATCACAAGTAGTTCACAAGTACATATCTTAGAATTTTGGAATCGGAGACTTTTGAAATCGTGTATTCTTAAAATATGCAAGTCATAAAAGCTTAGATTTTTGAAATCTTTGGATCTAAAAATTTTTGAGATTTTCGAAAACTCAGAATAACTATAAAGGTTAAGAAGTATCAGTGTTCGAATTTGCAATTACATGTAAATATGTAATTCTTCAATATTGCAAATTTTGGGCTTTGTAATCTCAAAATATGAAAATTTTTGAATTTTTTTATCTTGATCTTGTAATCTGAGAATTATGTAATATTGTAATCTTCTGATTCTTGGAATTTGAATTTGAAATCATGAGAAATTTAACAATTCTATGTTGGAATCTTATAATTTTGAAATCTTGAGTATAATCTAATATAATAATATAATTTAACAATATCTATCGCAATTTTTGGGATTTGCAATTATCCAGTACCTACCTACCTTTTAAATATTGCAGTTTGTGATTTTGGTATCTTTCAGTAGGTAATTTATTAATAATAAATTAAATACATTTCTAACCTTCTGTAAGTTATTTTTAGTCTTTATCTAATATCGATTGTTTTTCAGAATCATTTCAGTATTTTCTCATTTTCTTTCAAGTAGTTTCTTTTTATTTTTTTAAAATGTATTCTGAGTCTCATTAGTTTTTCTAAACCCGTTCTCTTCCTTGAAAAATTTTCGTTTCTAAATACTTTATCTTTTGTAACTGCCTTTTGAATATTCATTTTACACCCCACTTCTTATTATTTATTCCTGATAACTTACTTTTTTTTTCTTTTTTCGTTGTGCTTTAATTTGTAACTCCAACTCTTATTCTTTATTTTTTTATTCTTCCACATTTGTCTTTGGGTTTTTTCAATGGTTCTAGTTTTCCATTTTTTATTTTCTTAATTCTTTTTGTAATTTTTTAATTTTTGGTATTTTTGAATTAGAGTTTTGGAATCTTGATAGTTTAGAAACTTCAAATTTGACAGTAGTGAAACGTTTAATTTAATTTGTATCTCCAACTCTTATCCTTTATCTTTTTATTCTTCCACGTTTGTCTTAGGTTCTTTTCTAATGGTTCTAGTATTTCCTTTTTCGTTTTCTTCGTTCTTTTTTTACTCCTCGTCCTACATTTTGGTAAACAGGTGTTTTCTGATTATAAAATTTTCACATCTTATAATTTTATCTTGTAATAATAAAAAATGGAATTTAAAAAACTTGAAATCTTCTTTCGAAATTTCTGATTTTGTAATCTTTCGTACTTTTGAAATATTAGAATTTGGGAATCTCGATATCTTAGAATCTTCAAATTTTAGTCGTGAAACTTTTAATTTATTTAACTCCAACTCTGTATCCTTTATCTCTTTATTCTTCCACGTTTTTTTAGGCTCTTTTTAATGGTTCTAGTTTTTTCTTTTTTATTTGGTTCGGTGTTTTTACTCCTCATCTTACATTCTTTGGAAACAGGCGTTTTGTAATTCTAAAATCTTCACATCTTATAATTTTATCTTGTAATCTTAAAACATGGAATTTAAGAAACTTAAAATCTTCAAATTTAGTTTCAAAGTTACGAAATCCCAGAATTATGGGATTTTGTAATTTAGTAATGTAAAAATCTTCTAATCTTGTAGTCTTTCGTACTTTTGAGACATTAGAATTTTGGAATCTTGATATTTTAATAAAATATAAAGTAACACGATTTGAACATTAAGATGGAATAGAATTTGCAATTACATATTGAATAATGGAAGTGGCAAATATATGGAAACTCAACTTTCATTTGAAAATTTCTATCAACCTGGGAATGTGCCCGTCATATACTTTTCACTATTGTGTTATTCATATTTTTGCTTTAAATATTTATAAAATTAAATGTTTATTTACAACACGTTCTTCAAAATTTACAAAAAACTGTTTCTGTAATGAAATGACGCATAAAAGAACTATTGGAAATAAATGTCTAAACTTACCTGTCGATGACGGTTCAGTAAATAAATCCATAAATTATTTCTGATTTACGTGGTTAATCTCATTGAAAGTTACAAAGTCAAGACCTTTACAGCTGCTGAGTTTTTCTTGGTGAAGATGTCTCCATCAGATAGGTGTGCTTTGATTTTTATAGAATAAGGATTTGTTTTGAGGAAGCATCTCCATATCAGACTTAGGAAATTAATTCGAAAGAAAATACGTTCCCACGGACTGCCGTTGATGGAAAATAAACAGCTTTTATCAGATTTTCTTGCAAGAAATGAATACACACAACAACAACACGGCAAAGTCGGTTGCGTCATTTTCAGGATATGGAAATCAAATGACGAAAGAGAAAAAGTCGTGTCCGCAAAGGATCACCTTCATTTCTGTGTGATTCTGCTGAGGATCGGCATTGAATAAACGAAAGCGGCTTATAATTAAATAATGATATATTTCCCAATGATGACGTTAACTAATTATTTACAATTTAATAGGCGATAACTATATTACTATCATACATAATTTACAAACTTTGGTTCTTTTTTGTAAGAAAATCTCGCAGTTAAATAGGTGTATAAACAGCTTATAACTAGATCCTATTTAAGTGAACAAATATTGGTAAAACACACTGAGATAAAATTTTCATAATAATAGTGACGTGTCTCACGATATTATTGTCATTGTTTCTTTATTGTCTCGACATTTCATACAAAAATATCCAGTCTTAATTAATATTGTACAAAAAAATATTCTATGCACGCTTATGTATACAATAATTTACACTAAACATAGGTGAAAATTTACATCTCTTCAATTCTGGGCATAATATCATGATAAGGCACTCGAATCTGAGAACAAAGAGTGTCGTCTCCAGCACAAGATCTCGTCGGAGTATTAAAAGCAACTGTTTGCACACCACTAAAAATTATTACAAAACCGTAAATTTAACAAACTAATCCGAAATGGTAAATTAAACAGTACACTGTATACCAAAGAATTTACGCTAAATCCGAAATTTCCAGGTTATGTTATCTCCTTGACGTCATTTCGGAGTAGTCGTAAGAACTGGCCATAACAACAATTCGAATAAAATAACAACAAAAATTGCACATACTCAGTTACTGTAACATGTCTTTCGAACGTCCGCCAAAATCTCACTAAAGTCGTCGTCGTTCTTGGCAACGACACCGTTCTGGGCCATATCATACACTTCTGGGTAGTGACTCAACAACGGTTCTGGCTTCACACTAGTATTGGGTAAGATCACAGACGTATGTTGGGCTTGGAAGTTGTAAGTCACGTTCGAACTCAAATCGTTCCTGTGATAGTTGTGATTCGAATCGATGATATTCGATTCGGCACCACCGAACTTGAGGTACTTGTCGAATTCGCGGGTGTCGACATCGCTATCGACGTCGCTGCGCTCCTCTTGTCCCATGAACGGCTGCACCATGGTAGTATTTTGGTACTGTTGTGGGTACTGTTCCTCCATTCCCGATCCCTTGTAGTTATTCATGTTTTCCGCGTCGTTCTTCAAAGCGCTGGAATAAGGGAGGAAGTTGTCAGGTTTCGTCTGCTGCTCAGGAGGTTCGTAGCCTGTGTTGGCACTAGAATAGTACTGTTGCATCCCCGCATTGTAGTAATGAATGTTGGGTGTGTTGGCCATGGTGTTGAGATTGTTTTGGTTGGTACCTAAGAGCTGTTGATCTTGGGATGTTGCGACTGGAGGATAGAAAGTACCGGTGACCACGTGCCCCTGCTCCACTGAACTTTTGTTAGCACACATCACATACATGCCGTTGGCCATAGGCACGGAAGTTATAGGCTGTGTATTAGTGTAAGTACTATTCGGTCTGTAGTTTTGTACTCTTGTGTTGTAACTCTGTTGAGCTGGATTTGTCAAATTGTTAGTGTGCTGTATACTCGACACCCTTTTTTCTTCAAACTGCTCTTCCATGGGACTCAGTTCTGGAGTGGGCAGAGATGCGTCCTCCCTTGGACTGCCTTTTGGGCATTCTGGAGTGTTGGACTTTTTCGGTTCCGGGCTATGTGCCGGTGATGCGTCCGGTGTTTGCATCGAGTACGGGCTCTTTTGGTAGTTCGGGTACCCCACGTAGTTGTATTGGTACTTGAACGTGTCCGGACTGTAGCGCTTGTCCTGGTACTCGCTCCCGGCGCCAGGACTTGGAAAATCAATCCCATAGTTGTTTTGCTGAATTCCAGGAGAAAGACTCGCGTTGGGTATGTACCCTGTGTATCGGGGCGACATGTTGGGCAAACTAGGACTCGGCAAGGACGTCCCAACCCTCGGGCCAGCACCGGAAGTGGCGCGTTGTTTATTGTGCTTCCGCCGTCTCGGTCGGTACTTGTAGTTGGGGTGCTCGGTCATGTGGATCACTCTCAACCTTTCGGCTTCTTCGACGAAAGGTCGTCTGTCTTGCGGCGTCAAAGAGCGCCACTTTTTTCCTGCGGACAAAAGACATTTTTAGTGAATGGTCGTGTGGGCGACGGACCAATCGCCGAAAAGACGGTCTTGTTAATGAGAAAATATGACCAGAGAATGACAAATGTGTCGTTAAGGCGAGTATTGTCCGAAATTTGTGTGACTGCAGTCGTACGGTGCTTTGATTTTACGCACGAAAGAGAAGAGGAGGAATATAAATTAATCGTTGGTCATGTTTATGCATACGAATAATTAAGAGAACAATTTATTAGCGAAGGTGGTATGTTAACAACGGAAAGGTTTTGCGCGGTGGTACTTTGGAACGTTTAAGTGCCAGATAAATGGCATGCTTATCTCGTGATTTATCATTTATTAATTATTAATAGTGTTTTGTGTTGTTTACTAATTTTACACTATCTGCTTCGCAATCTTACGGACGGCTCCGAACGATGATTTACGCTATGAACGGACGGTTTATTTCGTTTGATCACTTAATTTAGCGGAACTAGAAACAGGAAGTCCTTATCATATTCCGGGCTTATCGGCAATCTGAAAATTCTTCTCGCACACTAAACATTCCCAGGTCAACAGTTTTACGTTGGTGAATATTTTATCTATCTCCAAGTTAGTTGTTTATAACTATCCTTCCTAATATGGTTGATTTTCTGATAAACAATTTCAAATCGACCCGTGAAGTTGCGGAAATCCTATATCAATGCATTTATCATGAATGTTACCAGGATACAAAGTATTTTAACACCGTGAAGAATATCTTTAACCTTCATTCATATTCAACATGTTCAAAAATAAGTTTAGCCATAGAGTTGGGTGCGAAAAAGTTGTCTACCTCGTTTATAAACTGTATTTAATCAAAATCGTTTATACAAATCTCGTAGGATTATGTAAATCGTTTTAATAAGAATACGACAAGTTATTTGAACCATGAAAGGGAGGGGGGTATATACCGCTAAATATTAAATCTGAACATCAATCTTAACATCAAAAAGGATAACGTTTCAAATTATGTATTTCAATTGAAAAAATCGTGAAGCAATTGAAATTATCAAAAATTTATCCAGTTTCAATCGCGATATTAGCTATGGTTTGTTTAGAATTCATCCACCAAAACCCGAACAATCGTTGTGAAATAGTATATTTCGATACAAGTGCGCTGTTAAGGAATTTTTGAAGATCCGACAGCGGACGAGTACATTTTTTAAACAAATTTTGAGGTTAGATTAGACAGATGTCAAATTAAATACATGCGGGAATATTTATATATTAGTTATATCTCACTTTCTCTATTATGTGTTTCACAAAACGAATACAAATAGTCATTATTGCAGTCTAGATTGTTTGGATAGTTCAAGTTATAGTTTAATTTCTGAAATAGTCCAACAAAACTAACGCGCAGTGGGTGTGTTAAAATTATCAAATTTACACCTAATATAATGATTGAAACCCTATACGTTAATAGCTTAAGATTTTTGTTAAAAACTTTATAATTATAAAAATTACAACAAAACAGTTATACCTACAGAAAATGTCTGCAAAATTTGTGTAATGAATTAAAAAAAACTACTATTTTCAATATGGCGGCCGCAGAATAACACCCCCTACCCCGAAAAATCAGATTTAAGCACAGGTTTGGCCCTTCTATACAAAGAGATAATAAAATTGCTGCCTATCCAAAATGCAGGGTTACGCCGCTATAAAAAGAGAGATATTATGTACTGAGAGAATAAAGCTAACGGAAACAAACCAGAACAATGGGGAAGCGATGAAAGAAAAATAGGAAATAATAATTCCTATGAAATATTGCTAAAACAGAAACAAAATAGCGCGAACTACAATAGCTAGAAATGCAGCAAAAATTAATTGGGACTAAAAACGAATTGCGGAATTTGAAACTAAGAAGAAATTAGAAGATAAACTGCTTTGCAAATTATCTATATTTTTAGAACAACTGATTGTACGTAAGTGTAACTACCATGTAACAACTTTAAAAATATCTAGATATTCAAGGTTGCTTTGAATAGATAATTAAAACTAAACATTTAATTTTTTGTGTTCAAGCTGCTCGTTATAATCGAGTTATTTTTTATCGGCAGGTATAGCGGATAAACCGTAAAAGCCCGATTTGGACGCTTTCTTTCTCTTCCTCCCTTCCCTACGCATCACCAACACCCGAATGACAAATCATTTCGCTTGGCCGAAAAAAATCCGCACTGTCACCTTCCAGATCCCCAAAATTTACCGATTTGTCACTGAAGGATCTAAATGCGACAATTATTCACCATTCCGGAGTTTTGGGCAAGGTTGCTGTGGCATATTAGTTGGTTGACCGGCCACCCGCAGCGCTGCAATCGCACTGTCAATCACCAATCACGCCCCTCAATAATTAATCATGCTTGAACATAGTTATACCAGTTATCTATCTAAAGGCGTATGCCCGACTCGCTTATTCGCTTTATACGGAATGTTTGGGTGCTATCTCGGCTACCATCTACCTCCATATGATCCTGCAACCTTATTGATTCCCGAGCGGGTTATTATCCGTGAAAGGAGTGGACCCGGAGCGGATCCCTGCGTAACCCCTCGATACGAAAAATGCCAGCTTCGAGTGTTGGTACTATAGTGGTCGCTCTCGATTGATTGATGCTGGGCTGTCCCCGGGGGGTCTAGTTAATACTCCGCGCGCGGTACGGCGCCACCTTAGTTAGGTAGCATACCTGCGGGTGATCACACTGACACACAACGCACACAGTCCTCGAAAAAGGTGACGCTTATTGGGTAAAGACTGTCGTTTATTGGTCGTAATTTTGAAACGCGACACTCGGAAGCCACCAGTTTTCCTGCAATAATTAAAAATTCCGATGGGTTTACAGAGCGACCACAGCTTTATTGTGTTCAAAAGAAGTGAAATACATAGACATGGAAAAAAGAGAGGACTATAAGAAACGATTATGACAAGAACAAGTGCCGCACCCTAAACAAAACACTGTCATCCAGACAGGGAATGACGAGCAGTGCATGATTGGTATTAATAATTCATGCTTTCAAAATCGTGTTGGTGGAACATACTTTTTAAGCTGAACTGATGTACAGTTAATACATAACGATTTTTTTATACCATGTAAGTCTGACTTTTGGTCAAGACGTCTTAGTAGGCAGGATTGTTAATGATGTTTAGAATGGGACGGACGAATAATAATAGAGACAAGATCGATGAAAGACGCCCAAATTTGAGCACAATTATGCCACTTTGCGTATCTAAACCGCTAATCGACATCTCTTTCTAAGCTATCGGAGCCAGTTCGGAGAAAATGAATGGAATATGTATGGGCACCGATACCCAGAAAGGTGAATATTATGCCAAATAAAACACTTTGTATACATATTCAGAAGCCGACCATAATAGTACCACAAAAACTGCAAAATTTTTGACTATTGGAATTTCTAGACATTCTCCACCAATGAACACGTGTCGATTTCGATGTTCCCAGTTTCGCTGATTCACGGTTACAGTTTTTACATTAACAAAGTTGAACAACACGGTCCTAATTAGAATAAATTTGAATTTTATTTTGATTCGTCGGGGACGAAAAGACCACATATTACGAGTAGAATTGAATTTTACAACTCTGACCCGAGCACCCAAGATTGTTAAAATTTCCAGAACATTTCTGGTTATTAACTTCCGGAATGGGTCAAGTAAATGGTCACACTTCTTGAATATTAAATCTAACTGTTTGTTTTCGAAAAAATTACATTTACAAAGAAGTCGACAATTTGCACTTACCGTTATATTTAACGATCTTATCATGTGTGGGCTTTGGGTGCACCCATGTACTTAAATTACACCATTTTGAGTCATTTTGTGACTTTAGCGACCGATGGGAGTCGTACTCGGTACGATTTTTCTCTACCTTGCAGTAACTATAACGACGTGACATTTGAAGCGTTAATTGTTTGAGAGGTGCCTGTAAAATCGCTTATGACAAACGTGTCTTGGCAATATTTGAGGATTAACCGCATTGCGAGTATCTATTCATGCAGAGAGCAGTATTTACCTTATTAGCAGTTCACCATTACCGGAATTTATTTATTACTTTCTATATTAAATTTATTTTTTAAAAGCACAACCTGCTGACATACCTACACCCGCGATTGCAATTTTAAAGAGTTGTAAATGTTAAGTGCGATAGTTGCCGCAGAATCGTGAGTGAAGTTCCATCGTGGACGACTTGCGATCGCAAGGACAAAATTATTTTTTATTGTGTAATTAGAATATGCTAAGTTTGCGGTTGGGGACAAGATGTGCAACTATATATTTTCCATTTTTTAGTTTTAAAATATCGGTGTTTACAAAAATGGTACTAAACTAAGCTCTTTAATTTATTGGTCCAAATATGATTTATATTTTACTATATACTCAATTTACTATACTAGATTTTTAGAGGAGATTATGGTACTGGCCGAACGTTGCCAATGCCACTGAAAATTCTCAGTCTAAGGGACAATCTTTTAAGAAAGATGTTCTTTGAAAGGTAAATAAAATAAGTGAATAAAGCTAGTCATAATTAAATTCTGCTAATGACGCCGGTACCAATTACAGAGCAATTAAATTGGTTGAAGGTAATGATGCCAACTTGAGCCTTAACATCAAGAACGTGCTAAGAAAGTAATCCTTCTTTAAGTTATTAAATCTTTTCAGTGTTTCACTGTTGTGTGAATTTGGTGGAATCGTTGGTTTACCCGCGACATTTTGACACCATATTTATTACTTGCATCCCTAATAAATTACAAAGTAATGAAGTACCTACTGACGAAGTTTAGCAGTCTCATATGCCTAACAATGAAGAAAACAGTAATGTGAAGTAGTAAGGATAACAAACGAATTTAGAAGTAATAAGTTAGACGTGTCTATGATATGTAAGAAAAAAAAACGGGGGTCGTTTACAAAAAGAAAATTAAGTACTTCATGAAGTAACAAACATAGATTACTGTCAATGTCGGATCTTAAATAGAATGGTAAAAAAATTATAATGAGAAAAATGGAATATAAAGCGCAAAATTTTACCAACATAAATAGGAGAAATGAAGATGGGGATCTGTAGATGATATTGTCTGTGCAGCTGAAGTATCTAAGATTACCAAGAAAGAAGAAGAAAAATTGAGAATCCTCTAAAGAAAAATGATCATTTAGGCTTCAAATAGATAATGAGCACTATGAGAATCTGTGAAACTTAAAAACCGAGAAACTGTGAAACAGTAGAACTGAGAATTTGTGAAACTTAGAAACTGAATAACTGAAAACTGAAAAACCGAAAAACTGAGAAACTGGCAAACCGAAAAACTGAGAAACTGAATAACCAAATAACTGAGAAATTGCCAAACCGGGTAACCGAGAAACTGAGAATCTGAGAATCTGAATAACTGGAAAACTGTGAAACGAGATTTATTTTTCTCAAAAAATATTTTTATGTACCTAAATAATATCATGCGATCATTTAAATTATAAATTAGAGTAGGCTGTGAAACTTAAATTGGGTTGGCACTACTAACTTTTGACAATCGGATCGTTCCTTCTGATCTGATTTACTTGTTCACTTTGACATTCAAATTTTAAATCAGATTTTCAAAAGTTAGTAGCGCCAACTTAATTTAAATTTCACAGCCTGCTCTAATTTATAATTTAAATGATCACACGGTATACTAAACTATTATGGTACCTACGTTTGACCTGAAATTCGTATACGTCAAATTAATCCTATCCTAAAAAAATTGTCAGTAGCTGTCGAGTTAGCAACCTGGAGTTGTGCATCAAGATTAAATAGTCACCTGTTACATGTAGTATCCAATAACAAAAATTTTAGGAGATCTAACCGTTAATAAATATTCTAAAGTCGATTGTGCCACGAGTGTACGGAGTCAGAGAAAATAAATCAAATACAGTTTTAATAGATGTCTAAATATTTTATCAGATATGTATTACACAAGTCGAATTGTCTGTCACGTTCGCCTATCGCTGCCGTGAGTCGAGTTCGACGAAGAATTACAAAAATGAGTACCCATTAGGTACACAGTGTTTGAGCAAAGGGAAAAGTTTGCCATAAAAACGTCTGTCTGTCACGCATTGGTTTCTAGATGTGAAATCCGGCGCTTTATGACAAACCCGATTTAGTTTCGGGCGAGTGCTGGCAAAAACGGTCGTTGAAGATTCCGACCACGTCTGCCAATTTCGTCGATTTGATTGCCACGACTCGAAAATCCCTACAAACTTGCGGTTCGGAGTCGCTCTCGGACATGACTCAACACCTTCGAGAAATCCTGCCGGAGGTGCGGGAGAACGTGCCGCATATATAACAATAATGCAACATTGCATGTTGTTATTTTCAAGGCCGCACTGTATGATTTTCGAATTTGTGTGTCCGGCGATGACGCAAACCGCTCGCGCCGTCCGACGCTAATAATTTTTGGTCGTTGAATCCTGTTATAACAGTAATGAATCTCGCTGTATAGAGGAGGGCCGACTGGCAATGTCTATTTTTGAGGAATAGGTATATAATTAAGATTCATGACATGAGCCAGGGCCGCCCGCGACTCTGTGATTGTGATGCAGAGTGGGTCTGTTAACGCGTGTCGGCCCGCCTGGCCTGGGTGCGGCTCTCTTAAGTACTGCTAATACCTCACATTGTCCGTTCGTTTAGCCAACATTATAAATTTATAACCCCCGATACTACGAAAGAACGACACCAAATAAAAAAAAAGTATCCCATCGACTGCGCCAAAACCTCCCCTCTTACTTGCACACATTTTCGGACTACCACACAGTACCGTATGACTACAATAATTACTTGGTTAACGGTTGTCGTTGGACATTTTTCCGAAGTAACGTGTTTTAAATGTAATTAATTAATCGCGGTTTTGAACCACAATAATGCGTTTCTATATGAGAATAATTATGTTGCATTACATAAACGGGTCATGGCGGAATTTTTAGCAGCGATCGTTTCTTGTCTCGTGTCATATTTTATTGCGCCGAGGAATATGTCGAAATGTCAGTTTACTCAGAAAATGACTTGTCATTTTGATGACAAGATGCCGGACGGGCTGTTTATGGGTGTTCGGACGATTGGAATTCCGCCTGAATAATGTTCGTTCAATGAGAAATTCAAATGTGACCGGCGACTCGGTTGGGCACTTGACCAGGGAGTAATCGAACGACATTTTTAATTATTACTTCCAAAATCCTCATTGTCTTTACTTATGTTCTGTTTTTAAAGCGTTACAAAAAGAACGCTTCTGCGAATCATCCGTACTTTAGCATCAGTTATTATTTTTATTTATTATTGTTAATTCTTACAGTCATGAGTAATTTTCATATACAGGATGTGACTGAAATGAACCCGTTTTTATGTTTAGTTCTCGAAATTCTAGGTTGTAAGGATATATCAGGCATGTTTTCTGTGTTTATCAAGTTCATTTTCAGACTTTCAGGTTTGACAAATTTATTCTCGCTATTATACATCAAAATTAGGTCAATGCTTATGTACGAATCGGCCAAAAAAAAAAAATTCCTGAGAAGAACGATGATTGTGCTAAGATCAATTGGCAACTATATCATCAGGAATAATATTAAATTCTGTACAGCTAAGAATAGAGAACACACTGGTTACAAATATCTAAAATAATAATCAGGGTTGGTGCCCTCAAATAAATTGTTTAGCTAATTATTCCAATCCACGTTGATCCAAAATTACACAGCATATTTTAGAAACGTTCGTGGTTTAAATACAATACTAACCATAATTTTATTTGCCTGAATGAAACTCTCTGTGTATTGACTTCAGTTTTTAGGCGGAAATTAAAAACTTTAGTTTGTGATTGATCATCGTGTCCCAACTGTGATTATTTTTAATACCCATTTTCCGCTGTATAAGTGCCAAAAAAATACTGATATGAGTCACTCTCAAATAAAAGGTGTGGAGGAATAGACTTATTGTGAATATATTTTTTTTAAGTTGATCAGGAGGAGCTTTACCTTTACTAGGTAAATGACTATAAACTACGTTCTAAACCTTCTAGCATTGTAATATCGTAATAAGTAATAAGTTGAAATTCAAAATTTAGATTTGACGTAATTCCAAATTGCGGAAATCAAATTTATCTCGCTTCTATCAATTCTATCTGCAGTGAAAATTTTTGTACTCAAGATTTTAAGGAAGTTTGTACTTATCTCAACAATGTGTGTTTGATTTATATTATGGTTGTATCATAAAACATTTTTTTTATTTACGATTGCGAGAAGAGACGTGGTTGGCGTTTAGTTACGAAGTTTTGCCCTCTACCACACAAAAAAGCGGCAAAAAAGGTCATCAGTTTAAAACATTCATGGATGCTTACTTAAGTTATTATCTCCAATCGGGGTAAATTTTGATCATACGTAGCGTCATCAAAAATGGTTTAAAGATCTTTGGGATGGAGATTGAACCTTGGGACCTCTAGAAAATAAACAGCAGTTATGATCAATTTTTTATTCAGCAAATCAGTTTTTTATCTTTCAGGCTGTTACGTCAAAATGACCTGTCCTTGATTAGGCCACACATGTCTAGCATGGCCTACTGTAGATAAAAATTCATTTGATCACACTGTTATGTAAGTACTGATCAAATTATATCAGTTTTTTTTATTTCAACCCATTTAGTTTAATGCAGTGATATTTCACAATATATTTCAAGTGATAACATGGTTTTGTTAATGGTTGTTGTACATAACACCGTACTGTACATTAAACACTCGATTCTGTGAACACCGGATAATACAAACCCCGCATAACGTGAACAACAATCCTCGCTATGGGGTGTCAAATTTATCAGACAACACCTTCTGTTCCGATCTTATTCGAAATGTAAAAAGAATAAAATTTCAACCTCTCATTTTAAATCTCGGGCGAAAAATTGTTTGTTTAAAAAAACAATTAAAAATCATCAAGAAGGGGGCTGCACAATCAGTGAAGATAAGAGAATCGTCACAAGGGAAAATTGCATTCAGACATGAAAAGTGCACCTCCTTTTCATTACAGAGAGAGGCAGACGACCTCCTTTCTGGAAGACGCTCAGCGCATCTCCCGGAATTGCATTCAGCGTGACGCGTTTACGAGACGTGTGCGCTGACAAGTGCCGGAGTAAACCGGAATTTGTCTCGGGGTATCGTTTGCTATGCGCACAGCAACGGGCGCGCCGCCGGCGGAACGTCAGGATGATCTGTATGTGCTGCAGGTCGAGGAGTATTGTACCGGTGGAAATTATTTCAACAAAATTTATTTTGTCTTGATAAGAGTATTTTTTGCTGAACTGTTACAATAGACTACCGCTTATGGAAACGAATGCCATTGGCAGCAAATATCGGTAATTCCCCCTTGTTTTACGTATACTTCTTCGAGATAAGTCGATATCATTTAAGTATCAACAATCAAGTAATGACGCGGTAGAAGAGAATTTTCCGTTAAGCCGTTAAGTAAAATTTCATTAGATAGTGCGATAAATGTTTTAAATGTACTCAATGGGCAGAAGAGAACTACATCGACCTTATGATAAGAAAAAAAGCAATTATGCAAAATATTAAATAAAAGTCTTCAAAAACAAACACATTTTTTTGGGGAAAAAGAATTTTCTACGGATGTGGACTTAAATTAGTTAGCGCGGTAATATATAATTAAGCACTTTGTTAATTGGTGTAATGTTAGTTCAATGTCTGTGGATAAGAACAAAAGTTAAATCCTGTCGATGTCGATTAGTAGAAAAGTTTTGTAATATTCCTTCTACATGTAGGATATCAGTTGTACCACTAATAAAGTGTAATTAATTCAAAGACCTGAGGGTAATGATGGACTCTGGTAAAACCTTGATTATTCACTTAATTACATCACGTCATACGTTTACATTAAATCTCAACGGAGCGATACAAATGTTCGGATTAATCCTTTGACGTTCAGAGAATTTTAAAAGAATCTGTATTTGGAAATCTAGAGAGGGTGGGCAAAATAAAATAATTGTTAATAAATATTGTTCTGCTTGAAATTTGAAAAATCGGGTGACAAAATTACAAGAAAAGATTAAAATATGATTCCACACATTTTGTATACGAATGAATATTATTTGACTCTTTTATGATGTTAGGCGTTCGAAATACAGTGTATAATTGAAATTTATAGCCGCACCTATAAAAGGACAATAGAAATAGGTTATCATAAATTAATAATTAAATTTTATTTTTAAATGCCCTGTCCTTATAAAGAAATTTTTCAGACATTTTAATACAATTCAAATCTATTCTAAAGAAGATAAAAATAAATTAATAAACTTCTCTGTAATGCAAGTTGTGACAACCAGTGTATCTAGAACTCACTGTCTCTTTCGAGAAGATCGGGTCTAAACGGAAGCGACGTACTTTTTTCCAAAATTTTTAGAGCACACCCTGATGAATGAATGTTTCTGCTAAAATACCTTTGCTCGTCCACTTTCCCCTCAAAAAGCTGGAAATCACTTTTGAGGAAGAGAATATCCATAATTTAATGGCTTTCCATTATCCGACGATAAATTGTTTTGACATAAATTTCGCAAGTGCGCTCATTTATTCCACGCGGCGTTCTAATTTGTATTGTCCCATGCACAACAGTAAATAAAGTAGGTTATGGTGGTGAAAAATGTCACGACGACGTTTCGCAGCGATAAAATTGTACGTTGACGTTTTATCGTTGTAGACGCTGTCATCATGGTGTTACTGCAAGACGATAATTCATCGACATAACCTCAATTAAAAAGACTAATGAAATTGTGCGATAAAGAGTGTAGCTCCCCGAATATCTGAATATCTCCATAAATAAAGTGAGATGTTCAATTAATTAAGTCCCACATAAAATTGTTTGACTAATTACTACCAGGTTAACCGAATTAAGTTTTAAATGATTTTGTGATATTAATCAACCGCCTTATATAAGTCCCCTCTAGGTTATAAATTAAGGAGACCCATGGTGGGCGTGATATTTTTGTAATATTTTTCTAGTCAAACAGCGATCAACAAAACGTCGTGACGTTATTATCGTGACCGTTTTTTCCCTTTACGACACGACATGATTTTCTTGTAATTATCATAATTATAATAATAAATTTCAATAAACATCAGAATCTTTGAATTTCGAATAACCGAATGAGCGTTTTCTTTCGGAGATAATTAGCTGTAATGCGCGCATAAAATTTATCGGCTTTTAAAACGTTGCAATTAATATTATTGCAGATTTTATAACCGCCACAATAGCTCCGACTTACTTTTTAGAATTGAGATGGAAACGTGGATCCCGACGACTTCTTTAATTCAATATTTAACTTGGTTCAAGTATGAGCAAATAGGAACGTGTACAGAGTTGTAAAATTCGGCTTATCGGAATGTTTACCTAATTGTTGTGTGGTCTCAGAACTAAAATACACACGTGTGTATTCTTTAATCAGATTTTTACCCGAAAACCTGTCGCAAGACAAAATCGGATTTGGCCTGATTTTGATCCGATCCGATAATTGCATTTGACGTCGGACATCTTAAACACGAATCAAATTGTGCACTTTGGATCAATTATTTAAACAATATCAGGATTAAAGTTTTGCTCTCATTATGATGACTTGCCCAATTTTGATTGTTTATTTCCTGGAGTTGTTTTTCTGTATTTTACTAAGCACTTAATGCTTATTTATTTCATTTTTCACATTTAATCTATTTTTGTAATTTACAATAACTCATCGCTTTTTTTGTTGTTTGACGTTTACAACTGCGTTTTGCAACTTTGTGTGTTGGTTCTTTTTCACTTAAGAGAACAACAATAAAATGTAGTAATAAAATAATTGTACAGGAGTTAAGTACGTTCGAACGAAGAAGTCATTAATGGTTCATTTTATAGTGCTTGAATGGTATTCACGGCAGCTACTACTCACGCACACCTGTAAGAATTGGCGGCAGCAATGACAATAATTATGGACATACATAGAAGGATTGCTGGATATAAATCTAGCGCTGTAATTGAAATTTACATGTTGGGAGCCGAAAGAGAAGGTTTACGGTAAAAATTTCCGCATTGTGTAAGCCCCATTGTAGAAATTTTGAAAGTTTTTTTGGGATTGACTGATGATAAGGGTCAGGTTGTATCTACTGATCGTAGGATCGTACTTATTATTCTCAGAGATCATGTGCTCTAGATTTAGAAAGAATGTATAACAGAATTTTAAGATTTAATCTTATTTCAAGTATTCAGATCAAAATTTAAAAATGGAGACTAATTGTAAGTAGTTAGCATTAGAATCTTTAACTTTAGAAACAAGTTTATAATCTTTAATTCTTTAAATTTTGGAATATTTGATTCTCAGAATCAATGTTATTCAAAGCTGTTGGAAGAATAAATTACAAATTAGAAATCACAGAATTTCGTAAAATATCGAGATTCGAGAATTTTAAAACTTTGGAATCTTACGTCCTTACAATTTCAGAACAGATTTTTCTCAATTTATATTATTCTTAACGGTTCTACATGCTTTACCTTTCGAATTTCGTAATTGACTCTCCAAAACCCCATCACAAATAATTTTTCTTCATAATTCAGTTTTTAAATTTCTTTTGTAAAATTTGAATTCAAAATATATATATGCATTCTCCCTCCTCTTCCATACTTCTTTCATCCATTTTATTTTCCTTCCATCTACATTTCGTATTTCCTCTCTTTCCTTTCTCTCATCTCACCACACTCATTCCACATAATATATAATTATTTATGTTCAATCGCCTGTCTCTCGTGATAGCACATTCTTCTTTCTTTCTTCCTCTTCCAACCAATATCTATTCTCCCTCTCTACATTTCCGGACCCAACCTAACCATTATCTTTCTTTCTTTCCAACTCCCCCCCTCCAAATACTTCGGTATTTCCTCAATCATACATTTTTCGTGATTCCAGTTGTACGTGGTCTCTCTGAATCTTTTCCCTCTTTCCTGTGTGTCCCTTTCGCTCAGTTCTGCATTCATCCACATGCCTCCTTCTTTCAGTCTCTCTATTTCTTTGCTCGCGTTCCCATTTCTCATTTCTCTTACATTCTTCTGCTTTTCTCTCTAGCACTCATTCAATATCTTTCATTCTACCCTTCCTTCATAGGCTCCATACACTTTCACTCTACCTACTACGCACCCCCTTATAGTAGCCTCAAGCTTAAATTCTCACGGGGATGGGAGGGGAAATGATGCACGGCCAACTTATCTATGAACGTCCTAAACTGGTTGTGAAATAAACATTCTACTCTTGGTCGACTGTTCGGCGAAGATGTAAAGGAATGGTATTCCAAAAATGTAGATTAAGTTGATCACTTCCCTCAGTACGTGTAACAAATTAATATTTTACCGTTCAACTTTAGAATACATTAAAAGTGCAAGCCTTAGAAAAATATATGCTGGACCAAATAAATAAAAACAAATTCCTCACTTTAGCTAGTAATAATTCATAACAAAATATTAAATACGCCTCTGATGCAAGGACGCGTGCCGGGCCAGAAACCGCGTCTTGCAATCGAGTGGACCAGTTGCAACAAGACAATCAAAACCTGTTAGAATCCATATGGTATAATTCACAACTTACTTGTCCCGCAATGTCTCGATTCCGACAAAAAAATCGACAAAAAATACGTAACAATTTAAGCTTGAGGCTACTATACTTGCGCTTCTCGTCCCATACATCCACGATTCGTTCTGTACTCCATGCCTCCCCCCACAGTCCTCTTCCTGAGTTTCTTCACTTACATCTTCACCTCTACCAGCGTAATTTTCTCTCATTCTGGTGCTATTTGGTTCTCTATTTCTGTTTTTCCTTTTTCTTTTTCCTCCTACAGTATTCCTCCCATTCGTTTATCGTTATCTTTCTCCTCACTCATTTTTTTCTTTTTTCTTTCTCTTTCTAGTGATATAGTTCCACACCACCTTCTCTGTTCTTACAGCTTTTATCTCTCCCTATTCTCTTTCCTTCTTCTGCTTCTTCTTCTCTCTACATGTCTCTGTATATTTTCTTTTCGCTTTTAGAATGCCGCTTCTGTTTGCTTTCGTCTTTTTCTCTTTTTCCATTGTCTTAGCTCCTTTATTGCTTCCTTTTTCTGTCGTTCACATTCTTTGTTCCACCATACATTTTTGTTTCTTGCTCCTCCACCTCATATTGTTATTTCTCTTTTTATCTTCTAATATTTATTTCAATTATTTCTCCATTTTCCCTGCCTCTTGTTCTTTGAATCTTGCCTTTTCTAGTCTTTGGTACTCTTCCACTCCTTATACCTCCCATATTTTGAGCATCACCTTCTTCTGCGATTTCTGCTTCTCGTTTTTTGTCTCGTCTCCCTTGTCCTATATTTATTTCTATAGGCAGATGGTCCAACTCTATTCTTTCACCTACTCTGAATTCTTCTACTTCTTCCCATACTTCTTGGTTTACTATTCCGTAGTCTATTTCAGTTTCTCCTCTGCCGCTTTCGTCCCCTTATTTATTTCCATTCAACACCTTCCACCCTTTTTCCTCTATCTATTCCATCAGCTTCCCTTCCGCATTTTCTACCTGTCTCTGGATTGTCTTTTTCCATTCCCTCTTTCTTCTGCCCGATCCCCGGCTTCTCTTTCTCCGATTCTCCCCTTGAAATCACCCCGTCCCCCCAGAAGTATATATTATTCTTTTTTTTGCCTTTTAATCTTCTTTTTGAAAAAACTTTTTGGAATAACAAATTACGGTATTATAATAAGTATAAGACAATCAGCTTTACATCTTAGTACCAGCTATAATAGTACATTATTATACGAGTTTAAGTTTAAGTTTTTTAATCCCAAAGCAGTTGCATAATAAGTTCCATTGTGCAACTACTTTTAGTGTCACAATGAACACTTTGTGATACCAAAGTAGAAAAAATATTTTAACAGGTTATGCAAATTTCAAATTTTGTTTGTTTTAAGTTTTACAAAGCCCCCACGATATGTGATAATATATTATTAATTTAGGTTACCTGTTTGTTACTTTCAAATTTCAAAATCAACTAGAAAAAGTAAAAATATTTTTGCAGGAAATCGGAATTTCGGTTTTTTGAAATTTGAATTTTTGATTTTATTAAATTTGGGCAAATGATAAACTTTTAGGATGCACAAAACTTCCGCCAACATCTCTCTTATCCACGACTATGAACACAACCTAAAACCAGAAAGACATCAGAAGACCTGAAAATGGAGTTTATATATATAGTCGACCTGAAGACGTAAAACTCTTAGAAAAAATCCTTGAATTCAAGAAGCTGAAAACCTGAAAACTTAAAAGTCTTCAGGCCACCAGATCTCAGGTTAAACGAAGGCCCTCCCAACGGACTTTGAAGCATAAGTGCAAGTAGTATAATATCTGTATTTCACGAGAAAAAAAAACTGATGGGAAGCTACCGACAAAACTTAAGTAAATGTCACGTAAGATGAGTTATCTTCTGAGGAATGAATCAGCAAATATATAGCACGTGAGGAGATAATGAAACGGATTCAAATTGACTGCTGTTGAAACTGAAGTTGATATAATTGAGATATAAACTATTAAAATGAAAGCAAAAAACGCATTAATGTGCAGTTCTAATACTCTGTTTCGCCAAATTTTGATTTTCACAATGAATAGATATATACCATAAATAGTACCATCATTATATTACAAACTATGTTTTTAAATGAGAAAAAATGTCATTTTGCCTTCTCATTTAATGATTAGAAGTGGAAGGTGATTTCATTTCCGCGACTCGGTACTACCAAGCTTCTTTTCCTAGAACGACCATTACTTTATAATGTCCACGAATACTTCTAACAGTCTAATTGTATAGAATTAGGGAGGTTCACTCATGAATCACCCGGTAGGTACGCTCTAAGTGCGTTACCCAATTCAAGAGAGCAAAAACAAAGTCACTGGAAGTGACTCCATTGGGTTATCCGCCACTCCGTTACTGGAACAAAATTGCCAAATTAAAGTGTGCTAATGAAGACAAAACACTTGAGAAATTCACGTTCGAGGAGCTCGTTACAGCTTGCAATTTGTTGGCATTGAATAAAAACAATCTAATTAATATCCCATTATTAACAATAAATTAGAGTCTTAACTTTACAGCCCATGGTTAAGTTGTGTAATTCAGCACACAACGTCTGTATTCTCTAATTATCAATTTTGTAGCGAAAGAACGTGTATAAACCGCAGGGAGAAAATGGCTTTTTGCATGTACGTCGCGTAAATTATGTCCGTTACACAGGCCGCGAAATGGTACAAAATATTCAATGGTAATAATATTCACACAGTGATGAATGTTATTATTTATTACATGTTTGTCTGTCAAGTTTATTGATGTCTTTAACCTCGGCAAAAGCTGAAATCTCGTTTGCGCCGCCACAACGGACCGAATGGAAAAAACAAATTTTTCTCAACCAAAAAAAGTCTAGATTTCAATATAGATACAGTAGCAGTTTCTCAATGGTGGGTAGGAAATCTCGTTAAAACTAATCACTTTTTAAGGTACCACGGGGTGTGTTCTACCGGACGGTTCTTCAGTCGTACCGGATGCGTGACGTCATAGGAAGCGCTGTTATGTGCCCGGTGGACACACCTTTTCGCGGTATGTTTAATGTTTTTAACAGGTAGGTAACCACAGTGTGCTTTCCAAAAAATATGGACCGATATTGGTATGGGATTTGCATGGGGTTTTGTCGCGACTACTGATACACAAAGCAAACAAATTTATTCACCGTGTAAATAAAAACGCAGTGAGTCAACATTACGAGATAATTAGAAGTATTTTATTTATTTGTTGATTTTATTGGAGCAGTGGGGCAAGGTTTATTCTTCATAGTGTCATTGTTCGGGGGATCTTTCGGTAACGGGAATAGGTTGTGGTGACCTCAATGAAGCGCACCCAAAATCGTTTATTTCGGCTACGTGTACATAGGAAATTTGTTTTTGAACTAAATAGGTGTCATATCTCTGATTAAAGCGCATATCAAATAAAAGAAAATTTTTTCCATCACGATAATCATTTATCGCACCTGTAACTGTAAACATTTTTCCTGGCGTTTTCTTGGAGATTGGTACTTGTTTACGCAATTTACTGCATCGCGATGGGTATGTTAATGATTTGACAGGAAAAAAACTATTTGGATGCAGATTGTCTGTTTAGAAATTTGATGGTATAATAATGATTGGCAGTAATGAGGAGCTGTAATGGAATTTTCGAGTGTTAGCGTATGGTGTGTTTTCATATTTACTTTATCAGGCGTGCATGAGGTAGACAAAATAGGGGCATTGATATACCATGATATGAAAAATGGAGAAACAGAACGCAGAACACGCTTACCTGTCGCTCATAAAGTGTATGTAATCGTGACTGAATTGAACAAGAGAATCTGAAAACCAAAGAAATTGAAAGCCGAATTTCATGAAACCTCAAAAAAGGTGTGAGGCAGAGAACATGAAAAACAAAGAACCCGAGAAACTGCAAAACCTGAAAACGCACATGCATGATAACCTGAAAACTTCAGTAATTGAAATACTGAGGATCTGAAAACGTTTACAAAACCGGAGAACCTGAGAAACTAAATCTATAGCGATATGACAACCTGAACATTTGGGAGTCTGAAGAGTGGAAAATTGAAAATCTGAACGCAAAACGAACATTGCAAACGAAACCTAACAACATAAAGAAAAACTGAAGAAATCTGGGAACCTAGACAAGAGGAAGAGGAAAACAAGAGGAAAAACTTTAACTGAAAACAAATCGATTCCCTGAATCTCAAAATAAATATGAATCCAAAAATCAGAGAACTTAAAGACCTACCAAGGAATAATTTAATGTGAAAAATCTTAAGAGTCTGAAAAGCAATTGCTGAAGAACTGACCTTGTAAGATTTTCTCAACTTGAGCTAATTGTGTTTGTATAAAAGCTCCAAGAAATTGTACCTATGATGCCTATGATAACTACTAAAAAATCTATGATGGTGTGTAAGGACCACTACTATCTATAGCTCCTTTCTGTTAACTATTTCAACAATTTTCTCCAAACACGTCTGTCTGTTGTTGCTGTTTGTGGCGTTCAAAACTTCGGGGAAAGAAGACGACCACGAGTAAAAAAACAATGATAAATTTTAACGACCGGACCGTTATGCATCGCTTAGGCGAGAATAAAATTGAGAGAAATCAAATGACAAACTTTACACCCTACAATCAGAGAGAGTGTGTGCGGTGATGTATGGGCAATGGGCAGGCTGTCGGGCCTTAATAACAGAGCGGCGTAATAATACGTCTCGCGGGCAGTGTTGGTATTGCGCCCGCGCTCCGGTCGAAGTGAGCCGTGGCCGAGGGCGACCGAACCGATATGTGTCAATTGACCACACAGTTCGCGAAAAAGTGCTCCGGAAGTGGTTAAGGTTTGGACGCTCACAGGCGACTTGAAGGACCATGGAAGTGTCGATCCATACAACATGAAATAATAGCTAATACATAAATAATGCATTCGGAATTGTGGAAAAAGAGGGCAAATAACCCCTTTTGCACCGTCGGCATTATTCTCCGGAGCGAAGCCTCTCAGCAAGTTTTGTGATTTTCTCCTGATAGGAACTGCCAGATTTAAGATAAGAATTGTCAGTTTAGTACTTTGTCATGACCCTCCGACGACATCGCCCTGCAAGTACTAATCAACATGAGCTAATCAAAATTATTTATCGTGAAGGTTTACGACACCTCTGACGTCATTTTATGCGTTCTGTGTCCGTGCTCGCAGTATAAACTGTGCTGTTCCACCGACGCCAGTAAAACATTTTTCGCGCATAAACTGAGAGTGGTTTGACTATAATCGCGGCACAACAACGCTGTTCCTGCTTCCTTTTTTATTTTCGCGTAATCGGATCGGTTCCGTGACGCGGAAGCGACGCTTTGTTAACGCTTTTTTACTTTCCAAATTTAAACATCATTCTCCTAATTAAGAAGACATCCTAGAAACAAAGTGATACACTTCCAGGCGTAATTAAGCGTGTCTTTTCTTTACATGGAAACAGGAGAGGGTCCAAAGTGGAACCTTGAGAAATATCTACGCTAAAAATAGCACAGGTCTTGTGGGTCATGTTTTCCGGGCTTCCTCTACATTTGTATTTTGATCGAGCAACCGGAAACGACTCGACCATTATGATGGCAACCCACTGAATATTCGCTTGTTTACCGTCGCCGTCTAGACGTCAGTGGTTCCCTTTTGGTTAATTGTAATTTATCGTTATTATACCGTACGATCGCTCACGAGCCAACAACATTAATGGCATGCGACGGACACATCAAGAATAAATGTTAAAAAATATTACAACCGGCGAACATTATAAATTATTCCTTCGTCTGTAATAAATTGACAGAAATCGCTTCATCATCCCGGACAGGCTTGGCAACCTTCGAATTTTCGACAACAGGCGTACCACACGCGTCTCATTTCTCCGGTTGAAAGACGAAAAAACGTATTTTCCTCGCATCCGTTTAAAAATATGCACACGCCATAAAATGGGTTATTGGCATACGTGACATAAAAATTGCATAAAACGGTGGTGAGGCCGTAACAAAGAGAAACGCTTTATTTACGAGTTGTGTTTTCTATTTCAGAAGCAATGATAATTTTATATATCGATAAACGTTGCGGGTATACGTCGTACGCGACGCTGCCAAAGAATTTTTTAAGGGGTGAGGGCCGGGACGAGCTATATGTATCTGTCGGAGTGGTTTGACACTGCATTCATCAGCTGTCCGAAGGAATCGTGTCCGTGTCCGAGCATCGATATCATTATTAATACACGTCCATCATGAACTATGCGGCTGTGGGTACAGGAACGGGCAAACGATTCGTCATTTTTCAAAACTTGACGGAAATCGGTTTATGTATGGCGACGTGTTGCAGATGGACACTGCAAAAATGGCGAAATATTACACCCCGTCGAATAGTGAAAGAACAGTCTGCACTGGCAATTTATGACACAACAAGATAATAGTCATTTACAATACGAGTGCGGTAGGTAGCATTTTACAGGTATTTTTTTGACACCCGAAGACTTAGCGAACCGAACTCTGTATAAAATGCCTAACGCACCAGCATTGTATTAAATTTTATCCCTGACAAATTTTTATTATCACAGTTCATAAATTAATGATAACCTGTTGTTTATTGAGCGACAGCGAAGTGCAACAAGTCATCTCAAATATTGCCCCAAAAATCCAGAACGCGATATGAAGGCTAATATGCAAAATTTATAAAATGGGGGGAAGCTAAAGGTGCAAAAACTTACACAGAATATGTCATGACCGACTAAGCAATCCCTAAAGGGTGGAAGCTGTTAGAAAATACTTCAAACTCAGACTGGTCTGTACGAAAATTCGAGATTGTTCTGTCCTGAAGTACCAAAATGGACGCTGTGTTAATTCACCTGTGGAGATTAACACTGTTGGAGCCATACCTTCAAAAATTGCATGTTTTCTTAATCTAGAAAATCCAACAGAATACACAGGGCACTGTTTCCGTTGCAGCTCAGCCAGTTTATTGGCCAACCTACTCACACTCAAAAGACATGGGGGTTGGAAAAGTGGCTCAGTTGCTGAGGGTTTATGAGGAAGATTTTTTAAGAAAATTGATGTGGTTGATATTATGTTATCAGAAGCAAGGCTTTCAAAACGAGCGTGTATACAAACTGACACAGCTTCATCGGTAGTACATAGATAACACAACAAGATCTGAAAAGCGAAATTTGGATCAATGAAACAATACAATCAATCAATGAACGAATACAATAAAATGTCGTTCAATACTCGGGCTCATTGCAACCCTCGGCTAGCGTCTCGTGCTGCAAAAATTCACTCTCGCCCCTGAAAAGTGTTATGACAGCGCACTAGTATGGAAATATAGGTACTATTGAACAGTTATGACAATTTTTTTAATAATTATTATGAGTATCACCCACATTCTATGTGAACATGGAACATTTTAAAAATTATAAGCGGCGATAAGAACATTCATTTTTTAATTTAATCATTTTAGGAGTGGGACGTTTTCCTCGGTAGATTTTTACTTATCCAAATAGAAAAGAGTGTTCATGCTGGAAGGAAAAGGGTTTAACTTAACACGCAAAACTGTAAATTATTATAAATTAAGAATTGTGCAAGATATCGTTTGACATGATAGGGGCAGTGTTACCAACTGGTAGCTCATAACACAGGCGCTTAATTAATACTTAAATATTTTCGTTATTTTATCAACATTAAATTGAGCAGTGGTCTAGGAAAAAAATCGTTTTGAAAAGCGTCCCTATTATTTACAAAAAATATATTAACCATTTTTACCGCACCCGGATGCGGAAAAGTTACTGAGGGACCGTAAAATTGCAGGTACAAAGCACACTACCTGTCAGGGAATTATTTGTGTACATGTGAGGAGGGGATAAAAGTATATCTATTTGTAAAGACCAACTTAAGTGGGTACGTATATTAAGCGTTATTACTTCGCATATTGCATGAGGTGTTTCTAAAGATGCACAATGTTCATAAATACATGCGTATAACGGTATTTGTTATAATGTATGCAATAAAAAATGTGTTCATTACATAAATAATGCATGTTGCCAAAATTGTTTTGAAAGAGACGTCGATGTATCTGACACTCTTATACACTGAGAGAAAATGGTATTTTGAGGCAAGTAAATGGTGTCCCAGAATATCAAAACATTGTCCAAAATCTAGTTTAATTGTCTAGCAGTTACTTTGTTTGCCACCATATTATAAATTTAGTTCTTTCAAGTGAATGGTCGAATTGCTTAACTTCATTTGAAAGAAATATAATTTATTTGTTGCAAACAAATAACACTTTAAACGAACAGGAATTGTATAATTCACATAAATAGATCGTATACTCACAATAATTCAACATTTCTTTAAAAGAAATAAAATTTAATTGTCACAAATATACCTATGCTTTTATCAAATACACAGTCTTTTTCTTTCTATAATTCACAACGGTTCTTCGATTCTGCGTGTTCAGTCTTTATAGGTTTGTTTAGACTATGCAGTTTTGCAACACCATATGATATTCCTGTGGTTTTCCATTGTCGTTTGTGCTCTGGTGAGAAGTGATTGTGATAATCAAATGCGACAAAAGTTAACCGAATGCGGGCTGGAGAGTCTAATAGACAAATTCATAGGTGAGTCTTGGTTCTTTCATTACAATTTATAATAGTGGCATGTAATTACTTGTAGACCACAATCTGTTGGCGCAACTAAATTTTAAAACTGGGGTCCAGGCGAAATTATTATTATCCACGCAGAACGAGAGGTACGTATTGTAATAAGACGCTTTATTCAACTAGATGTAGTAATATGTAGTAGGTAATTAATTAACAACTAATCTAAAAGGGCCGTGATGTGTGTCAAAACGCACGAGCCCTTCCAACACTACAGCTCACGACGGTAGTTTCTTACTGTATTTCCAATGCTTATGTTTAATCTTGTTATATATTTTGTGTTTATATTATTTGTTGTTTCAGAAAATTAAAGCTAAAGAAACGATATACCAGTCTATATTACCCAGTGCACGAACTCAGTTCGGTGGCTTCTACATCTCATTTTACCTCAGAAGTGGCTTGTTCCTCCACTCCAAATCAAGACATACAACTTGTTAATGTTTATATATACATTTCAGGAATAATTCTAATTATGAGTAATGTTATGTTTCATGTGTTATGTTTTAAGTCCTTTTTAAATAAATTTATTTACTTTTTGAGTCGATATTGTCTTCCCATTTTATTTTTACAGCAAATAAATATCGTGCGTACAACAAAAAACGACGTGAAGTGGGTCATGGATTGCATTACATCTCTGTCGGTCAATGAGGACCACGCACCTGACCGACAGAGATAAGATGCAATCCATGGCTCACTTGACGTCGTTTTTTGGTTGAACGCACGATATTTTGCTACCAACAATATCAATAAATTTAGGAGAAATAAATGATATATTTATGTGAAATAAATATATTCCTAGATCAACATATATGTATACTGTAGATAAATAAATTATTCTTATTCTCAATATATAAAGTTGTTTGCGGCAAATGTTAGTTTACTAGCATGAATTAAGCTACATGTTTAAGAAAAATGTACTGTTTATTTACCTCAAATAATACTAATTTAAGTCAAATAATTGGATATACTTGGGTGAAATATATATTTATTTCGAGCAAATAAATGCTTCAATTCTATGATTTCTTTGATTCAACTGCTATATTTATTTCGCCAAATCCAGGTCTGGCATTTATTTGGGACAAATAGATTTGATATTGTTTTAAATAAATACTTCTCTCGGTGTAGTTACGAACATATGCATCTGTGTGGGTGTTTAACATTAGCCCACATATTTTTCGGCAGACATTTTTCAAATGTCATTCAAGAACTGAACATCGAATCACTCGTGTTTCCAGCAAGCGCAGCATGTCTTCCTCATTCAACAGTATCGTTTTCCGGTGAGTGTTGGCCCGGAGTATTGAGCTGTGAAGATGAACGGGCGGGCAACGCGCTCCAAGTACGGCGCACCCCAGACAGGATGGGAGTTCCGCTTGACCCCTGCCCCCTATGCCCCCGAGGTCTCCAAAAGAGCATGAGGGTGTGGTTATTTAAACCATTTCGTAATTCATGATTACACTCCACACACACCGCCTTTTTTCGTTCGGTTCTATCTTGGTGGTTCGGTGTCTCGTCCTCGACGGTATGACACCTGGTGAACGTCTGCGGAGAGTTGCGCAGCCACAGCTACCGTACGGATTACTCCACATAATCTTCTAATATAGAGTGTGGGAGTATTCTTATGGGAATGTGACCCCTCGACCTCTCACCGGGGCGTTCCCAGCATTGTGCTACCTGTGTCGGAGTCCGGAGGGGTCCGCTAATTACCCGGTAATTGAGGCAGGAAGTTGAGAAATCATTACTTGTGCGGCTGTTGTCAGTCTCTTGTTCCAAGACGAAAGACGAAAATATGGGACATTATGGGTTGAGATAATTGCAAGAAATTTGGCACAGTTGCGTGCGAGGGCAGGGGCGGTCTACGAACTTTCTTCACACACGCCAGAATTGCGGAAAATGGGGGTTCTATGGGGGCAACAATACCTAGTAGTATTCTTCTTGTTAGTACACTGATTGCCATCGAAAACGAACCACTTAGATGGAGGAAATAGTTGATTATTTGTTGCGTAATCTTAACCAGGGTCACCTGTAATTGCGTGTAAAGGTGCAAAGAACAGAAAAGAGGTTGTAAAGAACGTTGCAATTGGTGTTTACATGAAAATATCAAGCCTTGAACTTTTAGTTTAAAAATAAGGTTCCAGCCCCATTTTGTATGTTGCTGAATAATTGCTCTGACTCATTTATCTATAGATCCAAATCAGCTGCATACCAAAAACTTTTTCTTATTTTAACGAAATTGTTACGTTTTCATGGCGATCATCAGTGTAGTAAACGCCGAGTGTAGAAACAAACGGAAAATCTTCCTCAATTTGCATGCTCCACCTCCTAACCCACGCCTCATCAAAATTCGGTAAAGTTAAGTGCACAATAATTAATTCCACTTAATGACATAGGCGTGCGTTCCCCGTTGTAAAATTCTAATTAATCTTGCTGAATCTCATGCTTTCTAATTCGGAACGGACGCTTTCACGACACTTTTTCTATCGTACGTACAAAATGGGCCAAATGGACCCAAAACTCGCCTATTCAGAATGGAAAGTCATCTCCTTCGTTGAATCATGAGATCATGTGGGCGCGTTGTACACAACTCATTCCAGATAGATTCTTGGCATTTGGAAGGTTAGCAAAAAATGGTAGTATCCCGATCTATCTCTATCTATCCCGACTTTTCGGAATTTTAATGAGTGTCTTTTTTTACGGTTCCAACGGGGCGAAAAAATTCGAGAATTAATTATAGAAAAGTCGTTTCAATTGGAAGGTGTTTTTATTAGTATTAATTTTTAATAGACGTTAAATTAATTCATTTATAATTGTGGAAATGATTTCCGTGAAATTGAAGACAATTTTATAAAATTTCATTAGTTGCCATCATTTGTGTTGGTGTTTTTAATACAACTGAGATAAAAATTAATTCGAGTTTGGGTGGATCCGGTGGATAATATTTATTGTCTTTGTACACAGGGAAATCAGCAATTTTCCAACGCTATATGTTTACATAAAATGTTAGATTGTTAGGTAATATTAAATTTTCAGAAATGCAAAAGCTCTGCAGAAAGAGAGAAAGAAAGAAAGAAAGAAAAATAGGTGGTAGAATTTTAATTTGCGTTAATTTGATAATTAACATGTTGCGTCTTGTATAGGTGACTAAGAAAAAAAAAACATTTTTGAACGTTTACGTGTCGACTATTTTGAGCCATCAATGAATAGGTTACTGCGTATTATTGCATTTATCCCAGGTTTCTTCTAGAGCTCATTACAAGGTCGCCAGGTTCAACGAACCGAAAAAAAAATGTTATCTTTTTATCACACCTTAACTCTTATTGGTTATTAAACGGCGCCTGAAATCCCTAAGAAAATACGACTTATCATTATGTCTCCAAACAGTGAAATTTCTGGAAACTCTCCGAAGATGCGTAATTCAAGTTCTCCCAAGCGCACATAGGCACTCCAACACACATTCGCGATAAAAGATAAACGTAATTAATTTATCTTGTCTTGGGCGTTAGTTCCATTAATTTTTGCAATTCCATTGTCGGCAATTATGTTCAATATTTTACACCGCCTTTTGATGCAAAATTGCCGAAGAAATCACGATTATCAACAACAACGGTCCGTTTCCTCTTGACACAGGTGAGCGATAACGCACTGATAAGAACTTGTGCACAGCACGACCGTTGCTATATAACCGTAACAATTAATTATCGGCGAGGAAAGCCAGCATTTCCAATGGGAATAAAATGGTGAGGGATTTTAGTGCCGTATCATCAGATAGTTCTGATAATTCCACCTACACGCAATAAGATAAAGATGTAGTAAACGGACGAAATTAAAATCTTCATTAAATTTGCAATTTCGTTATCAATATCTGCTCGTAAACTTGGTCGCCCTGGTGCTATAAAACCGCAGACGTTGGAAAATGAATTTATAGCATGCTTCGACCTATTGCATATATTTAAATGGTGTGTTTAATATCTGTAAAATTCATTTAACGTTCTAAGATGGAAGGTCTCTTAGATCTTCAAAATTATCGATGCTTTTCAATCAGTTCTTGATTTAACACGTTATCACAGTGTGATAAAATTCTAAACGCTTATAAAGTTTAAAATTGATGGCACTTAGGTAATGAGAATTTAATCAAATGGCAATTTAATCTGTCTGTGTAAACATGTTTCTAGCATTGGAGATGTTTACTTATGTAACAAGTGTTTTAAATAAAATTAAAAAAAAATATTGCTGACTTCTTGCAAGAATTTTGCAATAAATAGCAGCTGCTAAAGATTTAACAATAATATTTTATACCAATTCTCTGAGATTAATAATATGTATATACGGGTGACTGATAAAAACCCTTCGACGCTGAATCTTGTTTATGTGAAATTTTTAAATTAACTAGACACAGTTTATTAACCCGATTTAATTTTTTTCAATGAATCTAATACATTTTTTAATACAAAAATGTATTTTTTTTAAATCAAGTTATCGAAATAAACCATCAGAAATCCCAAAATAACCCATGAATAGTCAATCAAGCAGTTTATACGATCGGCTCCGCTTCGGCCTTTATCCAACTTTCTGACCGCGTCTTGTATACTATTTTTCTTCATCCCCCAGCAGGCCGCAAAAGCCGTTGTTCCCGGAGCGAAATGCCCAAATATGCCCGACATACCAAAATATTTTTATATTTCACTGAATCATTATTTGTTTTTATACCTTGACAACGAGATATATTAAGTAAGCTATAATGCCCTAGGCCGTATAAATCATAATGCCCGCGTATTATGCCCTCAAAAAATTTAACCATGTTGTTATTATTATTTATTTAAAGTTAAAAGTACAATTTGTAAATGAAGATCCAATAATTGCACAATTTATTAAATTATACTGTTTAAATGAAGAAAATTCAAAATTCAGGTTGGAGGGATCAGTTTTATAGAAAATTCTATTTCCGCCGGACGTTCCAGTTTATATTTATATATTTTTTTAATGTTCACAAATTCAAATGCAGTGAAATATAAAACGTTGTATGCACCACGGGCATAACTCGATGTTTATAAATCTTGGGCAATTTACAAAATCTCGGGCCGGAGGCCCTCGAATTTGTAACTGTTACGCTCGAATATAAACATCCTCATTATACCCTTGGTACATAAATATCTATATTGGACGCCGCAAAAGTTGTTTGCGTCAATAATGTCTGGGATAAATATAGGCATATAGATAGGTACAGTGCAATTTGAAAAAATAAAACTGACTGTCATCTGTGAAAATTAGATATCAAAATATGTTTTAAAGCTGTGAAGTGTTTCTAAAGAAATTACATTTAGATGATGCGTTCAAATCGGGTTCAATGTTTTTTATCAGTCACCCTGTATTTACTACATACACAAATATTGGGGTATCAAAACTGAGTTCACTAATGTGCTCCTTTGATATTTTAAATGATCTGTCAAAAGTTCGTTTGTTGTTTATGAATAACTCCAGTTTTTGATAGTTGAGGGCTTGTGAGTCTGATTCACACTGATGAAAACTGAAAGTGTCTAGGGAACATGTTGTCTCGGCACTTCCTGTCATCGAGGGTAGGTACTTATATTTAATGATTAAAATATTTCATTACAAATTTTTTTGATAAAAATTTCTCTAGTCGTGCACCACCCACAGAATAAACCAGAAAAAATCTTCAGTAATAAGATATAACAAAGCATACAAAGTGTAGGTTTATGTTAATTAATGAACGACATATCTACCCTATTGTACATCGTAGATAAATATTGGAACTAATAATGTAAAATTAATTGTAATATCTTACTGGAATTACTTTTACCCCCACGATTATTAATAAATTATGGTTAACATGGTCGGATAATAATTACTATACTAAAAACAATAATAAAAATTAATAAAATCGTTTCTAATTATTCCCTCTGCAGCGCATACCACTCGGCTGAACATGCGGGAACTGGATAAAAACATGTAAAATATGCCACTTATTATCTATGCGTAATATTGAATTACCATTAGAAATACACGATGTTTTATATCTTCCACGCCAACACTTCTACGCCTTTTTAACATACTTGCATATTTTGTCGTGAGCGACCTTTGCGCATAAATAGTGTCAAATTATAAAAGTCATTTTATTGCCTTTTCAAATAAAATACAAATATTCTTAAGCTGGCCATAAATTTGCGCGAAAAATCCATTTGAATTAACACACTTACGTGCGGAAAATACGTATTTTCATTGAGGAAATTTTTCATTGTGGGTTCGGTCATTGCTTGACTCTTGACCTGGTTGTCATCGAATTCCAAAATTATCTATGAATTGGAATGATAACATTGTAGTTGTAGTAACATAAAAATCACTACCACACTCAGCGAACAATAAAACAATAAGAGATACCTTTTCCTCAAATCAAGGCGATTGTTTTTAATTAATTTTGATTAATTTTTCTATGCATTTCTCTCAATCGCAGTTAATGAAAATTTAAATTTATGTTGTACAGGCCAATGTCACAAAGGCAGGGTGGCTGACACCACTGCTAAGTTCTGTTCACCGGAACATGAAAACAAGCTATATTATATGAATAAGGGACGCAAAGTATCTCTTCCTAAAAGGTACGAGTAGGATAAAGTAATTGTGATTAATCAGTAATAGTCGTTTGCCCGTATTCCTATTTCCCAATCTATTGCACTTTTGCCCACGTAATTTATAGCGGCACATATAGGCGACTATAATTTATAGGTAACGTCAGTTTTCCAATGATTTGCCTCATATCTGTACCTACCATTTATTACTTATTTCACAGTTTTAATTGGAAACTTAGATTATTAAAAATGATTCTCATCTTTGATGGCTAGTTCATTTTTACAAGATCTTACAAATTTACCAAAATAAATATATTTTATTTTACATGAACGAGTTTTTCTTCTATAGATCTCAAAATCTTACATTGTATCTATACTAAAAATCAAAGATACCTGGGTCAGAAGCGTTTCGGTAATATTATAAAAATATTCGGTACTAGAGTTTGATTTATAAACTTTTCACCATCGACTTCGGCTCTTTCAGCGTCATAGACAGATGTCTGATAATTGCTTATGTCTGCACGAAATCCGCTACGTTCTAGCGCCCGCAAGATCAAACTGCGTGTTAAACTGATAAATCAGAATCTCATTTGCAATCCGTTTGTGGATCAAATCAGGCGAAAAATTGGAACGACACAAGAAATGGGCGCGCGATATCAGTGTTAATAATTTATCTGCCTATTATCTTCCGAGTGTAAGTGGCGGAGGAGACGATTTTCCGGCGACGAAATCGATTTTTCCCGGAGAAAATACCCACAGGAGGTCGCGAACGATCCGTTAGAATGAAATGAATGAACAAGAGTGAATGAACGTGTAGTTACACGTCCGAACAATAGGCCTTCGAATCTGAATTGTTTTACTTATAACTGCCTCTTTTACAGTTACTTAAGTCGTTTATCTGCACCTCAGCTCATCAAGCGAGATTAGCTTATTACGCAAACAACGTTTACGATAAATTAAAAGCATTTGTATTCAAATGGGACGCGAAAAAATTGCCAAATCTAAATAAGTCATCTGTTGAAAGTCATGACTCCGATAATTAGAGGTTGGAAGATTATACAGTTAAAGAACGTTGATGGCCATTATTATGGGTTGGATTCAATAATGGTACCGAGATTATAGCTTGCGGTGTGCACTTAGACCGGCGATCTATAAATAAAAATTTCGTCCGTTTTGTCTGGTGTTATTGAAAATTATCGGCTCGTCCCTTTTTTCTTCACCGAAGAAGAACGCATCGCTAAATCAAGACACGAACCCTCTTTTGGTCACGTGTTTTTCACATCCGCTCAGCGCGACATACTGACTTATAATAACGGAAAATCAACGGCTCGATGTTCCGACACTGTTAAAAATTCACCATACATAACCTAACTCAACAAATATGTCGAATAAAATACGCCGCCGTCTGAGGTGAGGGCTGCTGCGACGAGGGATGAATGCGAGAAGAGGGTTAAGCGAATTTTGAATGACAAGAAGAACTTGGGTTTCGTAACTGTTGTGAGCTGTGAAATTATTGCAACCGCAATATCATTAACATTGTTTTCTACATCTAGCACTCCTAGACAAAGCAGATATACCGAATAACATGACAATATCACATCATCGGTAGCTCAACTTTATTAATAATTGTTTGAATTATGCTCGTATTTTTTATTGCTTAACTCTGGTTAAATAATGATATCTCAACATTGACAACATTACCACCGTTCATGTGCAAGTAATTTTTTACAACATGGCGCTTTAGCTTAAGTTATGATTTATGTGTTTGTGTAACACGTTATTCAAAAAAAGTCTCACATGCTTTTGTCCACATAATTGTGTGTACAGAAGAAAATAATAATGTTATTGCTGCAATTATCATTGCAAAAATAAGAAATATGCAAGGTTTTTATGGTGTAAAAATATTTCATATTACGATCTTGAAAAGCCTGTTTCGTTTTACTTTTAATTTACATTTATTATAACGTGACTTGTATAAATATTTTCAATCCCTTTCTTTCTCTGTTCCAGGTTCCTGTGCGACCTTTGATAGTACGAAGTCAATCATCAGAGAGAGATGAAGGTATTAATTGACTTATAATATAATAAATTACAGTGAAAGCTCCGTTCGCGGACAGCCCCATTGACTCTTATTCGGACATGTTTAACGTTTCCAAGTTGCTTCCTGCAGTTTCGTTAATAAAATCATCTCTCTTAAACGGACATTACGTTGAACGGCCGCGGGCGACACTTTTTCAGGGTTTTTAAAATTTTAGTCTCGGACGCGAAGCTCCGTTATGCGATCAATGTATTCATCATTGAACATTAGAATTTGGTGAAGAAAGGCAGTGGTTGCTGCACACATAACATGTACAAGACGAGATAATGTGCTGATGAGCTTACTCGAAAAACTTACAAAAAGCTTGAAGGCATGTCGCAACTGTTTGCGAGGGAAACAGATGATTTTTGTGTATTAGAACTGATAAAAAATGAGGACATCAAATCTATTGAAAACAATATTGAAACTATCCAAGAATCTATAACTTCAGTGTTTAATTTTTTTAATATGGAAAAATAATCTCAGGTCTTCATGCATCATGTTGTCTGTGGAAAACAAAATTACATCTAGATGGAGAATTTTGACGTGCCAAGCCTACTGGATGTTTATACATTTATGAAAACCTTGTATTTATAGGCATATCTATAATAATAATTATAGTATAGCAAATACCATGTTAACTTTTCATTTATATAATCAAACAAACGTGTATTATAAATGAGTTTCAGCTCTGGTATGGTTCACATACTACGTTACTGTGCTCATCTCTCTTCTAAAGATGCTCCTTACGAAAGTAGGCAAAACGTCGAAAAGAAAAATTTCAACCAGAACCGTCCAAACCCCGACTATGTAATTCTATTATTAACTCCAACAACCATGAAGGTCTATACATATATATTTCTCTTGACGGGACAACATAAGTTTAACCTCCACTGAACGGACCGCTTCCTCTTCAACGGACCAAAAGGGCTGATCGTCGCTGTCCGCACTGTAGCTTTCACTGTAGTTCGTAAGAGCCGTGAAAATAGACTAAAAACACACAGAAACGATAACGGTAACGTTACTGTATAAATGTTTGAAGACCGATAAGCAAATGATATAAATAAATAATTATACATAATATGTTTAAACTGTGAAGAAGTTTAACTCAGACAAAGGCTAATATTGCCATACCTTCAAGAATGTCCAAATTTTACAGTAACAAGTTTTAGAAGCGTAATGTACTGAATATTGTATTTTTCACTCTTTTTGATATTTTGATGTCTAACGACGCTGTCCGCGCTCATTATTTATTACTCTATTCTGATTATTTCATATCAAAAATAGGAGTATGGACGTCTAAACAGCTCGAAGATTGGCTCTCAAGAGGAAGAGCTAAAGACTGGAAAGCATCAGTAATAGAATTGCAGCACACTATAAACACGTCAAGAGTATTTGTTAGTATTGGTAATGGTCTTATAAAGTCGATCAGAGGTGTAGTGCAATTCACAATTTATAGAATAAGGGCTCAACCCTTGATAGGAAATCTAATGTGTTCTACTTGGGTCGGAAAATTTTAACATTTAAAGTATTATAAATTAAGAGAACGCGTCATAAGTGCCTATAGGGTAATTCCAGGAGAGATGCCGTTTAAAAATATTTCATATCTGGAACATTATAAGTGAGCTATTTTCGATACGTTCTCATGCATTTTGATTAGTTATCTGTGACCACTGAACGTATACCTAATATAAAGCAATAACTTTGTTTGATCCCAATGCATGTTTGTAATACCGGCCGGTTGTACAATGTCGAGTTAAACTGCTAGATAACTTGACCATCAACCCTCAGTTTAAACTTCAAGTTGACAAAAACGAATATTATAATTAGTTTTCTAGCCGTGGTTGATTTAACTTCAAGTGGTATTGATAGGGACAAAAGTTGCTAGAATTGTCACTATTATTTGGTGGTTGTTAATACTGGTCACAGTCTTTGAATATTTTTTAAATGAGCGTTAATTGCAGTAAATAACAAATAACAAGTACAACGGATAATCACGTTCCTACCGCGACGTTGGAAATAGTAACGTCGAATGTCAACTGATCCCTCGATGAGTAGATGCTATTTGCGCATGCGTAACCTGATACCAGAAGTTTAATAACCGGTAACAATTACTTGGACTTAACCCTCCATTTTTGAGATAAACCTTCAGTTTAATCCGTCATTGTACAAACGGCCCTAAGTAGAAAAAAGTACAATGTTTGAGGTTAAGTTAAGCATTAGTGTTTCGAAGAAAACGCGTTTGGCATCTCTCCTATGATATTAGCACAGATGCCACTTTTTTGCGGGAGTGATGCGTGCAGTAAATTAATCGAAGAGGACCTAATTACCGCTGTAACAAATGTGCAAAGAATTTCCAACATTCCGTTGAGAGAACTTTAAAAAGAAGACTATTTTCATACAGGAAGAATGGGAAGTTTGTTGAGGCGAAAAGATGGTATAATTCATATTAAAAAATGGCAAGAAATAAGTAGGATTTGGCTCCAACCTTTTGACGAAAGGGATATCGCAAGACAGAAGCAATGGTACGAATAAAAAAACGCTAGAAAAATATTTCTAGACTCTTGATCAAATCTTTTAAGAACATAGTCTGTTTGCTATAGGGTCAGCAACATCTATAACATGGAGGACACAGTCTTTCAACTCAACAGGAATCCTGGAATCGTTGTCGCCAAAAAAGGTACTAAGGGAGAAAGGAGAAACAATTTCACTAATTACCTATTGCAATGCAGAAGCAACCTTCCTACCTCCTGCGTGTATTTTCAAAGGCATGCAAAAATAAAATAACAGTTTGAAGACAATATGCCATCGGAATCTGTGGTATATTATGTCTCCAAAGTCGGCGTGTTTTTTTTTTTAATTTTAAATCACTTTTATCCAAGGGAATTACCAGGTTTTAATTTTAGACGGACATGGGTCTCACTGCTGTTTAGAGACTTTAGACTTTGCAAAAGATCATATTATTCTGTTATGGTTGAGTGATTCAATAGGCATTTCCACACACGACACCAGTGATGAATCTGATGAGTTTTGCATGTGTGCAGGATGTGGGGAAGAGTACACAACGACCAAGAGAAAGGATGATTGGGTGCAATGCATCCATTGTTGTGCATGGATGTATGATGGGTGTACGAAGTATTTTATAATATTTGTGAAAAATGTGCTAATGTGCTAGTACCATTTTTGAAGTCTCGGCATATCTCCAATATTCAAGACGCATATCCGGCGTGATTATAGGAGAGATGCCGAAATGACAATCTTTTATTAATTGATTAAAGAAAAAATTATTTATAAACAATTAGAAACTATTAAATATTTTGACCCAAAAGCTTTCACACTAATACCCATGAATCCTTGCATACCTAGATTATACGGTCTACCTAAAATACATAAAACTCAACCTTTTCCCATTAGACCAGTAGTTTCTTTTGTTAATTCACCTGTATCAATACTTTCAAAATGGCTTAATACAATTCTTAGACAACATTTAGATTTTAATAACAAATTTGCAATAAAAAACTCAATAGATCTTTGCTCCAAAATTAGAAATTTCCAAATTCCATCAGACACTAGACTTGTTTCATTTGACGTAGTTAATTTATTCCCCAGCATCCCACCCAAATCTTGCTTATTAATTTTAAAAAACCTACTATTTAATTCTAATATGCCAACCATACATGCACTAAATTTACATTCACTTTGTGAGACTGTCCTAGATCAAAATTTCTTTCAATTTAATAATAATTTTTATTCACAAGACTCAGGCTTAGCAATGGGCTCTAATTTGTCACCTCTTTTAGCAGAAATATTCATGAATAACTTGGAAGATCAGTTTTTAACTTCTTCACCTTTTAAAGATCATTTTCTCTTTTGGTACAGATATGTAGATGACATAATTGTTTTATTCAAAGGATCTGATTCTGAACTTGATAACGCACTCAGCAACTTAAATTCTTTAAACCAATCCATTAAATTCACCGTTGAAATTGAAATCAATTCCCAAATCCCCTTTTTAGACTTGTTAATCACTAGAAATAATAATACTTTTGAATTTGACATTTATAGAAAACCTAGTATCACAGATTGCGTAATACCTTTTGACTCTTGTCACCCTGTTTCCCATAAATTTGCAGCTTTTCATTCCTTTTTCCACCGATTATTTTCTATACCACTATCAGATTCATCTTTTCAAACAGAACTTAATAACATTAAACAAATCGCTTCAAATAATGGATATTCTTTAAAAACTATAAATAAATTATACTATAGATACTGTAACAAATTCAAATACACACACTACTTGGTTAAAAATCCTTCAGAAACAATTTCCTTTTCAAATTCATTAACATATTTTGGCGTCGTCTCAGAGAAATGTTCTAAAATACTTAAGAAAAACGGTTTTAAAGTTTCATTTAAAACAGATAACAACTTATCCAGATTTTTTATTAAAAATAAAGATCCATTAGATTACAAATCATCATCAGGTGTATACAAATTAAGCTGCTCTACGTGTGAGTCATTCTACATAGGTCAGACAGGTCGCAAAATATCAGACCGTATTAAAGAACATTTCAGGCACATCTATAACAACACAGATCTTGATCCTCCACCATCAACACCTTCTTCTTTCGCCAATCATATATTAATAACGAAACATAGTTTTTCACCATCAAATTCCAAATTGATTCATAAATGCAATAAAGGCCGGAAATTAGATTTTCTAGAGACTTTGGAAATAAGGAAAGCCTTGAAACTGGAAAACAGATCTTGTTTAAATGAACAGAATAACTTCAATAATCCCATTATTAATTCACTATTTTAATTTTTCACTCAAACAAACTTACCAGATTCTCTTTGATCCATTTTTAATTTTTACATTTATAAAATGTTGTTTTTACGAAATCTTTTAAAAATCATGTAACCCTTTGAAAACGTCAAATTTAATTCAAAATTACGTCAATGTCATAATTTTTTATATTCTTTAAGGTAAGAACCCCTCTTGTAATTCATCAATTGTATCATTAATCTCTTGTTAAATTAGGGCTGATGATGGCAGAAGTATTCTGCCGAAACATGTACCATTAGTAATCTTACAGTTATTAAAGTTTGTGGAGTTCGACATAGATATATTTAAATTTTAAAAAATTATTTAGCAAATAATATTTTCTCTTCTATTTAGATAAATATTCCTATGAAAAATGTTTATATGAAAATAAATACAATATCTTTGTAACAACGTCTCAGTAATGTTTTTACAAAATTGGCGTCTTTCCCGGATTTACCTCACAAAATTATCAAAAATATTAAACAGAATGAACACATAAGAATAATTTCGTATATTTTTAAAAACCTGCCTGATGCAATTACGATCGGCGAAGGACGCAGTGGGGAGAGAGAGGGTGATCGGGGTTCGCGCGGTCTCCAGACTTCCAAATTTTACACCATTCTAAATTTATAATTGTTTCTAGTTTATTATTTACGACAAAAATATGAAAGTGGTACTGTTGGAATCACAATAAATGGGGCAATAGTTTTAAAAGAGAACATTTTTTTAATTTAGTGCTTAGATTTGGAGATAACGTGTGAGAAACGGCAAAAATGGCATAAAGTAATTACTTTTTATTAGATGTAAAGTCGAGAAAAATGAGCTTAAAGTTGCTACAAGATGGGAAACTCAATGCTTTTGCGAAAACTGTTTATTTATTTTTGACCAAAGGGCTACAGAGAATGTTTTGAAAAAATATCAGAAAAATCAAACCATGTATCAAGTAACTCACTATATCGAAAACTCGAAAATTGTCAATAACTTTTTTTGGACTGCACAGGACGATTTCTTGACGAATTCATATGTAATGTATTTAGGGCATTAGCTTTCATTCCTGAAAATTTTAGCTTTGTGAATTGAAAGGCCCACAGGGTGACACATTTAAGCGAGACTGGCACTCTACTAATATAGGTAATTTCTTCTCGATTTAATTCCTTCCCTTGTATTCTTTTTCAATTTCTTTTTCCATTTGTTTTATCATCTGTCAATACATCTTCTCTTTATTCTTTCTGTTTTCTTCTTCTGATTTTTAATAATTTACACACTCTTCTTAGGAATGTGGGTACTCTCCATAGGTGTTCCAGCCATCTAAGCCGTTGTTTTTGGGTATATGTATTCCAATTATATTTGGATCAAATAAACGACCACTTACACGCGGTCGTTCAATTATAAAAGTAGTTTACAAAGGTGTCTTACCATTGCTGATAAAGTTGTGGTTATGATTTTAAGCTTACACTTGATTTTCTCGAGAGTCAAGATGTACCTATTTGATTCTACCCAATTGCTCTCTCCATTTTGAGTATTTTTGTCCTTCATTAGTATTTACAACATTAGTATTTAACGTTACTAGTCCGGTAGGTTACTTGTAACGAATCTAGAATGTCTAAACGAGTTACAAGTAACTATAACGGACGTGTATCGTAATGCATTTTTTCTACTTTTCATTCGTACTGAGGCTATTACGATACGCTTTTGCATGTGATAATAGACAAAAACGGTGTTATAATAATTGTACTAAAGATAGTATAAAGCAAACTTGGCAATCCTAACCTATAATACTTCGTTGTCAAGTCCAAGTGGCTGGTCAACAGTAACAGTTGTCGATGGGAATTGGCATTACTATTGTTGGCACTTGTTTGGGTGGCTTCACGTGCTTTTGGGGCACGCGATTTTGTTGGGTCATTCTGTCTGGTGGTGGTCAAGCTGGTAACACAAACAAGTGCACCGATGGCGCTTGCCGAAGACTGTGATGCCACTATAATTGTGATGCTGCGGGTCAGGAAATGGTTGAGGGTCCACTTGTTTGTGGGGCGGGATTTGATTCTAAACATTTTGTGGGTGGAGAGATTGAGATTTTCTAGGACCAGAAAGATATAGCGTTCCTCAGTGTATACCTCGTGTGACTCAAGGTAGCACATTTCCCATCGTATTTTCGCCAAAGCCCGTATTTCTGGGGGCGTATATTGAAGAACTTCAGAACTCATTTACAGATGTTTCAAATTAATTCTTTTTTATAGCCGCCGTTAATGCTCCTCGCAAACGTGGCAAACCTCCGCGAAATTCTACAAAGTAGAAAAAATACTGTACGATAACTTACTCTGTCAGCCTGTTCTTCATTATTTTATCTCAAAAATCAAAATTTCACATTTTGTACATGTAAAGCTTCATCAGTAGTCGACAAATACGTTTGAAAAAGTCAGATTAATGTTAGATTTGATTTATAAAAATGAAACTTGTTCCACAAATTTCTCATTTCTTTAATTCACCTATAAGTTCCTCTACATGACTGAAAAATGGTAAACAATTGTACCACACCGTACCACTGCTACCATTACATTATTTGATCTTGAGAATGCGTTCTTTCTAAATTTTTTACTTCTATTCATTGTGAAAAAAGAATTCCAACAATTGTTAAAAAAATAACCAATTGAAGAAAGATGAAATGGTTAAACTACAATAACCTCAAAAAACAAACAGCGTGATGGACGACGGATCTAGAGAAACAAGAATGGAAAAAATATCAATCAACTTATGTATGTAAATATTACAGAAAGCAACAGAATAAACAGAAATATGAAGAAAAACGAAGGTAAGATGATAAAAGATACCAAGGATAAATCGTGGCTAAAATTTGTTAAATAAACTAACTACTACTAAAAAATAGCAAACATTTTTAAAAAGCCAAAAATAAATATATATATATCGGGTGTCCCTACTAAAATTTGTAAACCCCAACAATTTCAATTTCGAAAGACTCAAAAGAAAACGCTCGAACAGGTAATTTTGTTATCAAGGGAGACCTAATTGTACCAAACTTTCAAGTCTTAGATCTCACCCCTTGAGCCATGGGAGCCACCCCCTTAAAAAATTAAAATGGCATGGGGGGTCGTGTGATACATCAGTTTAAAACTTATTCAATTTTCTATCCGAGCCTACATTTATCGATTCCTTTCTACAAAAAAAGCATGAATTCGATATTTTCCAAATCTACATAAAATACTCAACTAAAATTTGTACCCCCCAACAATTCCAATTTCGAAAGACTCAGAAGAAAACGCTCGAACAGGTCAATTTTGTTATTAAGGGGGACCAAATTGTACCAAACTTTCAACTCTTAGATCTCACCCCTTTAGCCAGGGGAGCCACCCCCTTAAAAAAGTTAAACGGCATGGGGGGGTCGTGTGATACATCTTATTAATCAGCTTATCAATTCTCTATCCAGATCTACTTTTATTGAGTTGTTTCTACAAAAAAAGCATCAATTTGTTCTTTTCCAAATGAAGAGTATTTTATGTAGATTTGAAAAATAATAAATTCTTATGCTCTTTTTTGTAGAAACCAATCGATAAAAGTAGGTTTGGATAGACAATTGAATAAACTTTAAAATGATGTATCACACGACCCTCCATGCTATTTAAATTTTTTAAGGGGGTGGCTCCCCTGGCTAAAAGGGTGAGATCTAAAACATGAAAGTTTGGTACAATTTGGTCCCCATTGATAACAAAATTGACCTGTTCAAGCGCTTTCTTCTGAGTCTTTCAAAATTGGAATTGTTGGGGGGTACAAATTTTAGTTGGGACACCCTGTATACTGAAAAACAAGACACTTATGCATCAAGAAAAACAGAAAAAAGTGCCACTGACTAACAAATAGGTAGTACTGATACCACTCTATAAAATCGGGGACAATAAACAATAGAACAATTTTAAGGAAAAAATTATAGGTAGAACTGAGAAAAATAGCAGAAAAGGTAGAAATCAGAATAAGAACACAAGATTCTTGGAGAATAAAACAGAAGAATCGAAAAAGACCTAATAAAAGCTTATATCAAAAGACTGAATGCTTACGTAAAACTAAGAAACGGAATGTCACTTCCTTTCATCAGTAAAATTGGACTGAAAAAAGGATCCATCCTGAGTCCTGTGCTTTTCAAGTTAGTGTGATGATGTAAAAATTGGCAAAAAGTGAATAAATACAATAAATTATATTGTAACGGCCCAAATAACCAAATTATGTAGGTATATCATTGAATTATATGTGGAAAAACAGAAAAACAAGAAAACAATGTGAACTAAAAATTCAGGAAAGGAATTAAACCGCCGGTAAATAATAATAATAGTTCCTAAACAAAAAAGGTGGAAGGACAATTTTCTTTCTTAGTGCTAAACAACTGAGGAGCAACATTTTATTTTTCCACAGATTCCGGTAAAAATCCGTGAATAGAATACACATGATTGTGTTGTAAATGTAAACTAAAAACTGCAGAGTAATCGAAACATTTATACACAGTGATCATAAAGTTCCGTACAAAATTCATAATTTAGTGATTTTGAAAAAAAAAAAAAACGTTCGAATAGGTCGATTTTTGTTTTTCAATTTCCATCTCTTGGCATAAAAATTTTGTTGATGACGTCATCTGTTTTTGAACTGTGACACCGTCATCAATTTTTTTGGGTTTTAGATACACTTTTCAATTCTCTATACAACAAGAGTAAAAAATTGATATACTTTGCATATTTTTTTTTTTTTTAAAAAATACGTTTTTTGTACTCATTGCTTATAGATACCTATTTTCCGTTTATCGCCGATGCGCGGAAACAATAATTTGCCGCACTGGGGTGTTTTTTACTTTCCACGTCGAGGAGGGACATTTGCTTCATAGGGTAGGTTGGTGTTGGTCAGTGCAACATATACAGGAAGTGACAGTAAGGCCGAATTCACGAAATGGCTTGCCACATTCAACGAACTTTTAAATGTGCAAAATTCAAAATAATTTTAAATGATTTATTTTTGATTTCTTTTCGGGCTTGATTCGTTACAAAAAATATTGTACCTAACTTATTTGGAAGGGAAATTTCCCGCATTCGCACTAAATGCAGCACTCCCTTCGGTCGTGCTTCAAACAAAGTGCTCATGCGGGAAATTTCACTTTCCAAACACGTTAGGTAAATAACTATTACATCAAAAATAAAAAAAATATTCCTTGAAAAAAATTGAAAAATAACAATAAATTTGGAAATGAAAAACCATTTAATAAAATTTAACGCAAGTGCTCAAATTGCCACCCGCCAACTATTTGACACTTTCCCAGGCGTGTTTTTACGCTTTGAACACTTCGGGACTACTCTGTGCTATTTCACCACGGATTCGTAGTGAAATAGTATTTTTTTAAGAAATAAAATTTTAATTAATTTTAAGTAAAACTTAAATAATTATGCAAGGTATCTTTTTTACTCTTGTTGAATAGAGAATTGAAAAGTGCATCTAAAACCCAAAAGAAAATTGAGTATGTCAAAAAATTACAATTTGAAAACAAAAATCCACCTGTTCGAGCGTTTTTCGCAAAAACATTACATAACTAAATTATGAATTTTGTGCGGAACTTTATGTTCACTCTGTATTAGTCAAAGTTCGTCATGCTTTTTATAAAGCGGCTTGTCGTAGATCAACTTGACATATTTAATAAACAGTTCTATTAAACCATGACAAGCGGCTTTTCGTGCATGGCCAATATTGACTAGTTTAGTTTTCGATCTCTCTGTCCAATAAGTAAACAGAGCGGGAATTTTTAGTTTCAATTCAATTCAAATTGTACATATTTTCGGGTAATATTAATTTATCATTTTAATATCTTATAGCACAAAAGTTTGCACTACGCAGTACCTCAAAATAACAAAAAAGCTGGAAAACGGTGCGCAAAAATGTATAAAGCGAAATTAATTTGACCGATTATGAATAAGCTAGGGATATGTGGGTGAACTGGATTACGGCAATCATCGACTTATCAGGGCCTCAAATTATGAAAATTTTATTGCATTTCTATACCAAGATAGGTATGTAAAAATTAAACAGCCATTAAATGTAACAATTATAGTTAATGAATGTTAAATTTTACTGCATTTTGATGCAATTATACATTTTGTGACATGTGGGATGCAGTGGGCACAGTCTCATTAAACACTACTATTGAATCATATTCCGTTACTCTTCTCTGTTACCCAAACTTATGATGGTCACCACATTTCCCATACATGATGAAAAACGAACGCAATAATTTAACGGGCCATTGTTAAGTTGTAATTTCTGGGTGACAAAAAATTCAGTTCCATAATGGATGAAGTATTCCTGATTAATTCGGCATCATTGAGAATTTGTCCGCACAATATTTTTTCTAATCGCTGCATTTCTTAGGATTAATGCGACTGATAACGCCGCAAATTACTTCATAATCAAAGTACATTTCTATGTAATGACTGTTTGACCAATTAACCAATGTTATAGTCGCCGAACACGCTCCAGTTATTATTTAAACATAGAATTAATGAAAAACTCAATAACGTTTAAATGGAAATCAATAAAAATTTACGGATGTAGATATTTTTTATGCTCTTGTTATTGTCCATTACCCGACCAATTTGTTCGGAATAAGATGGATGTTATTTTAACGAGTCTCCTGACGTTTTTATTAGGTGTGTGTTCCACAAGGTTCCACGTTTTCTTCATTAGCGCTTCTTTGTTTTATTTAAGATCGGTCCAATTGTAGGAACTCGCGGTAAAAATACCGAAAGATCTGCCATACGGCGGCGGTGCGGTACAACATATATGCCGCATCGACGTCGTAAATGTCACTAAAATTATAATCATGGCCAATATAAATTTAATCAAATCTTACACTCAATTAATAAAATGAAAATGAGAATATTTTATTGTTGTTGGAAGTTTATTAAAAATTTAAATCATAGTCGTGTAACGTAATTAAAAGTTTCTGCCTTATTTAAAAGTGAACATCCAATTTACCACGGAGATTTCGCTTTGGGCATTGTTTTTGTTAAGATTATAATTTTAGGTGCCGTGAAAATTGAATAAGCGTAGTTTATCAGGTGTGTCAATTTGTAATCTGAATTTGTAATAGATAGTGATTTTTGTTTGAGTGCTCTTCAGTACCTGAATTTTAGCGATTTCCGAAATGAGAGTGGTTAGAAAAACGTCTTCCAGTGTTTTGTTGAAAAATTATAATAAATTACAATAAATTGTTTGTTTAAATTATGTGGATTGGAAAAACATGTTGAAAAAATAATTATTGTTACATTAAATTAATTTTCTACATTATAACTTAATTAAAGAAAAATTCTGATTGTGTAAATTAACAAAATTTGTCCCTAAATCCTTGGCAAATGATAAACTTTAAGAGTATAATTACCTAGTTGCAATACCTTGTAACAAAATTATTATTACTCGACTACTTTCACATTTTTAATTATTGTGATTATTTTAATTAATTTTTTTATTGAAGTAAAACTTCTTTACGGACACGTTAGTAGCGTTACGAAAAGTGTGATCGGGCGAAGCGAACGGAAGTTTTAATAATTAATTCATAGAAAAAATGTTTGTCTTAACGGGATTCGAACCCGAGTATTCTGGGTTGTGAATTCTCGCTTCACTCCATACAGCCATTTGCGTGTGTCAGTTTTGTATGCAATTGCACTACTTAATGCACTACTTATCTTAATCGCTACCCATGATTGCAGACTTTTCGCTGACGACAAACTGAAACATGCATTATCCAATACTGCAGACGGTATTAATTCAGGATTCTCTAGCTCAATTTATAAACTTACATAAATTAAGAGCACTTTCACAATGGCGAACTGAAGTTTTACTTCAGTCGTGTGGTCTAAAGCACACTCGTTTTTTTTTTACCAACTTTGATTAAGTTGACCGTAATATTGATTACAATTTAAAGATAGTTTGCGTAACCTAAACCTACATATCCCTCTAATAATGATGTAATTACGACGTAATTTAAGGGCTGATACACGTGAACAGGTGCAGCAAAATTTTCAGGCAATTTATTTGTTTTTTTGATAATAATTTAAATCCTAGAAGCCTCACTCACACTACTGAAAAAACATTCTGATTGGGAAAGACCTATTTTTAATACAAGAAGCAATTAATGTATTCAGTCAGTATTTTGGACGATTTTGTATTTTAGAATGAAGGAAAAAAATGTATTTGGGATGGTCTGTAATACTCTCTACAGTCTCTTTAGTGGAAAATCTTTTGCTCGTTAGCTTCTCTTTTGTTAAATCGACATTTCAAAATTTATCCGTTACTTTACGACACGAAAACCTTTTATTGATGCAATAAATGGCCAATAAAATACAATTAGGCGAAATTTACCTAAATAATTTTTTCGCAAATTACATTGTGCTTGGTTGATTTATGCGCCATGATTAAAGCTTGTTTCAAAGAAGATGCACTAAATTTTGTACATAATAAACTTTATAACCCCATTGTTTAGCAGGAATACGAACCCAGCTGAAGTTATCTTCAGTAGTATCAAGCTTGGCAGTGAAGTTGATAAAAGTTCTAATGAATTAATAACGCAATAGTCATTCAGAGAATGAAAATATATCTTCTTGTATTTTCCTGTTTTGACATGCGTTTCACATGCGTTTCAAAACATCAGTCAACCAGAAAACGGTGATGTTTTATTTGCCCGATGAAGATGTTTCACAAAACAACTTTCCTATTTTGGCTTATTTGCAACACTTTTAAGACGTGAGATCAGAGCCATTTTTATAACAGATTTAAAATATTGGAAATACTCGTCTTTTTGTTTGTTTCTGTAGTTTTCTTTAATTAATCTTCAGAGCTTATTTCAATGACTTAAAAATTACTCATGGCTATATTAGTGTCTGAACCTATAATAGGTCGTACTACGTGATTATTAAATTTACTGTAATTTTTTTTTTCACTACTAGCTCTAGAATGTACGATTATATAGTTTGTAGAGCATGATGTGTGGAATTGTTTTGTACCTATAGTAAGTTAATAATCATTTCATAATTAACTATAGTAGTTACCTAATATATTTATTATTTTATCTACCAACTTTTATTTTAACAATAGCGCCCTTCGATTTTTACAAATTGCAGCAGTTGTAAATATTTGGCATTAATTAATTCAAAAAACAAAGAACGAAGTGTTAAAGTATTACAAAGCAATAACAGGTATATGCATTGTGCAATTTTGCATGAAAATCCGGTTTCTGATGTCAGTCTCAAAAAATACATAACCTCAAATTCGTTCCGACCTTCCGCATTATCATGATTATCATTTGTGCAAAAAAGTTAAACAAATGTGCTAGTAGTGAAACATAGTAATTATGCACCAAGGTTGAGAAGTTTTCTTAGCCAAGCTATTTTATTGCGAAGCATCGCGGGCACTAATATAAAATATATAGGAATAATCATACTACATCTACCTACTTATAAAGTGTCAATATCATGCTGCTGCTTCTAAACCAAAGTGATGAATTTGTGAGAAGTGGTGTATAATAACTAGTCATCGCCCGTCACTCGAAATTCGAGTGGTATATGTATTGAATTGGAAAAAAAAAGTGAATACTTACGTAAATAGTGTTGAATAAAGACTGGTAACCATATTACATATTGCAATTTTTAATTTGTCTTGTCTGAATAATTAAAAAAAATTAAGACGGAATAATTTCTTTATATACAATGTTTTGCGTAAACACTTGTTCATTGTGTGGTATAAGATGCCCCTGATTGAATTGTTCGCTAATGTAGAAACCGAGACCATCGAATGTACGAAATAGAAGACATTACTACCAGTATTGTGTTGAAAAACCTCTTAAAGTATATGATCAATATGTAATGGCACGTTGTTCATTATTCGCCGTTTCATACATTTGATTAAACAGTAAATCCTCCGCTTCTCGATTGATTTGTTGAGAAAGCGGCAGGTCAGTTAAACGAAAATATTGTGGAATTGGTAAACCAATTTTTCGGCAAGAAAAATTATGCGATAAAAGAATTGTATTTTGTACAGCTTCATTCGTCCTCTATTTCACACCCCGCACCCAAACATCCATCCATCAGAGGTATAAATGTCTTAATAAGCATGTCTTAAGTTCCCTACAAAACTTGCTCACCCAATCTCAGGGGAGGGGCCAAGATATATTTAGCTACACTTAAAACGATTCACGCTCATTTAAATCGATGACTGTAATGGACCCCTTTTTGCCTAAAATGATTTGCAAATAATTAATGAACCTGTGAAATTTTTGAAAATGGAAAGTAATCTTGACATAGAACTTGTTAATGTCTTTCATTTAAAAAAACAATTACAAAAATCGGTGCAGTACAAACTGTTTTATGTATTTGGTTGAAATTGATTCATGTTCAACGATTAAATTTATAGATGCGAGGCTAAGAAAGGTTTTCTCAACCGTGGTTTACATACTTACTATTTTTTTCACTATTAGCACATTTGTTTAACTTTTCTTCAAGTGATAATCATGGTAATGCGAAAGGTCGGAACGAATTTGAGGTTATGTATTTTTTGAGACTGACATTTCTCAGTCAGAGACCGGATTTTCATGCAAAATTACACAATGCATACCTGTCAGTCGTTTTGTAATATTTTAAAACTTTGTTCTTTTTTTACATGAATTGCAGTTAATTAATGCCAAATATTTCTGTACCATTATGGCAAATGTTGGTATGTCCAATTTTCCAAATTTTACAGGTAACTAAGTTAAAGTTTTGAAATCTCTCATAAACACACGTGCTAGTTTGTTTGGGACTAAATTTATATAACCGCCTTCCAATGATCGGAGACATATCAAACTTGTTCTGAATGTTCTCACATATAATAAATGGTCTAATGGTACAGATTTACAACTAGTGCAAAAAAATCGAAGAGCGCTGTTGTTAAGTTGGTAGATAAAATAATACACGATATGTATTTTGCATGAAATCCGGTCCCTTCAATTATTGACTACTATAGTCAATAATGAAATGATTATTAACTACTAGAAAAGAAAAACAATTTCACACATCCTTTACAAACTATGTATATACATATAGGGGTACATTCTACAGCTAGTAGTGAAAAAAATAGTATATGTTATAAACCACGGTTGAGAAGCCTTTTCTTAGCCTCGCACTATTATTATTGCCCGCGATGCTTGGCTAAGAAAAAATTCTCAACCTTGGTGTAGAATTACTATTTAATCTTAGGTACTATATTGGCACATCTTATTTTAAATTAAAATACGTCAAACTAAACGAAATTCAGTCCTGTGGGATGAATCATCACACTAACCTAACCTAAAGAGTTAATCAAGATCTCTCGAGTTTCTCGACTGGTAGAGATGCTAAAATTATTGAGTGGAGCCAATCTTTTTTACTTATACTTGGTTTTGCGAAAGTTCAAAGTTCATATTTCAAAATGAGACGGTTAACAATCCGAATGGAATACACAGATCATAAGAATTATAATATTTTAGCACTTCAGATAACATAAAATTTGATTAAAGGGAACTCTACTCGACCATTTAGAAGTGTTTCAAAAGAAAACTGTAGATACCTTAAAATGCGATTTTGGGATTAAACCCAAATTGGAACAAGAAGTAAAATCTACCATAGTTTGAATTTGTACTATAGTTTAGTGTAAAATATCTGCTGCTGCAATTATTACAAAATCAACCCTGAACAAAGGAAACTATAGCATTTCGGGGATACTACTCGACTATTTGGAAGGGTTTACAAAGAAAACCGTAGATACCTTAAATTAGTACAATAAGAAGTAAAACCTACCAACTCTAATTTGTATACTATAGGTCAGTGTAAGATATCTCGTGCTATAATTATTACAAAATCAACCATGAATTGTGTATATGTGGTGCAGCCTCAAAAGATTTTAATGATCTATTAGAATCAAATGAATTTAATTAAAATCCTTTACGGTTTGGACTTTGATTTTCCATGCATGCAATCGATTTCTCGAGAATATGCTTCATTTAGCTTACAAACTGCCCATCAAAAAGTGGCAAATTAAATCAAAGCTATTATTGTAAACCTATTGCTGATGGTTTTAGAAATATTAAGTACAAATTCACTTGAAAATTGAGAATTTTACTGAGAACACCTTCCATACTTTCGGAAATTACAAAAAGTAATTCTGATTATCTTGTGGCAGTGATGGCAACCGAAAATCATGAAAAAGAACCAACAGTATGAAGACAGTTTTTTGTCATACATATTTTACGTATACCTTATACCGACGTATCAGTTATATCGCCAATCACACAACCAGCAAGCAATGTTTTTTTGTTATTTTTTTCCAATGCTTATTATTGTGGCGAGTGATGTTTACTGTAATTTTAAAGGATAGGTGTTATCCCTATACCTTATATTAATGTTAATACATATATCTTAATACCAAAGGACGAAACAGTCCTAAGTTGCTTGTGTCAGGTCTATGTAAGTAGGTAGATAGAGAATTATGACGTTCGAAACCTACTGGATGTGTGAATCATTTATAGATCCTGTAGTTTTTGTGAGTGTGATCAACGTAAAAGGCTGTTATACGTAACATATTAGGTCGTTGATTATACTGAATCCTACACATCACTTCAATTGATCACTATGTATAATAATAGAATTTTCTATTTGATGCACCGACAAAAAATTTGGAAAGGTGAAAGCATTATGGTTAAAACTAAGAAATTTAAATTTTCTTTTATTATTACATATCTAGGTGCAGCGGAATTTTTTTAACCGAACGCTCGTGTAGAGATCTCGTGATCCTAGATCGGTTTTTGCTTATCATCACCTTGTCTAGGATGATTAGATTAAATCTAGTAGAAGGGTTATCGTTTTGATGAAAAAACAAGAAGTCGCTGACAAACACTTTGATGTTTGCGGAAAAATATAATTCTCTGCTCAGTTATATTTTGTGAAGAGGTCATTTGGCGTTAACAAAAACACTCCTGCAAAAATAAACAGGACGGGCGTCGCCGACAATTTGTCTTGTTTACGGGTCAGGTGAGCATGTCGGACCGGATACACAGCCGTCAGTTTGGTCGTCCTGATGTTGAATTCGTCAACACAACAAAATTCGGTATCACAGGCGATTTTTGCCGCCGCCGTCGAGGTGAAATTTCCTCGGCATTAATTTTTCATAACACGTCCCCGCCTCGCCTGTGCGCCTGGCGATTCTTATGAGTCGCGGTGCGGGCAATAAAACGACCGAGAGTAGTTACGATCGAAACCTCAATAATAAAACATAGACGCGTCGTCCAGTGAACACGATAACCTTACACGTTCCATCCTATCATTAGATATAAACAAGTCATTCAGCCATTTTCTATGCTGGATGACCTTAAAACAAAATAAAGGGGAATAATTGGAGAATGGCGTGGATTGGCTGGCCGTTCGGTCGATGCCAGACCGTATCCAATGAGCGGTGAGGGCAGGCCGACCGGTACTTGAGTCAAAACCCCATTAATCCATGGCTAATGAGATGCACAAATCTTGCCCAGCCGCGGTACTCGCACACGCTCACTAGATTAGCACCGAAATTATGCGCTCGACGCGACAATTGGTGTACTTGCGGCATTAAGTTTTACTGACGTCATTACTTTGCTTTACGTTTGGCTTAACTTGAATTACGGAGCGAAACAAACCTAAAGATGATAAAAATTACAGTTTGTTAACAACAGGTCGGCGGTCATGTAGGGTACATCCTTCAATATGTATAGGTACTGATTTTAATATATAACTCCACTAATTTCTGAACCGATTAGCTAGAATTTATAGTTTTGTTTCCACGAAACATTGAAATGAGTTTATTGGATAGAAAAACATGTCCACAAATGAGTAGGTTACGTCCATGGTTTTTTGTAAATTCTTACTCTGCTGTTGCTATACACCAGAAGTACCACCACGTTAGCCTTTTTGAGGAAGGCGTTAGTTACCACTCCGTTGAAAACGAATTGCAACTAAATAGAATACAATATTGTACGCCCCCTTGTATTTTGTACATTTTAAAAGCAGTACTAGTCTTGAAATTTAACTAAGAACACTATAACGCTATATACAGGTGGATGAAAGAAGTTCTGTTTCTACAACTCACCCAACATTTTACTGAGATCCGCGTTGTGAAGATCTGGATTCTCGTCCGCCAGCTTCTTCCTCTCCACCTTGGCCCACACCATGAAGGCGTTCATAGGCCTCCTTATCCTCGCTTCTTTGGGCACTTTTTGTCCTTGAGCACCTATTTTCGGCACGAAATTAGTCCTGGTTTGAGTAAACACCGGCATTGTCTCCGCGTAACTCGGTCGAATGTACTCATTGTTGAAGCGGCTGGTGTCGTACCGGTAATCAGCGTATACGTTCTGGCCCATGTCGCCCCAAAGTTCCTGACTCTTGGGCAGAACCTGGGGGAGGACCTGGGACGCGGGTATCAAGTCCTGGTCTTGGTAGTCGTACCGGGATGTTAACTGGTACTGTGGCGGGAGGAGAGGCGACGGCGAACTAGACGGCGAAAGGCAGCTGTAGTGGCTGGCGGTCGTCGGAGACGACGTCGCGTCGTCCATTATCCTGAAAAGGAAAGTTGTGGTAACTAAATGGTGAACACAGGTCGGGTGGTACCCACTTATGTAAAGTTAAATCGAAGGAGGTTCACCTTTGTTTTGGTTGTTTCAGTCAGCGCGGCACATTTTCGGACTACCGAGTCAGACGATGACGTCTTTACAATAAGACGGTACTAGCAAATATTTTGAAACGGTGTTTATCGAAACGCAATCAATAAAAAAACACTGTGATAAGCACGTGCCGTAAAACACTCAACTTAACTGAACCTCGATTCAGAGTGTAAGGGTAAATCACAACATGCCGGTACTGGTACTACTAGAATAGAACCTTTTAAAGTACCAACTTAGTCTTTTTTTGAAACGAACAGGTGGGAACAGACTTCGACATTCTTTCATTAGTCATTATTGGTAATCTATTCTAGTTTTAGATTAGATAACAAATATTTTTTTCTCCGAGAGAGTACCTTTAACAGTGGCATTTGCGCCTAACAACCAGATAATTTGGGAGACAGTCTAGCTGTTATACAATCGTTGATTAGTTCTAACAGCTCAGCTGACAAGTCAAAAGGAGTGCGTTTACATTGCTCGCATGATCTTATGATTTTCATTAACATTTCCCATCTACTCGACGTGACAAGTACCACGGATGTCAATTGATACTTAGCCAAATTTTGTAATCCTGCTCGTGTCAGCTGTTGTGAAATCGGCGACTTATTATCACCTTGATAATGATTTCTCGCTGCTCAGTTGATTAATGCGATATATACTTGAGTGATTATTTTGCAGGAAAATGGATGACATTTCCACTTTTTTAACACTTTTTTTTCCAAATATCACCCAACTGAATTCGATGGTCCTTTTTTGGTTATCGTCAAATATTTACTGAAAACAAAATATAGTGTAGGTAGGTATATGAAATAAATTATTATTATTTGCCATTACACTTCACCGGTTTATTTTTAATAATTAAGTTGAAAGCTAATGCAAATCCTTGTCATGGGTTATCAGTTTTCCGCCATAGAAAATTCAGTCCAAACGCACGAACATGAAGTGAGAAACTTTGAAATAGTATATTACGACCGCGAAAGCCTCCGTTCCCGGAGCGAAATGCGTTCGGGAAGACCGTACTTTCGGCTAGGAGATGAAAAAAAAGTATTTTTGTGGTTTGAAACATGTTCTGTAGACAACTAACATCTACCGAAAAACAACGCAAAGTAGGAGGAAAAGTGCTCCCAACCAACCACCAATCTTAAAACAATATAAAACTGGTTTAATGTAAATTATACCACAATTACACAATTGTAATTAAATTAAATTGGCTCGTAAATTGCTGGCTTAAATCAAGATAACCGTTACATAAAATATACATGTTATTGCCACCGTCGTCGAATAGAGTAATTATTAGTAATAATTGATTTTATCGTAAAATACGCACTTTTAAATCCACCACGTTCGATTTTCTACACCGCATGCACCTGCGTCGGGAAATTTTACATGTAATATAAATTCCTAACCGCTAATTACAAAATGGCGACATATTAACGAGATGGAGAAAATATTTTAGAATTTCAACATCGCATGACGACGAATCCGAAGTATGTAATTAATAATTTGTGTTTTATGAAAGAGTCCTTTGCGTTTTGCAATTATCATTTTTCGCACCGTCTTATGTTAAGTACAGGTATTGCACAAACCTCTATTAAAAATCACTGCTGGTTTTATTTGCTCATTAATTATTAGTAAGACGATAACGCTGATAAGCTTAGACTTAGAAAAGTGTGTTTTCAAAAATTATCTTATCGCGGATTTCAGCTGAAAGATTGCGAATTCCGTCATCGTCATGTTACTTGTTGATTTTATAAGCTGTGTTCCTATTACCGTTCCAATCATGAGTCTGTCCAGTTGTGTGTCGATGAAATTAAATTTTGCATATTATGAATAACTGTCGATTTTGCAACCCCAAGGCCCTTTTATTCATTAATCTTTGTTGGGTTGCTTAACCCTTCTAGATTATCAGTTTAAGACGCCCACATGTTATCGCCATGGATTATCAAAATTTCGTCAATAGAAATTATTTGATCACCAATAAATGTACAAATTGACGAATTACCTAGAAATTTTGAAAATGCGATATTTCGAATAGTAATCTATTTTCATCTGTGTTTCGCAACCACGAAAAAAATACTGATAGAATAATTTAAAGTCTACTCTGATACTATTATTACTACTAAATATTGCAATCAGTAGATAATTTTGATCCTGGCTACTACAGTGGTAGCAATTAAAGATAATAATTTTGATGTTCCGCTTTAATCGGTATGGTGGTGTAAAATTGGTTTGATATTAGGTAAGTTGCCTTTCCGATATCTAATTTTCTTGGTCGATCACAATGGAAGTGAATCAATTAAAATGATATGATTTATCTGAATATGATTTTGCGGAATAATGTTCTACTTATCTATCGTTTGAAGCAAATAAAACAGTGGGTACTGCACCGATTTTCATAATTGTTTTTTTAAATGAAAGACATTGATAAAATACACCGGTAGATTACTTTTCATTTTCAAAAATTTCACAGGTTCATTGATTATTTGCATGTAATTTTTCCACGGATGCCCGTCCATTTCAGTGACAAACTTCAATGAGCGAGAATCGTTTTAAGTAACAAGCTGGCGAACTAACAACTTGGCCTCTCCCCTAAGGTTTCTGTGCGTAAGAGGCTCAGAGAGTTGGCATCATTTACCTCACTGCAGTATTTACCTCGGGACGCTCGGGGTGTTATAAACGTTCGTGGAAAGAGATCAAGGGTTAAAGTAATAGATTATCATAAAAATTAATTACCGAAAAAAGATTTATAACTTTACGGGCATTACGTCTTCAGAAATTTTACGGTGTGTTATCTTGGCTCCCAAAATAGCTATTTATGTATTAAGGGCAAAATAATATAGTTTTAAGCAGAAAATATGCTTTTGGCTTATTTTGGCGAAAAATCAAGTCTCTGCAAAGAAAATTGTATAAATTGTAACATTACTTTAATAAAGGTATTAATAAAAATTAGTTAACATGATTTGTTATTAAAACTTAAATATATCTAAGTCGAACTCCCCAAACTTTAATAACTGTAAAATTACTGTAAATTAGGGCTGATGATGGCAGAAGTGTTCTGCCGAAACATGTTCCATTAGAAATTTTACAGTTATTAAAGTTTGTGGAGTTCGACTTAGATATATTTAAATTTTATCCTAATCGTATCCTTAATTGTTTAGTCCAAATCTTGGGAATATGTATACTAAAAAAATATTCAACTCGTTTTGCCCGCCTTGGATGTCTGGGACATGATAATCAATAAAAGGCTATTATATATACATTGATAAATCTCATTTAGAATGGTTTAACCGTTTGATGACTCATCGATTTTCATCAGTTTCGTTTCCAGGGGGTAGTAGATGCAGGGACAAATTAACGATCTTTAAAAATAGATTCACACAAGAAAGGATGATTTGTATGATATCGATATACACTGCACTAAAAATGAAACATGAAATCTTCATTTATTAAAATAAAAATTTTGGGGGGCGCTGATAATGCGTGAATTATTATTATAGCTCCAAGTGAAATTTTCATTGCTATATGATGGCCAAAAAAGTTAGATATGAGTTCAGCATCACATGACAAAAAAAGGCGAGTTTCGCAGTATGTTCGTGGCAGTCGGTGGTTTGTTATAGACTGGGCTGTAGACGAGATCAAAAACCTTATGTTTTATGTAGTAATTTTGTGGTGTCCTTAGTTGGTCCAACTGTTAATATGGGTAAGAGGTTGAACCGCACTCCCGTCCACCAGAAATTCTGAAGTAGATTGTTTGTTATTATAGCAGCCACTTATATCCCAGGTAACATTGTAGTGCTCGTTCTTGTGATAATCGGCTCCAAAGTTTCGTAAGTTTATCCCTTCTTGTTGGTCTTTTCTTATTTTTGTTAATGCGCCATGTTTTAGCTCCACTCAGCATAATGTTTTTGACTATAATATGAAAGAGTCGATTTTTTTGTCTTTGCTGAAGTTTTCATTCCACAGTAATTCATGTGGTGCTTTCCTTGATGGTTTACCTGAAGCTACCCTTGCACTTAGATATGTTTCGCTTTAAAGTCCCTCATCAGCAGAGTTTGCAAAGGAATATCAAATTATATTTGAGAAAATATTTATGACGAATTTCACATCACTTTTCCAACCATTTACGTGCCACAAATTTACCCAAAAGTCTTTTCCATTTGTTCCACCATTAGTTCAATGTGTAAATTAATTGACAGTTTCATAAAATAATCTAAATTCTCGCTTTCTGTTAGTGAACTCATCTGACTTCTTCAAAGAACTGGGACAGAATTTCTCGATCGCCTTTACAAATTCGTATTCAAATTCAATTTGAAGAAATGTTGGTTTGGCATGCTCGTTAGAATAAAAAATCAAATTTCTGAAACTAAAATTATCATTTTTCAGTATAGCAATGATTGGCAACATATAAGTGTATTCAGGATAATTTGGAAATCCAAAGCATTTTTAATCAGACAGAGTTTGATTAAAGCCTTTTAGAATTAGGTGCAAATGCAGTTCACTTATAGCCCTGACCGTTTAACATTTTACTTTACACGTTATGATTTGTCAATACTATAGCAGTCTTTTAAAGGAAATAACGTTGTTAATGTGGACCAATGGTAATTGCCAACGCTGAAGTTACTGATATAGAATTAAATGCTGAAAATCGCGGTGAAATTAACAATGGTGTCGTGTTGATCTACAATTGAATCATGCTGAGTGTTGAAGTGGGAGCCCCAATTATCATCAAATTTTTTACATGATCTAAAAACGTCTGTCTTTTACTGACCTACTGGTGCGCGGTCATGAAGATGAATTCATTTCATAAAACAAGTATGGGGTTCAGACTGACGAGAAGAGTTATGTTTGTCATTGTGTTTCTGTGACTTCGAACTTTTTCTTAATTACGATGAAAGGATAGACTGCTTCTCGCAAACAAATTCCCGGTATTAGATGTCTTTGAGGAGCGTACCGTTAAGCTTTTGGTGATGACCCTTTCGGAAAATATCGATCATACTGTACAGATCGTCAGATATTGATCTCTCCCATCACCGGTGGCGTACAAATCGAAACTCGTTTGTCATACATCAACGTTTTTCGCTCACTAACTGTAGACATAAGCACACACTTATCCGTTTTTTCCCGCGTCAATTCGAAAACACATCTCTCGACATAGATGAAATGCCGCAAATAATTGCGAAAAACCATCTCCCCCCTCGGGTTAAGAGCCGTCCATTAACATACTTGCCGGTTGATTTAAACGTGATATCGTGCAGCAAATGTCTTAATTATTGACCAATGCGACGGCGCGAATCTAAACGGTCTGCTAAAGCCTTTTCAGGAGATCCCAGTTAGCCGGGTCTGAAACAAAAACTGAAGCAGTCTTCGGATGGTGCACGTGAGACGACTGCCGAGGATACATTTTAATGTGAATTATTTCCACTGAAAAACCGTCTCCTTATCGGCTGCCAGTTTTTGCAGCGGACGCGTTTTAGTGTGTGGAATTTTCAGAGGTTTTCGGGTTTTGAGTTTTGTAACTCTTTTTTTCCTTCCTCTTCGATTTTGAGAGTGGAGGACTCAGAATGACGCGAAACTGAGATTGTTGGCATTGTTTTGAGCCTGAATAAATAAGTCGAGGTTGGAAGAGGTGGGCTCTCAGATTTGAGCGGTGTTCTGGTTTCCTTAGCACACACTGTAGTTATAATTTTAAAATCGATTTTTCCGTGTACTTACGAGGTGAAAGCTTAGGCCGGAAAAATCTAAAACAATATGTTTGTCGACCCTAAGAAGTAGAAATTGTAGCCAACCCCTGTCTAAATATATTTTTTTCTTTAATAATACCTATTACATGTATAAATCAACAGCGAGAACGAAGCACCAAAGTGTCTGGAAGACCATTAGAGGTCAGACCTAGAGAAATTATCGGTAATCTGTTATTTTTTAAGAATATAATCGCAGATTTAGAAAAGGTGGATTTGCCTCAAATTTTATATTTATGGGGAAAATCAATGTTGAAAAATTGATTCTTCTAATTCTGGTCTTCTTGTCATTCATGATTAATGTCGCTGTTGACTCAAACGATTTTTTTATTTAGAAGGGTGATACATAACAAATGCATGCTATTGATTCAACAATGACATTCGTGCAAAGATCAAATTTTAATTTAGCAAGAAAATAAAAATGATTGTAAAACATAATGAGAAACAATAACAAATCTACAGATTTTAAAGGACGCAGTTGAAAATTAATCAAGAATAAAACACGAAGGAATATGAGAAGACTATATGTATTAAAAAAAAGAATCGGTATTAAACAGCAAAGTGCTAAATACAAAATATAAAACTTAGAAGATTTTTTTAATAACAGAAAGAACCTAGAACAACACGCACGTAATAAAATTAGCAACGGAACAAGAAAATACACTTAAAAGATTTTAAATATTTAGAAGTGGGAAACGGAAATGTTAAAAAATAAAACGTTCATAATATTTAAGTAACCGTAAGTAACTTCTCTGTAACCTCTTTTACCTGGGAGTGTTGAAGCCAATATTAGGTTATGGTAGAAAATAAAAATTGGTAAATCTCTTGCGATGTAGACTTTGTCGTAAAAAAGTCAATTTGTATAATACACATCTCTAGATTGTGTGAAAACATTCTTTCTTTCATTTCTAAAATACTAAGCGCTGCTACTAGCTGCTAAAAGTCGAATTACTACTGAAGAAGAAGAGACGAGTATTAAGCAAGGATACCATCAGCATCCGCAAAGCACAAAAAATTATAAATATTCCCAGTTCCAACAAATTCTGCCTGCGGGTTTATTTGAACGGAAGTTGACAAGAATGCCCATATTTGCATTTTTTCTCCGTGGCACGTTCTTTGTACAGTGTGATCAATTGAATTTTTAGCTGCCAAGCTGTTACATCGCGGGTGCGTGTTGTTCTTTAGACAAATTTACACACGCATGTCAAGCATTCAATATCTTGTGCGAATGTAGTTGTTATCAACGACACGCATTCGTGACGCACCAACTTGCTAGATAAAAAAATGAGGGGATGAACCTGTGTTATTTACAACGGGGTATCTGCTGTAGTTATTCTTCCTAATAGGGCAATTTTGATAAGTTTGTTTAGCTTGATCGCTTGAAAAATTTTGAAATATTTTGTGATGATGCTATTATATTTTTATTGGCGTTTTCTTAACATATAACGCAAATTATAGTTTAGGTACTATGCGATAAAGAAATGATTTTACGGAAATATGAATCATAATTACTTAAAGGATACAAAAAGATCTACAGCGATCTATTAAAATCCGGAACTTCAAAACACTGTACTATAAGTTATAGGGAAATCGATGACTTGGAGAATAAAATTGGTAACTCGTACATTAACATTTAGCAACAAATAATGCAAGCGAGGCGAAGCCAATACCTTAATATCACGCACGCTAGGACACCCAAGTTTCTGGCCGCGTCGTATATTATTTTTCTTCATCCTCCAGCAGGCCGCAAAATCCGCTGTTCCCGGAGCGAGATTCGGCCGGGAAGACCGTCTTTCCGCGGAGGGGATGAAGAAAAAATATTTATCATTTATCATCACCTTGCGATTTCCTAAAATAGATCTTTGATATTTAAACTGCAATATTTTGTATTTCTTCGGTTTGAAAGAGAGGAAATTAGAAAGGTACATATTCAACAAATTTCTGTATAGTTCATGATGTGACATTCGGAGGACGTGTCCACATAAAGTCGAAGTAAACAAATTAAATATTAATACTTTTGCTTTATTATGATTTACGTTGTAATTAAAGCAACACACGTCGTGCTGTCAACAGATTTACCACTAAAGCATTAATATTACTCGGGTTTCAGCCAATATTAATGCAAATTTAGTCGAGTATTAATTAACTGAAATAAAATGTGAATAGTCTATAATTGTAGCAATATTTTACTAAATCCATTTTTCAATAAATATTGATTTATGATTAAAACCATTCACAAAAGGAATATATAAAATTAATTAAATTGGTTATCGATCTTCATTGCAGAATGATGTTGAATCAGTAAATCCCACTGATGGTGTCACATGCACAATTTACAGTGATTAGAAATTAGTATTAATCTAATAAATTAATTCAATAATTTTTGACAATTAATATAAATTTTACAATTGTTCAAAACGTGAATAGTTTTTTGATTAGTATTACATACCAGGATTTTATACTTTCGTAAATTCTCTTTTTTATTTATTTTACTTGTGTGGGTACAAGAACCCACTCTTCACATTGACTCTAATTGAGTGATTTCAGAAGCGTAATACCTAACGATGATTTAGTTTTTTTCTTTTTGTATTTCAGTAAGCTTCTTATAAGTCATTTAAAAAATATTCAAAATTAAGGAAAAATTAAGATTCGAAGATTCAAAAATAAGGGGTCAAAATTCTCCATCAATTATTCTAACTACACGGAAATTTGGTAATCCGGGCAATTCGATACTACAACACTGCAATTCTGGCTACCGTTCTCGATATCGTATGCGACGCCTAATGTCATCCATCACTAGTTTGAAGAATCGATTTCCTAACGAGGGTCCCACAACCGTTTTCGTTGCGCAAGGACGACAAGAAATAAATTTTTGGTTTTAACATGCGGAATTTTCAGACGCTTTCGGGTTTTGAGTTGTGTAACTCTTTTTTCCCGTCCCTTTCGATTTTGAGAGTAGAGGACGCGGAATGACGCGAAACCCGGATTGTTGGCATTGTTTTAAGTCTGCATAAATTGATATAAGTCGGGTCGAGATTAAGAAAAAGTCCGTGGGTTAAGCTGGAACTTGCGATATCTTCTTATTTACTCTGCCGTTATCTTGTGGAAAATTTCCGAAGACTGATTTCCTAACAGTGAATCGAACTCTATATGATGCCTCAATTAGGAGAATTTAAGAATATTTTGTGCATTATCGCGTTGAGGCAGGGAATTTCGAGAGCTTCGAGGGTCTAAATTGCCAGCGAAATTATGCCAATTCATTAATTACACCGTATTTGTTTTTGTCTAAGACGTTTCATGTGACTTACCTACACGCTTAACGTTGTGTTGGCGGAGATTAGAAGGCAGTAAATAAAGCATTACAAACAATTATTTTTGAATTCTTTGAATGAATCTCATAAAAAATATATTTCATATAATTTTACAATTAATAAAATGAGGTTTCTTCAAAGGTGCATTGTTATCGAGAAAACATCTGATAAGTTTAGCCAAAGATCACAAAGGTTGATCTTGTTTTTGTTTGCTAAATTAATTAATGTTATTAAAACTTTTTTCATTTCCAGAAAATATTCTGATATTTCCGGGTTAAACTATATCTTCTATACCATTCAGGTTTGGAGAGAAAAATTTTGTTCGTAGTTTCTTCGTGTAGTTTTCACGTTTTAAAAGCACTTTTTTGTTATAACTAATTACGGAATTTATTCGGTACTGATTTGCAGGAACCAAATTTTGAGAAAAAAACTGTCGTTCGAAAATTTGTTCTAAATTCCATGCATTTCCTGATATTTTTTATATTCTATAACGGCACGTGTTCATTTTCAGAGTATTGCTCTAATCTCTTCTATTGTTATTACTCAATTTATGAAGAAATTATCTTTTCAAGGTCTAATTTTTTCTATTTCCAAGTCTGAGTCATTTTCTCTATCAGACTCTTGGGCTTCCTCTTAATATATGATCGTGTAGAATCAAATGGATTCGGATTTTTATGCAGTTATTTGGATGAATTACTGGTATTTAATTTAATATGATTATATGATTGGCCCCAATATTATGAAAAAGCCGTCAGAAATTAGACTATTCAATTACACAAAATTAATGAATGAAAAGCATAAAGAGGCTATGAATTGTTAACATTTATAAGAATTTGTTTAAAATTTACAGAATTATCGTAGGATCTGAATTACTTAAACACCGGAACAAATACTGAAAAATTAGTAGATTTTTCCAGATTTTTTTTTCTCTGATCAAAAATTGATCAATGCATTGATTTTACCTAATTTGTCCCAATTTTCAAAATATTAAGAGGTGAGACAGAAGTAAAAAATCAAATACATACAATCATATTATGTCAGAATTAAAATGACTCAATATTGGGATTAATGGAGTCCAATAGACTAACGTTGATTGAGCATTTAAAACCTGGCTCCTATTGTTCTTGTTTGTTATTTTTAAGCGTCCATTCAGCTGATGATTTTCAAGAATGTGCTTTGATCTTTTTGCTTTCAATCCATAATAATTTTTAATGGACTGAAAATCAATTACTGCTCGGAATGGTTTGTTTGACAATGTGTAGTACTCAATTTTGCAGAAAAAGTAGAGTTACAATGTTATGAGTCTATTCCCATTGTATTCCTTCGAGCGTCTGCATTCTTCAGGTACTCACTTCAAGATGCATTTATTACACAAAGAAAGGCCGGAAATGGACCGCAAGAAGGATAGTTCCCAAAAGACTACCACACGTTCTTTTGAATTTATTACACGCGTAGAAGGGGTGGACAGAACCGCAAGAAAAATTGACGGTACTCTCTTTGATTCCACCGATTTACATACAATAGTCGTGAACCGAAGCAGAAAAGTGTATCATTTTTTGTGCACCAGCCGTACCAAAATTCATGCAGTAATAATGTACAGAACATGCGAAGCTAGGTCAAGGCAGTACGATGAAACAATCGAACGAAATGGTGCGGATTTTGTTCGATTTTAATTACTGTTGCGGCTCAAGTCGCGGTTTAGGTTAGGCCGGTGCGAGGAGAATTCCTCGCAGTACCTGACCAAAATAACTATAAGTGAAGGAGTCGTGGTACTTACGGGTACGTAAAGGTACTACTACAGTCTTCGTCGGAGGCCATGTTTTTTAAATCGATAATCGATCACGTAACGAAATCACCTGTCTCTGTAACGAAGTTTATCACCACTTCATCTATCAGTTTCGATTGCTACATTCTACGATTTGCCGTCTGCCAAAGTCGGATTAAGAAACTTCTGTTTGCTCGCCTATTTAACAAGATCCTCCTGTTTACATTAATCCACTAGTGTCACTGTCGTCACAATTCTCAGCACTGGAGTACCATCACTGGCGCATACCGACGGCGACGTCCGTCGCTCCAGCCATACTCGGCACCTGTTGAACACTGTCGTCGTCAACTGCTATTGGTTTCAGTTCACCACATCTAAGCACCACTTGTTGAGCTCTTCCGACGGCCGAGTCGAGTCGATGTTACCTGGTGGAGAACAGAACGACGCGCGTGCAAACTCGTACTCGCGTTTCGTGTTACTGAACGGTGGGCTGTGTACCCGCCATACCTAGGTAGGTAGGTAGGGTAAAGGTAAGGTTTACCTGCATCGGCGCGTGGTGTATAGTGGCTCGCGTGGCCGTCGCTTGTACTACACTTCGGTGTCGATTTCAGTTTCAGGTTTCAGTACTGAAGCAGCCTCCACAAAAATATACTTGCATGCATAGTGTACGCACATACGATACGTTTTATGAGCCGCGCCAAAACAAACCAGACCAATGGGGGTTGTTTCAGTAAGACTTTGGAACAACCAGTGGTATTTGTAGTGGTACTCTAATTTTTGGATTTTTCGTCGTTTATGAGTTGTTGGGTTCGGATCGCGAACTTTGAAATAACCAGTAGCATTAATTTGTAATGAGCTTTTGCTGATCTGAATTGGTACCACTAGACAATTTTCCATTTATAAGCAAGTTTCTCTTTGATAATCGCTATTTATTTTATTTGGAACACCTCAGGGGTGTTTTTATTTAAAAATTTATGGAAGATAGATATTATTATTCCGGTTTTTTAGTCTGAAAGAATTATTCCTAATGTAAAGTACCCAGAACTTAGAAGGATATTTCTGGACCACCTTTTTATATACATCTACGTGTAATTTTGATTAAAAAAAAGTGGTTCGCTAAATATAGAGAGAGTAAATTCAGTTTTAAAAATTATTAACTGACTCTTGAACATTATTTCTTTGGGCACACACAGTTCCATACAATTCGAGGATTATTACGATCGGTCTCTTCTTGAAAGATGTCTCGAACGTTTTCTATCAGATTGAGATCAAATAAAGGGTAGGTCGGTAAACCTACAATCACAAATATACAGCATGAAATGGTCGATGGTGAAATTTGGTTTGAAAAACTATTTTTGGTCCCAATACCATTTATTCGTGGTAGGTACTATTTAAATAAACCCCCTGATAAAGTGTTTTTCCAAGAAGTACCTTAATTCTTCAAGTCATTTTTAGTTTATATTTTTCTTTAGCGTTGATGATGCCTTGTTAAAATGGAACATTTCTTAGGTCAGTGGGAAGTCAATCGAAACTTCCGCACTATGGTTAATTTGACGGTATTGTAGATCATGCTTCCCATGTGTTTTAAAGAAGTACCTACCATGAGATCTTGTGTTTTTTGATAGATTATATCACCACTAGATCCGCTTTTCAGAACTCCATTGCCAATAAATGTAATTCCATTCTAATGTAAACTGATTATATAGAATGAGAAACAGTTTTTGACTTTGAAAATTGGGTAGTTTGCATTAGCCATATACTCGTCGATAATACCAGCTTGATATTACAAACAGACACTCATTGTGGTCATATTCTCTTCTTGCTATTTGTATAAATGATATTTTCTTTTCGACATTTGAATTTCTTATTCTACGTAGACCACTTAAAAATCTTAACAGGTTATTCGCTCTAGTCAAGGTGCGGATTGTGTGCCAAAATGATCACCTGTTTTTTTTACATATTCAAAGAGGCCACATTGTTGTTTTTTTAATTTTAAAGCTCTCATTAATTTTGACTATTAAATGAATATTGTGTGTCGCAGTTGTTTATAAATGAATGTTGAGGCGCTAAAATATTATATTTATGTACATGATGCATGAGAATGGTATAATGTTTACTTCCATAAATGACTCCTATAGTAGTAAATATACTCACTTTAGGAAAAAGCAACACCATGAGGTAAATTATAAAATAATTGCAGCGAACAAAGAAATCATCATCAATCAACGACGAAATGACGACAAGTTAAGACGTCTCCATAACAACGACATTTAAGACTGCCGCAACACAACATGAAATTAAAAGAAGGAAATATCAAGGACGGTAAGAGTGAAGTCTAAACGAATTGATCATCAATATGGGTGACCATCCAATGCACTCCAACCGAACGTGTTGTTTTAAATGGTTCGTGCAGTTCTATTTGTCTGATATGTCAATCTACGCAGAAGTTGATGATAGCTTTAGTACTGCCAGATCGACTTGTACAGCATGTATATCCTAACTACAGTCCAGTCATGCGTCCTATTCTTATGGCGAAAACAAAAAAGTCAGTCGTTGCGACCCCGTTCAAATAGGGACACTTGATGAAATTGTTAAACCAAATGTACCCGAGATATTGTTTACTTTATTCGCAAATAACTCAACAACCATTTTTAAAAGAACACTCAAATATGATAAATCAAGCTCTGAAAACAAATTAGACATAACCTGTCAAAAACAAAAATGTCTAGTCTTATGAAAATTTAATCAATTAATAAGCTGGCTATGAGAACAATTATCACTATGATTTAGTAAGGTGTTGCAATTTTTTTGAAAGTGAGTGTACAGATTCTGAAATTCTACTCCAAATTACAGTAAAGAAAGCGTCAGGGATATAGTGATATAGAAAAAATAAACGAGTGTAAAATAAAAAACCTGCTTATCGAGAATCAAGCGGCGGCATTCTTTGATTGTTGGTGGCCGATCTTTGAATAGCACGTGTACAAATCGAAGAACAGGTTTTTTATTTTGTACTCGTTTATTTGTTCTATATCACTATATCCTTGACGCTTTCTTTAACTTCTATAATAACCAATACCACGCCGTCGCAACTTTTGTTATCATTTTAAAAAATGTCTTTTGAAACAGCCTGAATAAAAAACATATACGATCAGGTTCGTTCAGAGTGCCCCAAAGGAATAAAATAAGTAATCTGAATAATAGTTAAGTCTTTGGTGACATTGGTCTTTGGCATAAATGTGGATAAAGAAACTTATATATTATTATCATATATTAAAATTTAAATATATCTATGTCGAACTCCACAAACTTTAATAACTGTAAGATTACTAATTAGTAATCTTACAGTTATTAAAGTTTGTGGAGTTCGACATAGATATATTTAAATTTTAATTTAAATTTACTCCACTTGGATTTAAGAACATTCTTCTTGTTTATTATCATATATTTTTGCCAATACCCGATGAAGACTTTCCCCCCATCATGCTGGCCATGTTCTTGCATCAGTACCAGGGTCCACAATAAAATTTTATTTTCTGCCTGTTCCAAGTAGAGTCTTCCAAATTTGGAAATATCTATAGGGAAAACTGTAGGGATTTGTGCATTGTGAACGATTGATTGATTGACAAAACAACATACTTATATTGAGAAAGTGATTTGAAATGCCAACACAAGTGTTTTTTACCAAATAAAACCTAAACAATTATGTTCGTTTTCTCCTATAATAAAGTAGTATTTTGCCAAAATTTCAATGTCGTAGCACTGTTTCCTTGAGGACGATTGATTGTTTGCCTATCTATATTTTTTATAAGTGGATACTCAAGCTCTTTAAATTAATGGAAAACACACTTGTGTTACGATCAAACTACACATAACTAATCACGTCCATCCATTCATTACACACTTATGAACGTACACATTGGCGTATCTTGCAATTTAATTTGTATTAATAAATGTTTCAATCCCTTTAGGAATTGTTTCAATCTCAATTCTTGATTTATTATTTAACTTATTTTTTGAAAGTCGTTCTAATGTTAGATAATATAAAAGCTGATGTCGATGTCAACCAAGGGTTTAATAATAAGTAACTTCATTCTCAGCATATTCAGAAATTTCAGCGCACGCTCAACGTGCTCGAGATAGTCTGACATCATTCTCTGGAGTATTCGATGCACATCTAGAGCATGGGGTCATCCATGACGTAAATAGTGTAAATATTGTGATATAAAAAGCGGAAAGAAATGTAGGAAGTGACTTGGGAAAGCCACTTATGTTCGGATAAAAGAGCTGTCCGCGAAGGGAGCTTTCACCGTATTGAAAACTATGTGGCAAATATTAATTATTTTCATATTTTATTTAAGTGTAAAATTGAATCAGCTGGTTTTATTCAAAACGTTTTCAAGTGTTTAGAAATATTTATGTAGATTTGATCTATCACAGGTCTCTGCTCGTTATGCATCTGATTTATTCAAATGGAAATTCGAATTCTAGAAATGTAGTATGTAATCTTCATTTTTTAAATGCCTCAAGGTATGATTATAAATGATTAATTTTCCATTAAGTTGGCTTTGGAAAATATGTCATTTGCCGCTTCATTCTTCTTCATCTTGAGGATGAATTTATAGCCTCTACAATCATTCTACCGGACTAGATGTCAATTATTACCTTTACAAAATTATTTACAAAAGAAAAAATACGAGTATCTATCGTGTTCTAATTATTTTACAACGCTGGCTGATCAAAAATCGTGCCTTGTCAAATGGAAATTACGGCACTTCTGTAAATAACTTTTACTATTACTATATGTTATGTGAAAAATTAGCCGATTTAAAAAAAAATGCTTCCAAGCAGAGGTTTTTTTTGATATCACGAGATTTCTTCTCAAAGTATTCTTTTTCAAAACATAATTTCAAATTTAATCTTCACACGTGATGACATTCCTCATGATGTTTCTGGTTTTCAGAATTGGAATCATTATCGTTATCAAAAATTAAATTTAAGTACAGATCAGTAACGTAAACATGATTTGCACATTACCTAAAAATTTTTGTTGTCTTTTTTCTTATTTCCTCATCAGTTTTGTTGTACGGACTGTTTTGGGTTTCTTTCAAACAGTGCCGCATTATTTTCTTTTATGAAGTTTTGTTAATCAGGGCCTATTACACTGTTAAATTTTTTAATTTAAATTAGGAATAATTTTTTTTTAATATTTTGTTTTGAATTTAACAACATGAGAAAGAAACTTAAAGACTATTAATTCATCTGCAATAGCAAATGAGGATAAAATGGTTACTTTCCATCTTGTCCACTTGTTTATTAGTATCATAGCTGTTATTTTATTTTATGGCATCTACTATGGTACTATCTATGATAATGCGGGTTGATATACAAGCATCAGAAACGTACTCTGGTGGGACTTTTGAATGGCTTTAGTAGATACTGTCACATGCGAGTGCATTGCAAACGTGTGATGTTTACCGCCAGTTAACAACTTATGCAATGAGGTAGAGTAAATCCATATTTGTAAATAATTATACGTAGGGAAATATAATATGAATACTAGGGGTACCGACAAATACATACAGGTACATTAACGGCGGCTTTGAAAAATAATTAATTTGAAACGTCAATACTCGTATTTTAGTCTTTCCAAAAATGAGTTCGAAAGTTCTTCATTGTACGCCCCCCGAAAACGGGCTTTGGTGAAAATGCGATGGGCAATTTGCTACCTTGAAAGTCAGGCGAGATATATGTAAAAACATACGCCTAATTTGAAAATTGGGGAAAGGAGATCAAGAGTTCCACGATCTTCTGTTATATTATTAAAAACCTTCCTGACGGCGTCCACACACAAAGTCAGGGCGAGCCATTCAAAACCCTCAGCCCTCGTTCCACTCCAATACGCCAAGTGTTACTAGCGTGGCCACCCTCAGACAGAATGCCTCAACAAAATCGCGTGCCCTAAATGCACGTGAAGTGCCAACACAAGTACCAACAATCTAATGCCAATTCACAGTGACAGCTGTTGACACGCACTTGGATTGGACAGCGAAGTACAAGTTAGGATTGCCAAGATTGCCAATATTGAAAAAATAAATTATACTATTTTTAGTATAATTATTATAACACCGCTTTTGTGTATTATGACACGCAAAAGCGTATCGTAATAGCATCAGAACGAACGCAAAGAAGAAAAAAATTCTCTACATGGAATAAGTAAGGTGTTAATATGTGATGTTATGTTATATATGTTAAGGGGGACATGTTTTGATGCAATAGTAGGCACGCTTGGTGCAACGCCATACCCCTGACAGGAGCGACCCCTATTTTTTAAATATAGACTAGCGGTTGAGTAACATGTCATTTGAAAGGTCTTTTAATTGTTTTTTCAACCACATATATTTTTTTTAATTACATAGTATACAGGATGTCCCAGAATATCGGTCCCATAGAACAATCTCCTATTTGTGGAGTTGAAATAAGTTGATTTAACACAACTTACCTATATACTAAGTTGCACCGTTTAGCCGTTAGAGGGCTTCAAAGTTCAAAAATAAATTTCATTTTTTTTTTAAATATTCTTGAAACCACTGCAACAATCAGATTGAAACTTGATGGAAGTGTATCTTTATTAAAGCGTCACTTGTACGCGTGTTTCTTACTTTTGCATTAATATCTTAAGGTTTCAGAATACAACCCCCCGCATACAATTTTACCCCCAACTTTTTGGGATGTCGCACGACTGATTTAATTTTTTTTTTATTAGAATAGTACTTTTACTTCTAACATTTTTTATCTCTTATAAAATTTTGATACTTGCGTTCGTTTTAGCAGAAAAAATAATTTAATTAAAGGTGTCATTAAATATTCAGTAATCTAATTTTAAGTGAAAAATCAAGTCACCATGCTTTTCATTTTTATTTTTATGGATTACATACAAATTACATCAGGTGTTCAAAATGGGCACCGTTTTCTTGTATGCATAAATTAATTCTACGCAATAAATTGAATCGAACACGTTGCAGTGTTTCTTCATTTGCCACTTGAATTCGGGCCCAGAGTTGTTGCCTCGTATTAATCCTTACCGAGTAAACTTTTGCTGCCAAAGCTCCCCATAAGAAGAAATCACAGGGAGTCAGATCTGGTGATCTTGGCGGCCAGCGAATTGGTGCCTTCCTCTGCCTATCCATGTTTCTCGATACTGTTCATGTAGGTGGTCTCTCACTGCACGTGCAAAGTGAGGGGGTGCGCCGTCCTGCATGAAATACATATCGCGACGTAAAGCGTAAGGTACATCTTCAAGCAGTGGTCGAAAATGGTCTCGAAGAAAGGTTAGGTATTCATTGCCATTAAGTCGATTCGGAAGCTCGAAAGGTCCAATTAAATGATTATTGATAACACCCATCCAGACATTAATTCCAAATTCATGCTGAAAATGTTTCACTTTAATAGCATGGGGATTTTCGTCTGCATAAACATGATCATTATGAACGTTTGTTATGCCACGTCTCGTAAAAAAGCCTCGTCAGTGAAAAGAATTTTTTTGGTAAAATTCAAATCTTGGTGGCTTCTTTGTCGAATGATTTGGCAAAATGCAACTCGAGCTTCATAATCGGGAGGCAGAAGATCTTGAACACGCTGGACAAGGTACGGATAAAGTAACTGCTCTTTGGTTACTCGATTCACCGTACTTTTGCTTACACCCACCTGTGCTGCAATCAGTCGGGAACTTGTGCTTGGGTCATCTTCAACCGTATGAAGAATATTTTCTTCTACTTCAACCGTGCGAACATTTCTAGTGCGTCCGGATTTTTTTATATCGCCTTCTAAACGGCCCTTCTCTCGAAGACGCCTCTCAATTCTTGCAAAAGTTTTATGGCATGGAGTACGTCGATTGGGAAATCTCTCATGATAAACTCGAACACTCTCACGATAATTACCATTACAAAATTCCAATACAAGTAACATATCGGTTTGTTCAGCAAAAGTGTACTGATTTACCATTTTTTCAAGATGCTAGAGTCGTTAACAAACTGACAGTTTTGAATCTATGCACTTGTTTCACTAAATAAACTGAAAAGCATGGTGACTTGATTTTTAATTTAAAATCAGATTGCTTGATATTTAATGACACCTCAAATTAAATTATTTTTTATGCTTAAACGAACGCAGGTATCAAAATTTTACAAGAGATAAAAAATGTTAGAAATAAAAGTCGTGCGACATTCCAAAAAGTTGGAGGTAAAATTGTATGCGGGGGGGTTGTATTCTGAAACCTTAAGATATTAATGTAAAACTAAGAAATACACGTATAAGTGACGCTTTAATAAAGATACACTTCCACCAAGTTTCAATCTGATTGTTGCAGTGGTTTCAAGAATATTTAAAAAAATTGAAATTTATTTTCGAATTTCGAAGCCCTCTGACGGCTAAACGGTGCAACTTAGTATATAGGTAAGTTGTGTTTAATCAACTTATTTTAACTCCACAAATATGAGATTGTTCAAACAGGTCAATTTTTATCAAGAGGGGGACATGTTTTGATGCAATAGTAAGCAGGCTTGGTGCAACCCCATACCCCTGACAGGAGCAACCTCGATTTTTTAAATAGGGAATAGGGGTCGAGTGACATGTCGTTTGAAAGGTCTTTTAATTGTCTTTTCGGCCACATAATTATTTTTTTATTTGCATAGTTTATAAGTTAGTAATTAAAAATGATTTTTTTTACGGATTTATTTTGTATTTAGGAATGCCTGCAATTAACGATAAAAAGCTTGCAATAAACATTATTAGACAATTTATTATTGATCTGAATAATGCTGTAATCAAATTTGTCGTCATCCATACTCATTTATACCAATCCTTAACAATAAGTAAATAAATAAACTAAAAACAAAATAATCGTGTTTAATTTCCTGAGCGATAAAGAAACTGTAGATTGAACACTAAATTTGATTTCATATGAAATGTTCAAAATGATTCCCATTGACATCCATGCACTCATACAGACGATTATGAAATACGCTTTTTAGGTTACGCAATGTTTCCGGTATTATTTGTCGAGATTCCAGGATAATCTTTTGTCGCAAATCTTCCAGAGAAGCTGGTTCTGTCGCATAAATTTTGGACTCAGGGGAGTCAAATCGGACGATCTAGCTGGCCATTCTACAGGACCTTGTCTACCAATCCAGTGGTCGGGGAAGTTATTGTCCAGGAACTGCCATACTGGCGCAGTATAATAAGGTGGTGCTCCATCCTGTTGAAAGATGAAGTTAGTAATTAAAATAAAACAATTTTTTAACGGATTTGTTTTGTATCTAGGCATGCTCGCAATTAAAGATAAGAAGCTTGCAATAAACATTATTAGACAATTTATTATTGATTTGGATAATGTTCTAATCAAATTTGTCGTCATTCATGCCCATTTATACCAATTCTGAACAATAAGTAAATAAATAAACTGAAAACAAAATAGTCGTGCTTAATTTCCTGAGCGATAATGCAGCTGTACCATTGAACACTAAATTTGATTTTATATCAAATGTTCAAAATAAGTCCCATCGACTTCCATGCACTGATCAGTAAATTATTATCAAATGCACTTCTTACATTACGCAACGTTTTCGGTGTTATTTTGTCGTCATTTCAGGATAATCTTTAGTCGCAAATCTTCCAGAGAAACTGGTTGTCTCTGTCGCATAAACTTTGCACTTGAGGTGTCCCCACAAATAAAAATCTAGGGGTTTAAAATCGGGCGATCTAGCTGGCCATTCTACAGGACCTCGTCTACCAATCCAGTGGTCGGAAAAGTTATTATAACAATAAGCAAAGTACAAAAATGATACTTCATTACAGTCTAATAATTGTTTTATTTCTTGTGTTGATAATTACATAATACGAATGTGTATGGATGACGTCAAAATTAATTTAAAATACTAATCCAATCAATAATGAATTGTTCAATAATGTTTATTGTAAGCTTTTTATCGTTAATTGCAAGTATGCCTAAATACAAAACAAATCCGTAAAAAAAATTGTTTAATTACTAACTTATAAACTAAGTAATTTAAAAAATAATTATGTGGTTGAAAAAATTAAAACACCTTTCAAACGACATGTCTTTTTTTAAAATGTCAGGGGTATGGAGTTGCACCAAGCGTGCCTACTGTTGCATCAAAACATATATCCCTCGAGGTCAAAAATTGACCGATTTTTAGATTTTGCTCCAATATCTTTTCCTAAAAAGTTATTGAGGGTGGCTCGTTTGGATTGAAGCGGCCTGTATATAAAAAATGATAAAATTGGTGCATTAAATGCCATGCTTTGATGGCTGCTTAATACATAATTACACTAAAGAAGGAATATTCTAAATAATGTTTTTGCAATTACAAGTTTCCCTCTACAATATAGCAAAATAAAAGAGAGGTGATACAAAAACAAAGAGCAACCACAATAACTTATACCAACAGTTCTGAGGAAATTTCTAAATTGTTCATTATAGATAAATCTATATATTTAATCGTTGAACATGAAACGTTTGGGAACTAATAAACCAATGTGTACTGCACCGATTTTTATTTTTAAAAAATAATTCATTTTCAAAAAATTCACTGGTTCATTGATTATTTGCATTTTGCTTTTGGCGAAAAACAGTCCATTACAGTCAGCGACGTGAATGAGCGAGAGTAGTTTTCAGTAAGAAGCTGGAAAACCACAGTTAAATATAACTTGGCCCCTCCCCTGAGGTTTGAGTTCCCGGTGAATTTTAATACCCAGAATTCATATGACGTATTCTGGTGCATTATTGCCATTTATGCTAACAATCATGGTAGCATTCGGTACGACCATTAATAAATCGCAGGGACAAACCGTTTCTACATTGTCGAACAATTTAATCAGAGGCATTTTATACCACACAATAATGAACAAGTGTTTACGCAAAACATGTATATAAAGAAATTATTCCGTCTTAAATTTCGTTCAACTAATCATACCTTTTTTATTCAAAATCACAGTTAAACAAAACGAATTAAAAATAAATGTAATATGTAATATGGTAACCAGTCTTTATTCCACACTATCCACTTTTTAAATTTTTTTACATTGATTATTACCAATCCAATACGTATACCACTCGAATTTCGAGTGAGGGGCCATCATTAGTAATAATAGAAGATCTTCACAGTGTTGGATTAAATAAAATAAATGTAAAGGTAGAAAAAACTCAGCAAGTTCACCGGAGACAACATTATTAGATTTTCGTTTGCAACTTTTTTTGGACTATTTGGTTAATCTATTTCTACACATTTGTCAATCTAATAACAGAGCTGTCAATAGAATTGCAAATAAGGTACTATAAAAATATGTATAATATATAAATATCACTAAAAGAAAATGTTTTTTAAAGAAAGAACAGAAAAGCAAACAAAAAATATCGATTGAACTACGAAACTAAAATACGTGGTATAATACTGAAAGCTAGAAGTTAGTTTAACTTAATCTAAAACCAGTGGTGTTATAAATGTTTAAGAAAAGGAAACGGTCAAATATTTACATCAAATTACTTACTATCTGTCAATAAATTATATGAAGTAGAGAGTTGGAACCACAGATAAAAAATAGAGTAGAAAACTTAACAACAATAAAGAAGTAGAATGGTCCCTTCTGTGGGCGCCATGTAACTGTGTAACTAAAAAAGGAATACTCACAAGCAAGAAATCTCATGACACAGATTTATTAAAAAGGTATCCCGCCCGTTGGTTGTGAACCACTTTGATAAAGAAAACCAGAAGTGCAATATAATTTGCTGATAGAATGTCGGAGTACTTTAAAAAGTTGATAAAGGCTCCAGACGACATTCACAATATCATCTTAATTGTTTGTATAGTCTGCTGATAGGAAACGACTATTATTCGCAGATAGGCAAATCCACGGAAAAGACTCGGAACGCCCGTGAACAAAGACTCTTGAAGAATGAAGATATAAAGCCAAGAAAACACCTATAAAGGAGACAGAATATCGTAAAAAAATTGGAAAAAGGTCGAACCTGAGAGTCACAAAATCTCGGTAGCCGGTAGATCTCAGCGAGCCACGGCTCACGAGCCAGAAGGTGAGAAAAGTACACCACACATAAAAATGTCTGAAATAGCAACATAATAAAAATAAAAATTCGATACTTTTATAGGAAATCGTATATTTTAGTACAATTACGCTGTCAAGGCACCTTTCAGGAGCGAGGGCGAATTTTTGAAGCACGAGGCGTAGGCAGAGTGTTGTAAATGTGCCCGAGCCCCTGAAAAGTGACAGATCACGAGTATTGAACAACATTTTTGTATTTATTCACTCAAAATGAGAAAAACACAAATTAACAGCAAATTTTGAAGTTAGGTTTTACAGCTGTCAAATTAAATACATATGCGGGAATATTTATATATTAGTTATATCGGGTGTCCCAACTAAAATTTGTACCCCCCAACAATTCCGAATTTCGAAAGACTCAGAAGAAAACGCTCGAACAGGTCAATTTTGCTATCAAGGGGGACCAAATTGTACCAAACTTTCAACTCTTAGATCTCACCCCTTTAGCCAGAGGTGCCATCCCTTTAAAAAAATTAAATGGCATGGGGGATCGTGTGATACATCATTTTAAAGCTTATTCAGTTCTCTATCCAAATCTACTTTTATCGATTTGTTTCTACAAAAAAAGCATGAATTTGTTATTTTCCGAATCAAGAGTATTCTATGTAGATTTGGAAAATAACAAATTCTTATGCTATTTTTTGTAAAAACGAACCTATTCATCTTGGGGCGTCTGCAATAATTATTCTCTTTTTGATAAATGTTCTCAAGATATTTGACGGGGTTAAGATCGAGCGAATCGAATGGCTATTTCAATCTGTAACTGCTGTGCTTGGAATGATCTTCCTGTAAATAATACTAAGGTAGGGGCATCGAGTCCTGTAGTATGTCCTTATACTTAAAGCGTTTAATATTAGCAACAACGCGCAAGATTATAAAATAGTCTGAATATTAGATACAGTTACCATAATATATATTTTTTTATATCGGGTCTTCATAAATTATTCATACATCAATGTTGCCTCTGGAAAACAAAATTTGCATGTTAAATACATTTAAATTTTGTTTTTCAGAGGCAACACGATGTTACCTATGATTACCCTGTAGTTTAACGACAACGTCAAAAATAGACGATTTGTGCATTTATTATTATCTATAACGTTTATTCCAGTTATTACTCTAAATCGTGGCCTAGTTAAAAAAATAGTTTGTTTCAAAAGATATTAGCCTCAAAATATTTTTCAATCTATAATAGATAAGTATATTTCATGTTTACTTATATCTGCCTATCATGGAACTATAAAAAATTAGAATCATAGTTTTGCAACATCATTGTTACGTAATTGTGGGTCCTGCTTACGACCTCTTTATGGATTTACAGTGCTCCAGTTCTAAACACCTTAGAAAAAGGGACATAGCCACTAAAATATCCAGAGTGACAGTTTCTAGTTCTTGTTGAACTTTGAAAATGTTTAGATGTGTGACAGAATAAAGGTGCAACATAAAGATAACACGATTATTTCATCTCTTCTCTCATTTTGTCTGTATTCTAGCAATAAATCACAAAGTTGGTATTATGCTTGGGTGCAGATATCTATCAACATCACAAGTCGTGCCGATCTCACTTAAAATATTGAAATTATAATGCATACATACAGCTAAATGATGCTTTAGTTGAGAACAATACATCAACTTAAAGGCTAAATGTCATTTGTTGTAAATCGTCGCTGAAAACAAATTTGCTTCCACAATTTAACATGAAAACATAACTTCTTCAAGAACACAGTTTTGAACTGAGATTAGTAATTTTAGGTAGTGATGCAAAAAATTAAGATATTCAAATACCAGATGACATAACAAGAAACGAAAAGTCTAACTACATTTATCAATAAACACATTGAGAGGCAATTAAGATCGCATATAATCTCATCTAAAAGCTACTTGTATTATCTATAAAAAAAAGTTTTGATAAGTGGGTACATCCAGATATGTTTGATTGACGCGACTTCTTCGTATTTTTTCTTACAAACTCATGCAAGTGTTTCGTGAACTAAAGATTTCAGTGAGAAAATTTGTGTCAACACCACTGTGCACTTTCCTTCTCTCGGGCAAGCTTTCACCGACTGGAAAAAACGATCCTGACAGATCTCTTTGCAAAGTTTTGAACGCAGTTCTAGTAAGATATGCAAGACATTAGATTAACAATTATCCCATTATTCGGCAAATAAATTTATCGTGAATTTATTTAAGACTTAAAATATTTTTGTCTTTAGAAGCTTTTGATGTAATTTTTATCTAGAATGATTTTATCTAGAAAAATGTTTTGATTAATGATTATATTATCAAAGCAAAGAAAGTATTTTGTGGGCAATCACAGGGTCCGAAAGCCTAAAACCGTTACTTCTTTGTCCGATTTTTGAAGAAAAGATCGCCTGACGCCGCCAAAATTCGGGGTACCGAATGTTAATTAGAGTGGTGTGCGGTGACCCGCGACGTCTAGATGGTAAAAGACGGTACTATCGGGAATTATCGGCTCATCTACAAACGGCACCCATCTACCGGAACCGGAAACAGCCCAACAACACAAGCGTTAACTCTTTTCCGACCCATCCTTGATGGCCAACTTATCCACAGCCATGGAGACGTTCACCATGTAATCCTCCGCTTCCAGGATGAACGGCAACAGCGCGAAGAGTTCAAAATCTCCTTGAACAACTTTATGTTAATTGTAAAATTTCCGCACTTGCCATGGGAGAATTTTGAGTGTGGGAGCCTTTGTTTCCGACGAACGCAAGGTTACAGAATCTCCTAACAGTTACATACTCTAGGAAGGAACTTCGTTTTAATTCGCAATTAACAAAAGTTCACACATATTTAATATATAACTGCGTTTATACTTTTTTTTCCATTGTAGTACTCGAATTAAGAGCAGATGGAAGATAGATGGAAGTGGAGCACGCAATTACCTTTTTCAGGCTGACATCGTCAGCGACAAACGACCAAAATGAAAGAGCTATTACGAAGAGGAAAAGTAGCAGGACGAATCACGAAGGACAGTAGAGTTAATGTTCTCATTGAGGTGATTTTTTTCAATGAACGCAAAATTTTAATTTTCAACATCTTTTTTTTTAGTACATTGATTCATAATTATACATTTTAAGTTTTAGTTTTTTAAAACTATGAGTTCGAAGAATGCAAGACAAAATGGTTATCTTATTGCCGCAACCTTAAAAATGGTTGTTCTAATGTTGCTAATAGCAGAGTGTTTTTTTTTCTTCTAAAATGTCACTAAAGTTCAGTTATTAACTTATCTTGAATTGAGATGTTTAAGTGTCAAATAAATCGTTACGTAATGGACGTGAGAAGTTTTAAAATTTAGTTGTTTTAACAATCAACAATTTAATTTTTTTTTACGTCTGCAGATTCGTAATTTTTTTGTTTCTCAGGTTGTTTGTCTGTCTTTTTAGATTTGAATCAACAGATTTCCAACTTGAATTCTCAAGTTCTGAGGATTTCAGATTTCATCAGGTTCTCCGTTTTTCCAGTTTTCAGGTTCTCTTAATGGACATGTAAATTGGATAATAGAAATTTTGAGTTTCTAAAGTTCTAAGATTCCAAGATTCCAAAACTACAATTCAAAAAATTAAAAATTGCATATTTAATAATCACAACTTATAAGAAATCTAGATTCGTATTTCGAAATCTGGAGCTTCCCTGCATATTATTTTAAATATTCTAAGCCAGAACTCTCAAGATTTCAATAGCAGCAAATTAAGAACGTAAACGTTTTTCGACAATAAAATTATGAGATTAAAATGTAAGACAAAATTGTAATGACGTATTTTAAAAAAGTTTTAAGACACATTTGTTGAGTAGGAAGGTTTACGCTAAAATTGTGGGAAGCTCAAAATGCGAGGATCAATCGCGAGGATGCGCGAAATTGAGAACACTGTCTAACCTAATGCACTTGCTATCTAATACTTATCTGTTTGAAGTCGGTGCCAAGCTAAAGATGTGAACAAATTTGTAACCTATTGTCATTATACAAATATATCAGTAACGTTATAGCGCATCAAAAATTCAATATCAGACCGTCAACGACGTCTGCCCGGCACATGTCTGCCCGTTTGGGTTGTTTTGCTCAGCACGAGCACCCCACTCGTGTTCACGCATTCCGGCGCGCGCGCGGTGAAACTTGCGATGTGGCGGGAGCGGACAGCCTATCTATCTACTACCTATTTATTTGTCTTGGCACCGACTTCAAACAGATGATAACTCCCAGACGCAAATACCTGAATAATCATTAAACGTCTACATTTGAGGGAGTTCATAATGATTATAAAATTTGAGGATTTCCCTCGATTTCCATGTGATCCCCTCATCAGATCCGGACTTGGTGACAATGGGACCACCTCAAGAGTATACTGTTTCAAATAAAAAAATATTTTTTCAAAATCGGTCCACAATTGACGAAGAAATCGGTGAACATAACATAGAACGAAAAATTTGAGGATTTGTATCGATTTCCATGGGAACCCCTCATCAGATCCTGACTTTGTGACAATGGGATTACCTCAGGAGTATATGAACCTAGGTACATAAAAAAATATACATACAGCCGAACATAAAACCTCCTCCTTTTTTGAAGTTGGTAAAAACCGAGGGTGGACCGTTGTCAGTGCTGTTCAGTGACTGTTCAATGCATTATATAGAGCTGCTGAACCAATGAGGGGCGAGTGGATAGACATAGTGGGGATGATGTCGCCTGAGTTTCACTAGCGATGGTAGCGTTTGCAATGGGCTAGCACAGGGAGTATTGGTACTACTCCGAATGTATTTTCGCTACATTCTCCCCCTTAGGCCCAATAATGGATCGTCCGAAGGGGAACAACTGGGGTCGGCGCTGTTTCTTGAGGACCGGTATACGGGCTCAGTTGGGACGTGTGATATATCCCCAAGAGCTCCGTTGGATTGGCCTTGGATGTGACCTTATAATTGTTGGCTCCCTTTGGTTGTATAGTTCGGAACACATACCCCTTTGCTTCGCTGACAAGAGGATGGAGGGTCACGTACACGAAGTCCCCCGGAGAGTATTATGTGGAGGACCGTCTTTTGGTGTCGGCATACTCCTGTACCTTCTCATGGGTTTCTCGAGCTGTTATCCAAGTCCCGTAGATTTGCAAAAGTTTAGGTTAAAACGAAGCGTATGCTAGGAAGTTTGTGGGGCCAGTCCGCATGCGAATTATCTCCGATCTGGATGGTCAACTGTGTTTTCAGGTCGCAGTTGGGGTGTTCTACCGGATTGAACTGGGTGGGGTGAACGCCTGTGATATCCCTAAATACAAACAGACCTTTTGCGTAACCCCACTTATGAATTGCGTGCCGTTATCGTAGATTAGCTTCCTGGGAATCCCATAATGGAAACAGATTTCATTCACAATCGTCCACTCACAGTCATCAGTGGTGGCTTCTGGGAGCGCAAATAGTTCGATCCGTCGTCGTTCCTTTGAGTCGCCAGGAGGCAATGATGCCAATAGATCAACCGCAGGTACCTCCATTCTCTATTTCAAGACAGGCGTCTGGAGTAGGTCTGCCGGTTTTTGGTTCTGTGCATCGAGCAAGTCTTCCGGTAGCGAGAGCAATCACCGCAGCGGTTGGTGGTTGATGACGACAACCCTTGAAGTTTCTTTAATGTTGCCACAAAATCTATTGACGACCCATACAATTGGTAACGCTTCCTCTCCGTCGTTGAGTAGTTGCTCTCAACGGCCTTCAGAAGACGGCTAAGATACTCGATGGGGCGTTCCTCTGTTCCCTCCTTCTAGAGCAACGTAGCGCCCAGGGAATATGAGCTGCTGTCTGTGCGTAAGGTGAATGGCTGTAAGGAATCCGCTGTTCTCAGGATAGGGGTGCTAGGTAGGCGGACTTTCAGCTGTTGGATTGCGTCTTGTTGCGGGGGGGGGGGTCATTCCCATGGTGCATCCTTCGTAAGTAACGTGCTTACTGACTTGGTGTCAAACAAACCAATAGCAGGTTTATAAGTTGTTTCCGATTTTTTGGGGGCGGCATCTGTGTTATGGCTAGTACTTTGTCTGCGTCCATGGAAAGCCCTGACGACGAAACGCAGTGTCCTAGATACATAATTTCGGTGCATCCGAAGGTACATTTGATGCGGTTCACTCTCATCTGGAATTTGCAAAGTTGCTTCATTACGGCGCGGAGGTCCTCCACGTGTTTTTTTGCATCCGATGGGAGGATGATCAGGTCATTTAGGTATGCCAGGAGCATTAGTTTGGACAACCCGGTGTTGAACCCATCCATCAGTCGCTGGAAGGATGTGGAGGCGTTGCGTAGCTCGAAGGGCATCCATAGGAAACACTATCATCCGAAAGCATATATAAAAGCGGTTTTATCGCGATCTCCGGGGTCAACTTACATGTGCCAGTAGCCGGTCGGCAGGTCCAATGTGCTGATATATCCGATCGGCCCGATGGCGTTGAGAATATCGTCGATTCTCGAGGTCGGCTTGGTGATTGCGTTTATCTTCCGGTAGTCGATGCACAGCCTAGTGACACCAACGCATTTCTCCACTAGGACCATGGGAGCAGTGGTGGTGGTCAATTCAAGAGTAAACAACTGTTTTAACAATAAAGTTTTGTATTTGGAGGCGGCGCCACTTTTAGATCTCGCACCATCTAAAAATGTTGATAGGACCGCCACTCCACGGGAGATGCCCAAGAGCTCTCAAACTCCTCGATGATACCAACGTCCAATATAGCGGTGTCAACAAATGGGTTTGGCGGCGAATAGGTCGGCGTGTTCATCTAGTAGTAGGTCTAGTTGTTGTCTAGTTGATTCTTGGAACGATGCTACCTCGACCGGGTGGAGATGCAGCGAAGCAATGCGAATTCTTAACGAATTCTCATTCCATACGTATTCATAACCTCCTGGTGCCTGATACAAAGATCGGGACCCGAGAGCGTCGTGCACAGCGGGAGCGTCGCACGCTGTCATCGGTGGCGGAGGTCCATATTATCTTTCGTTTTCGGCAAAGGGTTCCACTGCTGGGTGGAGTCGCATTTCTTGAAAGATATTACGACGATGAGGATCTCGGTTTTAACCATCGGTGCTCGGAGGGTCTTTCTATTTCCGTCCACGAGCGTTGCTTCCACAGTGATTTCCTGGACCGGGTGGCCGTTTGCCAGCAAGTGCCAGTGTTGCAGGCAGCCGTATCGACGGAGGCGGTCCCTTTTTGTCCGTCGATTTGTCGGTCGTGCTTGTAGGTCGCTGATTGTCGGTCGTTGCGGGAAGTATTGGTCTCGTCGATTTAGGCAATTTCGTCTGTAAACTCTTGATCTTTTCATAAAGGTTATTTCCAAATCTATAGTTCCAGAAGATTTCAAGATTTTGAGATTACTGAACTACGAAATTCCAAGATTCTGAGAACTTCACGACTTACGCTCAGAATTTCGAATTCCAGGTTTTCAAGATTCAATGTTTTAAGAATGTTGGGAGTGTAGCCTGTTTTGGTCCTCGGATGGTATTTTATTTCCCATTTACCCGCCGACAAAAGCCGGGTAGGGCATTCCCCTATCCGTCACCTGGGGACGTATCCGATGGGAGACAGGCAACTTCACGAGGAATATAATCGGAGTAAGTTGGGAGACCGTCAAAGAAGCAAATTCTTAAGAACACAATGTAAAATGTGGTAAAGTGGACAAAGAAAACAAGAAGACAGTGGAATTAACATGTTGAAAGCATGTGCGAAGAATGACTAGTCAAACTATGCAAGAATGAAAAACCACCTAAAATATGGTATCAAAGCTGGCTGTCATCATAGACGATGTCTTAATCAACAGTGAAGAATAAGGAAGAAAAACGTTACATGTTTTTGTTTTAAAAATGTAGGATGAAGTTTAAAGAAAAAACGCAGGAAAGGAAAAATTAGGAACATTGAATCTTTGAACAAATCTGGAAGAATTAAAACGTAAAGGAAAAGAGTTAATGTAAGGGAGGAGACAAAGCAAGAAGAGCAATAAGTTGTCAAGAACAAATAAGGAGTGAAGGGTGTATGACGAATATTCAAGAGTGCATCAATATTCAAAAGACTAAAGATAGAGTAAATAGGAAAGGGAAAGAGATTCAGAAGAGAGGAGAAAATACTGAAATCGTACTGAGAAGTAATAGAGTAATCAGGCGGAAAGGGTTAAAAGAGATTTAAAAGAGGTCCGAAAGAAGAGTGGAGAAGGCTAAGAAAGAATTGAGGGAGATGGAAAAATTAAACGTAACTTGTTGCTACTACACTATTTTATATCAATTTTTCGTTTCTATAATTATTATGTTATGTCAATCATTGAGAATATGGTTTTCCATCAGTTCATCATTAGACTGAATAAAAACAGAAATAAAAGAAAAGAGAAAATAGTACTTAAGTACCCCCAGCCAAGTACGCTCGTTTCAAGTTCTATCTAGATAATCGATTACAAAATTTTCCACACATACCCAGGTCGATCATCAAAATTTAATGATCTTTGTACGAATGTTCTAATTACCACTGATATTAGTTTTTTTTTCCCCAAAATTTAAGTACTTTTGTGGATATCATTCTGTTTCTTATTTTATTATCATCTTTTATGTATTTATGGCAGCGATCTAATTGGTTACTTGTCGGTTTTTTATACATTTCCTTTTGTCTGCTCCACAATCAGATCAGTGTGAAATCGTATTTTGTACACTCCTTTTCTATCACAAAATCTGTGTATGTGTATACAAAATTTTAAAACTTGACACTTGACTTGGGGAGTAAGCTGGTGAATGCGTGCCGAGAGCGTTACGAAAAGTGTGATCGGGCGAAGCAAACGATTTTACAATAATTAATTCATAGAAAAAATGTTCGCCTTAACGGGATCCGAACCCGCGTTTTCTAGGTTGTAAATTTGCGCTTCATTTCATACACCCATTTGCGTGTGTCAGTTTTGTATGCAATTGCGCTACTTATCTTAATCGCTACACATGATTGTCGACTTTTCGCTGACGACAAACTGAAATATGCATTATCCAATACTGCAGACGGTATTAATTCAGGATTCTCTAGCTCCATTTATTAACTTACATAAATTAAGAGCACTTTCACAATGGCGAACTGAAGTTTTACTTCAGTCGTGTGGTCTAAAGCACACTCTTATTTTTCTTTAGGTTATACTAGCTCATTGTATGATTTCTTGTTAATTTCTTGGTCCTGCACCAATCGTTCCTCCACTTCAAGGGTGTCTTTAATTTTAATCTAGTAATGCCTATGTCGAGGCCTATGTTATCATAAATTTTGAAAGTAGTTCTCGACATGCAATGTTAAATAAACTCTCTAGAAATATAATTTTGGAAGAGAAGGAACATTTTTTTAATATTCTTAACATCTTGAACATTATTTACGTTTTTCAGAGAAAGAAACATATACAGGCTGTGTATCGTAAGGTGCGCACTAACTTTTCAGAATTAGTTTCCTTAAGCTTCCCGTGCACCAAATGCAGTTTTACTTTTTCTTTGGGTCTCATAGAACTATGTATTCATAAATTAAACTGGCCAATGAGAATCCTTTATTAAATTTTCAATATATTCCTTACTTAGTAACCACAAAATTATTGGAAATGACCTCTGGATCAACGTTAATGAAGACATTTATTTCATTGGTCAACTTTACTTACTGCTCGTAAAGTATGTATTCCTCTGTGGAATGTTATATAAACGGTTATTCTGACACCATAAAAATTGGAAGACTGATGATCTAGACGTCAGCATACAAAATACATGGAAAAACACTGAACAGCAAAATCACCGACACTATTCATTATAACTATCAAATATTAATAGTGTCAAACAGAACAAAGCAATTTCGAATGCATGTTTATATCGCATCTTTATAAAATAATGATTCATACATGAAGTTTCGTGTGGATATCAAAATTTCTGTCATAGATGGATAATTTTGACGTTTAAGGCCTACTTGATGTATGAATCATTTACAAACACCTTGTATTACAAGAATATCAGAAGACAAACTATCAGGTGTTACAAGAGAGATAGAAAGACACAAAAATTAGTAGTGATTGTTTATAAAATCAATAAATTTGATTTTGATTCTGAATAACCTAATCTAATATCACTTGATCGTCGTCTTTAATATCAAAATATTAAAAGTCGAGAATCCAGTCTCAGCAATACCATTAACTGAAGAATTTAATTTTTTTTAAAAACGTCCCATAGTTACAAATTAAATTACTGCAAACTGTTTGTTTAACGGGATGTAAATCTTTACTTATTTTCCAAGCACGCATTATTATTTTATTATATCTCTTCTTACTATCTTCATCTTTATTTTACCGCATAGCATTTTCCCGTTTATCTTTAGATATAATTACACAGCAGTGTTTATACTAATTTATATCTACTTCGCTGATAGTTTGCAGCCAGAACTAGCTGAAGGATTTACGGTTAAAATTTGTCTTAGTCTTCTTGATCCTTGACCATGAAGATGTCTTTTTAACTTCTCCGTAAGGTACTTTGTTCTCAGTGAAAATATCTTCCTTGTAATGATTTATTATGAGAATTTCGAGGAATGTTACAGTGAGTGCGGCCACTTTAACTGCAGAAAAACGCAAAGGCCCCATTCCACGCGCAGTAAAATTGACAGGTAAATGTAATAAATCGGCGAGATTCATGGCCGTTCGGGAGCTGGAAAAGCGTTGCGTCGCTGTTGCTTCCCGATTAAGTAGAAACTTTTGGGTACTTAAGTTGTTTTGAAAACGGCATGATTGGGGGAAAGTTCGGTGTGATTCCGTACCGTGTAGAATACGCTCTACATGTCGCACTAAGCGCGTTCATGGATTTTTGATTCTTACGGTCTGTGACAAACACGAAGTGAAGAATGAAGAAACGCAGGTTTATCCATAAATCTTTTGAATTCGCATACCAGACAAAATTTACGACGAACCAAACAAATTTCCTCCATTACGATTGAATATTCATGACCGAACTAGTGGAAGAGTTGATTTGAGACCATTTGACCGGAAATGACGGCAAAAGGTCGCCGGAAGTCAGGTTAAAAGTCAATTGTATGCCGGTGTCATCACACTCGAACAAACTAACAAATAAATAAACTATATACGAAACCGCAGAACGAAAGTAAAAGGCGACAACCACCCCTACTGGCGACAGGACTCTAATTGCACCACAGTCTGATTATTAGGTAAATAAAAAGTGACAAAATGCACACACATGTTTTCACTTTTGCTAAAGGTAGCCATGCGCGGCAAGACTCGTCTTCGAGTTAAATTTACCGAAACGACGAGTGTCGGAGTCTTGCGCCCCAATAACTAGAAAGATGTCTCTCCTAATCAGAGACACTGTGAAAGTTTAGCGGTGTTTACACGCGAAAATAGTGCGAGAGATTCTGTCACCAAATCTGGATAAAGCTCTGACGCACTACGAAATTATACGGGTTTGACCACTGATTTGTCAAGATATTAAATACAGAACGTATCGTAGATAATTATATTATTTTATGCTCTACCAACGTCTAGATGACTTATTATCCCACGCAAATGGAATAATATAGCATTTTACTCAATAGTGATAAGCCAAGGCGCCACTATTCAATTTAATATTACTAGATAATTTTAAAAGTGCTTGAAGTTTTAAATGCAAAGTGAAGAAAAATAGTTCTAAAGATATATTAGGAAAAAACAAATTAATGAGATTAGACAAGGAAGAAAAATCCAGGTATGTATTTAACGAATTAGATAAATTTAAATATGTGGGTGTGATAATAGCGAAAAAAGATAAAAGAGTAATTAAAACAAAAATTAATTTAAAAAACAAAATTGGAAAGAATCATGCTAATAGGGTGAACCCATCCCTCCAATTTTATATAACAATACGTCTCCATTTACAAGAAAAAAATACTTGAACTCTAACCCTGTTTACCGGACACGTTATAAAGGAACAAACTTATAGTGACTTTAAGATATAACTAGCAAGCTACTCGGATCTGACATGTCTGATATTCAAGTCAGTCAGAGCTGTTACCAGTACCTTCACTTTTACCTCTTCTTTCTGCGAGGGGCTGTTAACTATGGAATTAGTTGTACATCTTGCGAGAATTAATTCCGAGTACTATCGGAATTGCCGGAATTAGTTTGGAATTACATGGAATTATTTCAAGTACTCAAAATTATGGTAGTACTTGTGATTACAGGAAGTACTCGTGAATTACTGGAATTACCGGAAGTACTCGTAAATTACTGGAATTACCGGAATTACCCTAGAATTACTGGAATTACCTTCAAATAATATGGAATTATTCTGGAATTACTTGAATTACATTCAGGTTTTATTTCTACTACTGGTCGTCCAGTGGTCAGAATCCGACCGTAATCAATTAAATTTGTAAGCCTGAACGTAATTGGGGTTCTTTTTTTAAATAGTAGACACATCTATAATCATGGCAAATAATTATATTTTTTAAATTTTGTTTTATTACGTCAGCTGTGAGCGTGTCTAAATGTCATTAACGTGTGCTGTTTGCCCTAATTCCCTGCAATACATATGAAAAAGGAACATTTGAAATCACACAACATTCACAACTCGAAACTCATTCAGTGCTCTGTGCGACTGTTTGACCACAGACTATTTATTATTTAATGTATTTGTAACACATATTAAATACATTATACACGGTATATATAGGAGCCCCCTTACCAACATATATAGGACTCAAGGTCTAAAGTTTGGATCTTGTTTTCTTCAAATAAAAGCAATGAATGTTAGCGTTTATTTCTACTTATGGGTAGGCTACTCATATAAAATAATAATTCAAGCACTATGACCCACCTTCCGCCGCGACCTCACACTTGCGCAGTCAATTACAGCAAATGTTCAAAGTGTTCTCCCCCAGCTTCAATGCAGCTGTTAACTCTCGGTTTCATATTTTCAAATGCATTTTCCAACATCTGATAGTACAACTATATACAATACGGTGTTTTTGAGATACGAGAATATGAAATAATTTAGAACTGCCAGGTCCGGACTTCGAAGCGGAAATTGAATGACACGATCATCATAAAACTCGTGAATTCGGTCCATAGTTTCCCTTGTCCTGTAAGCTGGTGCATTATCCTGCTGGAAGTACCCATGTAGAGGTTCGCTATCATGAAGGTTTTGGAAAAAAGGTTCGAGTAAATTATTGCGAGATCTCTCGGCATTTACCGTTCCTTCAAAAAAAAAAAAAAAAAAAAACAGGTCCAACTATACGTCTTCGAGAGATCGCCAGCTAAACACCAAACAGTTTTTGGAAAATGGATGAGTGGGTCTTCTTGGTTCCGAACACGTGGCCTTAACAGTTTCCCGATATTTAATGACGTTGCACAAATGACACTTTGGTTGGCTGAATTATCTTGTAGAAAACGCTTGTATACGTTGTACCAAAACAAATTAGTTTGAACTATTTTTACTATCTCCACTTTTATATTAATATTAAGAAACAATTTTGTCATTAACGTGAAGTTAATGCATTTGTATTTCCAGATCATTTAACCAACCGGCATAGAGATACATTGCCATATTTTCTAAAGAGATGGGTCGCTATTTCATTGATAATTTTGGAAATTGGATGAGTGGGTCTTCTTGTTTTCGAACACGTGGCCTTAACAGTTTTCCAATATTTAATGATGTTGCACAAATGACATTTTGGTTGGCTGAATTATCTTGTGGAAAACGCTTCTATACGTTGTACCAAAACAAATTAGTTTGAACTATTTTTACTATCTCCACTTTTACATTAATATTAAGAAACAATTTTGTCATTTACGTAAAGTTAATGCATTTGTATTTCCAGATCATTCAACCAACCGGCATAGAGATACATTGTCATATTTTTTAAAGAGATGGGTCGTTATTTCATTAATAATTTTGGAAAATGGATGAATGGGTCTTTGTGGTTCCGAACACGTGGCCTTAACAGTTTCCCAATATTTAATGATGTTGCACAAATGACACTTTGGTTGCCTGAGTTATCTTGTAGAAAACGCTTGTATACGTTGTACCAAAACAAATTAGTTTGAACTGTTTTTACTATCTCCACTTTACATTAATATTAAGAAACATTTTTGTCATTAACGTAAAGTTAAAGAATTTGTAATTCCAGATCATTTAACCCAACGGGATAGAGATACGTTGCCATATTTTCTAAAGAGATGGGTTGCTATTTTATTGATAATTTGGAAAATGGATGGGTGGGTCTTCTTGGTTCCGAGCAAGTGGCCTTAACAGTTTCCCAATATTTAATGATGTTGCACAAATGACACTTTGCTTGGCTGAATTATCTTGTAGAAAACGTTTGTATACGTTGTACATTTATTTCATGAAAACGGTTATGATTTGAGCAAAACCAAAAAATAGGAGTACTCTATTTTAAGCAGTTTTATTTATAAAAAAAGTTTCAAAATTTTGTATACTACTCCATTGAATGAAGTGCTTCATCTTTTGTTGGAATTACCGGAATTACCTGTTGATTACCGGAATTAGTTACTTTTTGTGGGAATTATTTCCTGATTATTGGAATTACCTACGAATTACTGCGATTATAACGATTACATGCGAATTAATTCTTCGAATCGGAATTACCGGAATTGTTCGTGATTACCTTGAATTAATTCCATGTGGAATTAGTTGTAAAAAATTTTTCCAAGTTAACAGCCCCTCGTCTTTCTGCGTCCGCCGTAGCAAAGTATGAATAGTAGTAAAACTGGCTTTACATAAGAATATTTTTTAGGAAAGAATGTTGTTTATAAAAAAATATGATTATGAGATATTTTACTTGTATATTATAATTGTTATTTCCTTTAGATGACTTATTATTCCACGCAAATGGAAGGTATAATGTAGCATTTTACTCACAAGTGATATAATGTTAAAAGGGGTGAATTACTATGGTTGTAAGACATATTTTTTTTTGAAACGTCATTTGTAATTTTTACATTTTATAAAATGTTGTTTTTACGAAATCTTTTAAAAATCATGTAACCCTTTGAAAACGTCAAATTTAATTCAAAATTACGTCAACGTCATAATTTTGTATATTCTTTAAGGTAAGAACCCCTCTTGTAATTCATCAATTGTATCATTAATCTCTTGTTAAATTAGGGCTGATGATGGCAGAAGTGTTCTGCCGAAACATGTTCCATTTGTAATTTTACACTTATTAAACTTTGTGGAGTTCGAGTTTAATAGTTTTAATCATAAATATTTATTATTCTGTGCATCATTGCATCATTTTAATATTGAAACGCTACAATCATAAATAAATTTTCAAAAAATTCACTTTGGATTCCGTTACCGGAGACCGTTTTAATTTATTATCCAGCTTTGGCATCATTTTAGAATATGTAAGTGGAGTACAAATGACTGTTCTGTGATTAATAGCACGCATTAATGCATGTGCATTCAGATCTCTGTATGATCTCACACAAACCGAAATAGTTGTTAGAAAAAGCTTTCTTGTAGCCATTTGTCAAACTTGACGGTTCTGCTTCTAGTTGATCTTTAGAGCTCGTTCGTCTTTCAACCTTTTGCTAACGATACGTGAAGAAGTCTGCTTGCGCTTCAATACTCGTGCAGGTCTTCGCGAAAAGAAGTTTTTCAACAGTAATTGTGACAAGAATCGTGAAGATATAAATTGTTTTCTTGCTTACTTTTGGCTGTGTGTCTTGTTTCGTTTTTGTCCACAGATAATTGCTCCAATTTTTTACGCACATTACTCCCTTAATCTTCAAAATAAAAGTTACAATAGATTTGACACGTGATGACATAATATGGACCACAATTATATTTATAACATAAATTTTGACAAGAGACAAGAAAAAGTTTCTTGTAAGAAAACGTTGCTAAAAATTGGATGTTTGGAAACCAAGAATGTAGAGGTAATCTGTATTATTTTAAATAATTGTTTACTATTAGTAAATCCTACAACAACTAATGAGCGTTCAATTTAAAAGTTCATCTAGAAGTTGTAATACGGTTTACATTATTTTGTGTTTTCGGGTCCAGGCGAATCTTACTGATTTCTTACGTCTATCACTGGAGTTCGCCAGTTTGATCTGCAATTTATAAATTTCTAAGCATCGACGATAGAAAAAATGGACAAAAAACAAATTGAATTTTGAAAACTATACATAGGCTCATTAGTTGGCAGAGATATAAATGTATCATTTGCTATCCCGATATCTTCAGGATCGTATATTATTACAATAATTTATAAGGGGACCAACAGCATTGTGTTATTCGGGCTGTTGGATGCTAATTATCGGTTTAGTTACGTCACGTGTTGGTGTAAATGGTAGAGTATTTATAGAATATTTGGTAGAGTATTTCAAGCGTGTCAGTTCCATATGAAAGGTAGGGGAAGAAAAACCAACGTCAAGTTGAAAAATGGACAACGTCCTGAGACGAGCAAAAGGGGACATACAATTTGTATGTATGTATTAGGAGCGAATTCGGCCACTGTCCAAATATTTTACCCACAACGCGTTGTGGAAATAGCGGTTTTGGTATTTGAATGGGAGCTTTCGGCCACTGGCCGACGTGAAATATACAAACCACTATATTATCACAAAAACTATACCTGAAAACGTTAGTCGATGTTATCTAAATGTTAAGTGAATTATAGTTATTGAATTATTGTAGGAAATATTTTTCCTTTTATTGTAACAATTACATACATATATTTTGGTAAAAAAGTCTGATTTTAGTCAAGGAGTCGCAGTCGTGGCATTCCAATGAAATTTTGTTTGTTTAACGATTTGCCGCCAGCAAATTTGATTTCAGGTTATGATGTATTTTACGCTATCGGATATATTGTAAGCACTTTTAGATATGCAAAACAAGGAGAGAGATTCGTTTTCCATGTATTCTTTCTATATTTCTATATTTATCTACACAGGAAGACTAAAAAACGTAAAAAAACATTTAATCCTAAGTATTCTTATCATTTTTGATAACCAAAATACGAGGTTACAGTTGGTATATTTTTGCAGGTAGGTATAGGCAGATCTAGTCTGATGCTCGTATAATCGGTGTATTCTTGTCTGTAGCAGTACAAGACTACCAAAGAATCTGGAATGCAAAAGTTGATGTCTCCAATGCGTTGCGTTGCGCTGTTTGCCAACTGTTGACACCACCGGTAGGCTGACTTCCCCAGTCAGCGCCCAAGACTCGTTGATCTTTTTAGAAAGGGCTTTTATATGGATTGGGGCGAAATTTGCAATAGAGGAAAAAAAGGTTACATAATTATTTTACTAAATTTTCATGCAGATGTGATTATTATAGAGAATGCGGGAATACACTAAGCAATTTGTAAAAACGCTTTAAATTGTAAAATAAAAAAATATTTAGGACAAATCTCATTGAAGATGTATGGAAATGTCACAAAATGATTTGATAAACGACCTACCAAGGCTAGAACTGTGGAAAAAAGGCAGAATGGAAGGAAGGATACTGAATCAGTTTTGGAAAGAAACGAAGAATTCAGGTGAGAACGAGAAAGAGAAATATTACAAGATGAATGGGACTAACAGGAGAGTTGGGCGAAACGGACAAGGATACGGACAGACAAGAAAGAAAGGGAAGAATCAGAGTGTTCAGTCACAACTGGAAGTACGAGTAATGTATGATTGAGGAAATACCGAAGTATTTATTTGGAGAGGGAGAGTGGGAAAGCAAGAAAGATGATGGCGAGGTTTTAGGAGACTTAAGTATTGGTTGGAAGAGGGAGGAAAAAGGTGTAGATGTGCTATGAGGAGAGAGGCGATTGAACATTATGTGGAATGAGTGTAGTGAGACGAGAAAAAGAGAAAGAAATTAAAGAGAGGAAATACTGAATGTAGATGGAAGGGAAATAAAATGATTTAAAGATTTTTTCGTTTGTGGTTATGTAAAGGATATAGTCTATCGAATTCTTACGTAAACCTAAGCCTGTCTACCTTTCGGTGTCATTTCTGAAGTAATTTAATAAATTAGACAATAAAGGACTATCTCCATGGCAACAAGTCCAAGGCGATCTGATCTTAATACACGATTTCATCAATTTCGGGAAACTTTCTAGGTTTTTTGTAAAAATTACCTAAAGTACTAACATTTGCCGAGGCAAACCATACACTGAAAAAAAGCTTATTAAAAATGCTATTCTCAATAACCATCCATAATAAACCTGTAGTACCTTATATCATTTTGCTCATCATAAACTGCTCTTTCCATTCATTAGCTAATATACAGGGCATTCCATTTAAAAAAACATAACTTTGGTATATTACTAATACTAGAACACTCTGTATATGATTTCTAATAATTTTAAATTGTGAAGGTATCGTGTGGCTATCGTCCCGCGAAAACTGCGTTATGATATCTTTCAAAATAGGGGCGTAATTGATGGTCCACACACCTCTGGGACACTATTTTATCACTAGTTACACTATTTATAACTCAAGAACGGCTGAACCGATTTGGCTGAAAATTGGTGGGGAGGTAGCTTAGAACCAGGAGAAGGACATAGGATACTTCACATGGACCTGAGGGCCCAGGGGGGCCCTTAATTTTATTACTCGAGAACGGCTGGACCAATTTTTATGGTTTTTGATTTGTTGGATTTGTCTCCGCCCCGAATAGCAGAATAACTATTAAAACATGGACAAGGGGGCTTAGGGGGCCCCCTTGGCTTTTTATCTCATGAACGGTTGTACCGATTTTTATGATCTTTGATTTGTGGGATTTGTCTCCGCCCCGAGTAGCAGAATAACTATTAAAACATGGACATGGGGGCCCAGGGGGGCCCCTTGGGTTTATTACTCGAGAACGGCTGGACCAATTTTCATTGTTTTTGATTTGTTGGATTTGTCTCCGCCCCGAATAGCAGAATAACTGTTAAAACATGGACAAGGGGGCTTAGGCCCCCCCCCCTTGGATTTATTACTCAAGAACGGCTGGACCGTTTTTTATGATCTTTGATGTGTTGGATTTGTCTCCGCTCCGAATGGCAGAAATAACTATTAAAACATCGGAAAAATTACTGGGGGCGGGGAGCTTGGTGCAGGGCAACGACAATAACAAAAGCCCCCTGGTACAGGACAACAATAACAAATAACGCCGGCCACCAAAATTTGTCGTACCGGGCTTTAAAAATGATAATCAATTTTTGAGGAGTAAACTCCAATGTTTCACTTCTGTTGCGCGTGGACTCCACACAAAACTTTGTATGGAAACCGTACCTATATAACGCTATCTTTGATACATGACAGAAACAAAAATGAACATGGCGTTGTATGCTGGTTCCGGTAAGTAGATGGCGTTATGTGCATTATGCTTTGATAAAAAAAACTGAATTTAATTCCGCTGATAAGTTAACACAACATTTATTGATTGTGAGGCGGTACAAAATTCGCCGGGTCAGCTAGTAAGTAATAAAGAAAAATAAATCAAAAATACAGCTATTGCGTGGATAGTAAAACCAAAATAGAGAAGGAAGAGAAAAACGCTTAATAAATTCCAGAATCGTATATATGTAATATATTCATCACGATCTCCATCCTTTAAAACGGATAAACTTTAATTATTACAAACAATTAAAAGATAAACCAGAAGAATGTCGATAAATCCAAGTGGAGTAAATTTAAATTAAAATTTAAATATATCTAAGTCGAACTCCACAAACTTTAATAAGTATAAAATTACAAATGGAACATGTTTCGGCAGAACACTACTGCCATCATCAGCCCTAATTTGACAACAGATTAATGATACAATTGAATTACAGAGGGGTTCTTACCTTAAAGAATATAAAAAATTATGACGTTGACTTAATTTTGAATTAAATTTGACGTTTTCAAAGGGTTACATGATTTTTAAAAGATTTCGTAAAAACAACATTTTATAAAATGTAAAAATTAAAAATGGATCCAAGAGAATCTGGTAAGTTTGTTTGAGTGGTGAAAAATTAAAATAGTGAATTAATAATGGGATTATTGAAGTTATAACATCAAATTCCAAATTCCAAATTGATTCATAAATGCAATAAAGGCCGGAAACTAGATTTTCTTGAAACTTTGGAAATAAGGAAAGCCTTGAAACTGGAAAACAGATCTTGTTTAAATTAACAGAATAACTTCAATAATCCCATTATTAATTCACTATTTTAATTTTTCACCACTCAAACAAACTTACCAGATTCTCTTTGATCCATTTTTAATTTTTACATTTTATAAAATGTTGTTTTTACGAAATCTTTTAAAAATCATGTAAACCTTTGAAAACGTCAAATTTAATTCAAAATTAAGTCAACGTCATAATTTTTTATATTCTTTAAGGTAAGAACCCCTCTGTAATTCAATTGTATCATTAATCTCTTGTCAAATTAGGGCTGATGATGGCAGTAGTGTTCTGCCGAAACATGTTCCATTTGTAATTTTATACTTATTAAAGTTTGTGGAGTTCGACTTAGATATATTTAAATTTTAAATTAAAAGATAATCTGCAAGAAAATGTTCTGCCTATAATGCCTATTAAACCTACGTGACGACTTCCCAATTGCTAGTTAGAAAAACCATACAGGGTGTTATGGAAGTCCTACCAGAAAATTTAACCACAAACGTGCAAACGCTCCCTTGCGGAGTTAAAATTAAGAATAGTTTAACCCCTAAAAACCCGCCTATAGTCTCTCGTCCATTGATTGTGAGGAATGCACAAAAACTTTACCCGATAAATGAGTCGAAATAAAAACTGTTTAAATGGAAACATGTACTAACCTACCATAATATGCATAAAATTGAAGTAGGTTCCTATGTAATAATAAATTGTCTAACTTACATTAGAGATAAATCCTTGTAGGTGTACGTACAGTAACTGATACATTTAATCTTGACACACCGACACTACACACCTTCGAATACTTAAAAATTTCAGGTTCAATTTTCAAAACGCGATAACATCTGGGACGTCCGAGACACAGACAAGCGGCGGATTTCATTTCAATTATCTAACACTAACACCATAGAAAAAACATTTTCGTGGAAATTACAATGAAAAAATTCTTAGTATTTGCTTAAGAATCGAGCACAGTTCATAACATACCGTCCGGCGCGACACAACTGATAACTAAAATTTACTATCAACTATGTATCAACAATTTTTTTGTCCCAAAAAAGTTAGAAGGTGTTTACCTCGTTCGGCAAAAACCTTCTGATGCGTTCAAGTTCATTTAGTCATATATCATTGAAAAAATGTTTATTTTGACGCGTTATATTTGTGGTTAAATTTTCTGCTAGGACTTCCAGAACACCCTCTATATTTATATTATTGGTCAATTTACCTAATTGGAACATCTCTCATCTGGAATATAGAACCAGTGTTTAATTGTATAGCATTTACTATGTTTATGCTCTTCTAAATGCGCACTTTGTAATTGGCTAAATTGGCTAGTTTCACACGGGCGACTTTTTGCCTGGGATACCCTCCCCGGCAAGCAGTATGAAACTAGTTTTGCGGCAAATGCAAATTTCAGAATGAAAAATTGGAGGAGAAAATGGAAGAGCAGAAAAAAATAGTGAGAAAAAAGAATATTGTCGTAACGGGACTGGAAGAAGAGGAGAAGAAACTGGAAAAATGGATGAAGGCAGGAAAAATAATTGTGGCGCAAATTGGGAGCTGGGGGGCAAAGAGGAAAGTTATGGAAAATAAAAGAAAACTAAAAAAAAGAAAGAGAGTATACATAGAAGATACTCCGACAAAGAAGGAAAGAGATATACAGAAGGAATTAAGAGCGATAGCCAAAGAAGAGCGACAAAAAGGACAGCGGGTGAAAGTGGGTAATAAAAAGATATAGATAGAGGGAAAGGGGCTTAGGTGGGACGAAGAAAAGGGGGAGTTAGATACAGCAAATTTTTGAATAAGAGCACAAAAGAAAGACGACAAGGCAGAAAAGGGAAAACGAATACGGAGAGGAATAACGTAGCGGGAATAAAAAAAAGAGAATGAATTTTGGGAGTATTTGAGAGAATTTGACGTAGTGGGAATGGTAGAAACGAGGGTGGAACAAAAAGGGTGGGAAAAATTGGAAAAGAGAATACCAAAAGAGTTTAAGTGGAAGTGTCAATATGCAGAGAAGGAAAGCAAGAAAGGGAGAGCTAAAGGTGGGATAATAATGGGGGTGAAAGAGGGACTGGAAGGAGAAAATGAACGGTGAAAAGTAAACAGAGAAAATGGAAAATTGTAACAGTGTACAGCAGAAGTATGAAGGAAACGAAGAGAATAATTGAAGAGCGAGTAAAAGAGCAAGAAGAAGGAACTTTTGGTGTATTTTAATGCAATAATTGGGGGAAAAGGAAGACGGATAGAAGAGGAACAAGCAACAATAGTAGGAAGATCAACAAAAGAAGGGAGAGTACTGATTAGCTTAGTAGAAGAAAGAGGGTGGGACACACTTAATGGGAACTGCACAGGAGATGAAAAAGGGGACCAAGAGGGGAGACAGTTATTGATTATGTTATGGTGAATGAAGAAGCATGGGATGAAATAGAGAAATTCAAGGTGGGAGAAAGGATGGAGTCGGACCATATGCCTTTGGAAGTGACGAATATTTGGACGGAAGAAGAAAAAGAAAATTACAGAGCAAAACTTAGGGAGGCAAAATACGAAGAAGCAGAGATAAACGAAAAGATGAGGGAACTGAGCAATAACGTAAGAAACGCAAAAAAAAGAGCTAGGGATAAGAGAGAGGATGGGGCTGTGGAAGAACGAGTGGTGGGATAGGGAGAGAGATTCCTCCAGAAGTGGAAGGAGGGTATAATATTCCCCATAAATAAGAAAGGAGAAAAGGATGCAGTCAGTAATCTTAAATACGGCATATAAGGTATACGCGATGAATGAATGAATGAATGATGAATGAAAGAAATGAATGAGCGGGGAAAAATGCTTGAGAAAAAGAGGGATAAATGAGGATCTGGTAACAAAAGTGGAAGAGATATATGAAGAGACAATAAGTAGAGTGAGATTTCATAAAAGGGTGAGTGAATGTTTCAAGACTGATAAGGGAGTAAGACAAGGTTGCCCACTAAGCCCCAGCCTGTTTGCAGCTTTTATTGGAGATATAGAGGAGATGTTCAGGAAGGGGCAGGCAGGGGGGTTTGTGGTGGGCAAGGAAAAAGTGTGGTCTTTAGCATATGCGGATTATTTGGTAGTGCTAACAAGAGAGGAGAAAGGTATGAAAGAAATGGTAGGAAGCATGGGGAGGAAAAAGTTGTCGGTGAATGTAGAGAAATCCAAGATGATGGTGTTCAGAAATGGGGGTGGTAGGAGAAAAGTAAATGAGATGGAGATGGGAGAAAGAGAAAATTGAAGAAGTGAAAGAATTTAAGTATTTAGGTTATGTGATGAATGAAAAAAATACAGCAACAGCACATGTGAGAGTGTTAGTGAAAAAAGCAAATAAGATAATAGGAGCGGTATGGGGAATAGGAGAGAGAAAATTTGGACATGATTTTAGAAGGAGAGTAATGTTGTTTGATAGTCTGGTGAAAAGCATGATGATGTATGGAGCGGAAATTTGGGGATGGGGAGAGCAAGAAGGGTTGGAAGGGGTGCAAGGAAAATATTTGAAATGGGTGCTAGGAGTAGAGAGAGATACATCGGGGTACATAGTGATGGAGGAAACAAAGAGAGATGGAATAAGAAGAGAAGCAAGAAAAAGAGCTATAAGATTTGAGGAGAGAGTGATTGAGAGAGGAGAGTGCAGAATTTTGCAAGAGTGTTTGCAAGAAAAAAGGAAAGAAATAGAAAAGGGGGTATGCACGCGAGGAGATAGAAATAATGCGAGAGAGAGAGGGAGAAAGGCAGAGTAATGACAGATGAATTAGTGCAGAGAGATAGAGATGTACAAGTGCAGGAAAGAAGTACCTAGGAAAAGAGAGAGTGATAATAGCAAGATTTAGATGTGGAAATGAGGAGAGAGATAATAAATATTGGAGTGAGGATAGTAATACAGTATGCAGGATGTGTGGAGAAAAAAAGGAGAGAGATTAGAGTAGAGAAAAAATTTTGAATGAGGACGGAAGAGGGATCGAATGGATGAAGGAGGTTGAGTGGAGAAGAGGGACAATATGTGGGGCGGGATAAAAAGCTGCTAGTTATTGTGTTGAATTATTGATTTATTTAGTTTTATTTATTATATTTTATTTTTTGAGTTATGGGAAATGTATTAATCGGATACTTTATAAACCTGTAAAGATAATAAATATACAAACTACTGCGACATGAAAAATGCACCACCTAGAAAGTAAGTAATCTTAGAAGGGTGACATCTCGAGAATTGGTTCTGTTCACTTCAATTTATAAGAATCACGATATGTATGAGCTTAGTAAACCATAAACCCTGATTAGTGGCGTTGAGTAAAACAACAAAGGAATTTACTACTAGTCTTCTTTTCGGCTTCGAATTTGTCTTCCTACATTTCACTTCTGTTATCGTTAGTGGGTAAATTAATTAAATTCCTACGAGTCATTATTCAAGGCTGCGCACGGCAATTTGCATATCTAATACCTGGAATACGCAGTTGTTGTAATTTTTCCCGGCTCCACGCTCCTCGTCGCAGAATTCTCGAGGTAACAACCCCCGTGTCCCCTAACTCTTGAAGAAACACGAAAACGATAAGCTCCCCTCGACCAACCTAGTGAAGGAAAGAAAGAGTGCGATGTCCGCTCGGATGTAATTATTTCGGCGCGATGAGATCTCGTGAGAACAGGAAGTTGGAGCTGACGTCACGGAACAGGTGTAAGGGTTTTAACCTGACACTTGTTGCATATAATTGTAGTGGTGCTTTTATGAGTGGTTGATGAGCTCCTGCATTCTGGCCTAGTTGGAACCTTCCACAGGAATCAAACCATAAATTCATTTCAGATGCAGGAGGAAGTAGATTTTTTATTTTGCTTTGCCGGGTTCTGTCAGGCGTGAAATGAAGGCAAATTGTAAAAGTGTAGTTTCATCAAACGTTCTACTACGGCGGACAAAGGGTCCAAAAAATAGTCGTAAAATGTTTCTATTTTTTCATTTGGGGTTATTTACCCATATATTCTTTTTCCCCTACATCCAGTTTAGTCAAAATGCTCATACTACCAAGATAAAACTACAATGGAAGAACAAAATAATAAATTGATGTGTACTTCAACTCAAACGCTAGCTGTCACTATTAAACTTGAGCAATGTTTTAAGTGATGCGCATTTTAAATTCCGCTCGTTTTACAGCGCCTCCAACGGCCTTTCTGGCATTTTTAGTGGTAAAAAAAATAAACGTCATATTTGTCAGATATTTGCATCCCTTTGCATCATATTTGTGCGTCATACCGTTCTCAGGAAAATGGGAAAACCCGAAAACGTCGACAAATATTTGAACTCAGTTTGAATCATCTACGGTTCGAAGAGTTTGAATTAGAATTATTAATAAGAAATATGCAACGCGAAGTTTTTTTTTTGGATTCCTACCTGTTTGTTATTCGCACAAAACTGCGGGTAACGAAAGTAAAGGTAAAAATCTCAAGCAATGTGGTCATGTTTTCAATTTGGTGGAACGTAACGGTGTCGTATTTTCTTTCTCATACGATTTGTTCAGAAATATAAAATTTCACAGACTGTTATAGTATTTATTAGGACAGCCAACAACACAACAACCGATTCTCGATGAAGCATTTTCTCGCACTTCAGACATTTTTGTCAAATTGAAGAAATCACTAATCTGTCAATTCGGCTCCGTCAGATTCTGACAGGATTCTGATCAGATTCCGTACCACTAAGAATGCCAGAGATGCCGCGTGGTGGCGCTGAGGTGAAATACGCACACCGCGTATAGTCTACAGTATGATCCAAAAGGACCGCACCATCACTCAGGTGGTATTGGAAACCATTTAGTTGCTCCCAAAAATGCAAAAAAAAAAATCTATAAACTCTACGTAAAAAATAGCCCCTGAAGAATACGATTTTGATGTCCATTTTTTCTTAATTAGATAAAGTAATTGTATGTTTTAATTAAGTGAGATGTAAAATACTCGTATTATAAAAATTTCTTAGTTAATAAACACTACAATTATTAAGTAATAAAGTAGGAAAAAGCGTTGGAAATATTAACATTTTCTGAAGAACAACAGGGCACCAAAAATTTGTGGTCACGGTAATCGGTATAATTTGTCATTTGTGGTAAAATTATACATTTTGATTTTGAATGTTCCATTTCTTCTTGTGGGGACATATTAAAAGAATTGTTTATCGCACTATCCCCAACAATGAACAAGAACTTCGTTAAAGAATTTTTGATGCTGCACAAACAGTAACGCCTCAGATGCTAGAAAATGTTCAAGGAAGTAGTAGACGAAGGCTTCACAAATGTATTCAGGCAAACGGTCGAAATTTCGAATATTTATTATAGCTGTTTAATTGATTTTAACTTTATTGATCGTTTTTGAGTTCATTTTAAATTTTTATGTACCTTCTTTATAAGCATTAGATTTTAAAATGAGTTTTTCCTATTATTTAAATTCTTTGCAAATTTACCTCGTTTTTGTAAAAATTTGTAAATTTTGAATTAATTTGACAATAACGCATTTACCCTTCTACCTATGATATGTGGCTTCACTCTGGTTTCAAATTATTAGTAAGTGGAGCTGTAAGGTGCAAGCACAGCGTTGCCTATTTCGGCCAACTTTAAGCACTTATATCTTGAAAACCATGCATCGTAGAAAAAACTTATATACATAATTTGATCTTCTCCTAATGTTCTCTATCACCACCCGAACGGTGGTGCGACCCTTTTGAATCACTCTGTATAATATAACATCAAACTTTTTTTATAATAATAGAGTGGATTTTTTAAATTCAGTTACATATTTCATAGTAAAATTAGAATCGCCTAGATTATAACTTTATCTATACGTGAATCACGTCCTCAACGTCACCAACTTTACGTAAAACGTTAAATAGCTTTCCATTCATGAGTGGAATTGTATGCACGTCTAAAGGAAATCCTGGTGACACCAAACTAAACTGGAATAGTTTTTTTTCACTACTAGCTGTAAAATGCACGATTATATAGTTTGTAGAAGATGTGTGAAATTGTTTTTCTTGCCTAGTAGTTAATAATCATTTCATTATTGACTAGTAGTTAATAATTGAAGAGACCGGATTTGATGCAAAATCCATATCGTGTATTTTATCTACCAACTTAACAACAGCGCCCTTCGATTTTTACAAATTGCACCAGTTGTAAATATTTAGCATTAATTACTGCCATCTATCTAAAAAAACAAACGACGAAGTGTTAAACTATGTATTACAAAATGCATTGTGTAATTTTGCATGAAAATCCGGTCTCTGACTGAGAAATGTCAGTCTCAAAAAATAGATAACCTCAAATGTGCTAGTAGTGAAAAAAATAGTAGGTATATAAACCACGGTTGCGAAGCCTTTTCTTAGCCTCGCACTTTTATTTACCGCGATGCCTCGCATCTTGGTAAATAAGATAGCTCGACTAAGAAAAATGGCTTCTCAACCTTGGTGTATAATTACTATTTTTCCCAATGTCTACATACAGTAAAGCAACTACAACTTATGATTTTGTAACCTTCTAATGACTAATATTGCCACTCTCTGTCATACAATGTTACAACAAATGAACAAATTTCATTATAAATCCAAACAAGATCTTTACAGATGTATGATCTATAATATTGAGGTTTGGCTCGTTATAAGTGGGATATTAAAGAACGTCCTGTATACAGTGGCTACTAGATTTCAGGGAAATGACTTCATAAAATCGGAAAGACAGATACTTCTATCTTGGTCTTCACCAACTTTATAAAGAATTTCAATAACATTGTCTGACTTCCACACTTTTAAAATAAGTATGTATTCATAATTGGAATGGACCTGTCTTTGAACACCTGGACTGCGCGCGCAAATGGAGATCAAAGTAAAAGTGGCAAAGGTTAATGTCATATTTGGCATCTATGGGAGAGCTTTGACAGTTGTCAGCTGTCATATAGCCACCAGGCCGTTATCGATATCGATAAAAGATGATTTACAACTTACAATGCAGACAATGAATCCAAAGTTTTTAAAAACGTAAAATAAATACCTAGTTCTGCAAAAAAGACAAGCTAAAAATCGATATCGATAACACTGTGACAGTCATATGAGAAATGACAGCTCTTGTGTAACTATCAACGTCACTACCCTGGAAAATCCCTGGACTCCGCCGAATCGCGCAGAATTTGTTATCCTTTTTTAATTCTTTCTCCAAATTCCCTAGTTCTTGTTCTTCGAATCTTGAGTTTTATAGTCTTCTCTTGTAGTCATTCATTCCTTGTTCACATCACCTTCTTCTGCGTTTCATCTGTTGTTTCTTCTCTTTTCTGTTGTCTCACTTTTACAATACTTACTTCTATAGGCAGATAGACTCTATTCTGGGAACTTAGGGGAACTCTTCTTCGTTTACTATTCCGTAGTCTACCACCGTTTCTCCTCTAACGCCTATTTAGGTCCTTTCTTCTTCTTCGTCCCTGTGTTTATTTCCATTCCACACCTCCCACTCAATTTCCTCTATCCATTTCATCAGATTCTTCCCCTCCGGATTTTCGATCTTGTCTTGGATTTTCTTTGTCCGTCCGCCTCTCTTCTTCCTAATCCCTGTGTCCTCTTTCTCCGATTGTCCCGTTGAAATCCCCCCGGAAGTATACATGCTTTTTTGTTGTCTTTATGTTTCTTCTATGTTGCTTATTGTTGTCTTCATCTCTTTGCTATATACTGTCACTATTTTTCACCATTTATTATCTACATGTACATTTCTCACCAAGTATCCTTCTTCGTCTCGCTTCTTTTGATTTCTCTCCTTTATTGCTTTTTGACTCCCGTTACCCAACGTTTTTACCCAACTTTGTTCTTGATATATCCACTATCTCGAATTGCCTCACATAGTCCGAGACATCTTTTTTCCTAGTCCCACTATATTCATTTGCCCTTGTTTTTTCCGATGCCTTTTTATTTTTTCCCCCTCTCTTCTTGCCCTCTCTCTTACTTTCCCCTTAATCTTCTTTTCCCGTTTCTTTGTCCTTTTCCCTTTACCGTTGTCTCAATTTTCTCCCTCACCCCTTTTTCTTTTTATTGGAAAACATCTAGTCTCTCTCTCTCATTTCATTCCATCTCCATTGAACCCCGTCTATTGTTAATTTCCTGTATCCCACTCTTACTTCTTTCCCGTCTTCCCGTTCTTTCTTTGCTATGCCTCCTTTTCCTCTATTATACATACTCCACTTTCCCTTCCAGCTCTCTAAACCCCTCATTTCTTCTCTTTATGCTTAAACTCTTTTCTTTGCCTTTCAATCTTTCAATTTCTTGGTTCTCTGGTTGATAAAAATATTGACACGTCTTTTTCCGCAGGATTTATTCTTTCTCTCTCCATCCCCTTTATCCTCTTCCTTCCTTTAGTTGGCCTATTTTTTAATACGATTGCGACCAAACTTTACAGGATCACCCGCTGGGCTAATCTGAAGATTTCCTAAAAAGTTCATTAAAATCGGTTCAGCCGTTTTGGAGTCCATAGGCAATGTCCCAGAGGTGTGTGGACCATCATTTACGCCTTTATTTTGAAAAACATCAAAACGGTGTTTTCGGGAGACGATAGCCACACGATACCTTCACAGTTTAAAATTATAAGCAATCATATATTGACAGAAAGCTTATTAAAAATGCTATTTGGTGGTATAATAGAATATAGGTGTTCCATTTAAAAAAAAAGTTGTACATTTTGCGAAACCGTACATCCTGTATAGAAATATTCATTTAGATGACTTTCAATCAGTGTGTATTATACAGGCTGTTTCATAAGTAAACGGCAATCTCCGAAATTATGAATATCAACGATAAGAGAAATGTATTGGGAAGTTTCTAAAACGTCTGGTTTAAAAATGCCGATTTTTTTAAATGGACCAACAGAAAGACAGAAAATGAATTTGCACTAAAAAATATATGAAGTTATGCATGTTAGACCATGGCGAGACATTTGTCAGATGTGACGTTCACTCAGTAGCGTTCTATTATTATTACAAATTTGTCTTGTTGTTTTACGAAAAAATTGAAAAAAAAAATTGAAATTTGAAAATTTTCAGAAAAAACTGCAGAATAACGTTCCTTTGGCTTCTACGAGTTAGCGTAATAAGTATTGCCATTTACTTACGAAACACCCTGTAGTTTAGGTCTATAAAAAATTATTGTGTCGGACGTGGACCCGAGATGACTCATCGCTGTAGAGGCGTCAACAATTACTGGAATGTACTGGAACTTACTACAACGTACTCGAGGTAGTATGACTCATATTTTGGTATATCCGGTACAAATCGAGAGCGCCATGAAAGATCTGGAGCCGACTAGAAAGATTTAGCCGGTATATTTATTAGAGGACGTTCCAGCGGGAGTCAGGCTAGTCGCATCAGTCATCGAATCTATTCAGTCAGTGAGTCAAATCGGACAGTTGCTTTTATCTATCCCGAGTGCCGCATGATGTGTAAATAAATAATACGAGACGTGCCCGTGAAGTAGTAAATTGTAAATAGTGTAATATTAGAAGTATAAATAAATTGTACATAGTGTTTAAATAAATAAATGGAACCCGAAAGCGCTACATTATTATTGACAGAAAGGTATTCAGTTATCTCTGTTGGAATTTTAAAAAAGAACTAATTTTGACCTAAAATTCTTCATAACTCAAGAACCATCCATAATACATCTATATCATTGGTATGTTACTAATATTAGAACACTCTGTATATGATTTGTAATAATCTTAAATTGTGTATGGTGTGGCTATTACGAAGGCGCTGAATGGACATGGATGGAAAAATAACTGTATAACGATTTTTTTTTCTTTTAATTCCGACTTTTTTCTGGCAATTCTGACTTTTTTCTGGCAATTCCGACTTTTTTCTGGTAATTCTGACTTTTTTCTGGCAATTCTGACTTTTTTCTGGCAATTCTGATTTTTTCCGGCAATTCCGACTTTTTTCTGGCAATTCTGACTTTTTTCTGGCAATTCCGACTTTTTTCTGGCAATTCTGACTTTTTTCTGGCAATTCCGACTTTTTTCTGGCAATTCTGATTTTTTCCGGCAATTCCGACTTTTTTCTGGCAAGACTTTTTTCTGGCAATTCTGACTTTTTTCTGGCAATTCCGACTTTTTTCTGGCAATTGCGACAGGGGTAGCACGATGGCACTGTTTTGTTACTCAAACTTAAAATATGAAATACTGTCCACATATAAGTAAATAATGACTTTATTAAAGGGCGAAGTCTAGCGTATTTGGATATGTTTCTTTAAAGGGTTAATCGCGTAGCGGCGGGGCACAAATTTCAATGATGCACGGAAAAACAAATTTTCACAGACGATAATTTCCGTGGATCACTGAAATTGGTGCCTCGCGCTACTCGCTCAATCACTTAAAGAAACATACTCCAAGAAGGTCGTATTTCCCTTTACGTTAAACTGGAAATGTGGACAGTATTTCATCTTTTAAGGGGCAGTAAAACAGCTCACCATTGTACGAAGGCGCTGAACGGGATGAATATAAAAATAACTGACAACGACGACGGCAACTTCCATGGATCACTGAAATTGGGGTCTCGAGTTTCACGTACAGGAAAATATGACCTTCTTAGAGTATGTTTCTTTAAGTGGTCGAGCGCGTAGCGCGAAGCACCAATTTCAATAATCCACTAAAATTGCTGCTTCGTACTATGCGCTCGACCACAATAGACATTCTGTCTGTTGGAAATAACCTTCCACTGTTTTTTTTTTCGTATTGACCAGAAGGTGCTCCCCGTGATTCCGACCTTCACAAGGTTCCTTGCTGGTCAGGTCCTGTTCGTACATCATAGCCACTCCTTAAAACCATGAGGTCAGTAGCTATGAATCCCGTAAATCATGTGCCCTGAGCAGAAGCAACAACCCCAAGATGACTGCTTTCTGCATTCCAGCCGCAAGGGTCTCTGCCCGTTTACAGCAGGCAGGAATGATTTTCAGATTGGACAAACTTCTATTATTATTATTCTATTATTGTTATTATTAAAGAAACATACTCCAAGAAAGTCATATTTCAATGTACGTGATAGTCAAAATGTAGACAATCTTTTAAGTTTGGGCAACAAAAAAGCACCATTGTCCTACCCTTGTCGCAATTTCCAGAAAAAAGTCGGAATTGCCAGAAAAAAGTCAGAATTGCCAGAAAAGAGTCAGAATTGCCAAAAAAAACTCAGAATTGCCAGAAAAAAGTCGGAATTGCCAGAAAAAAGTCAGAATTGCCAGAAAAAAGTCAGAATTGCCAGAAAAAAATCGGAATTGGTAGAAAAAAAATCGTTGTCAGTTATTTTTCCATTCATGTCCGTTCAGCGCCTTCGTAGGCTATCGTCTCCCGAAACCCCGTTTTGATATAATTCAAATTAATGATGGTCTACACACCTCTGGAACACGGGTACATAGATACATAGAAATTCCATTCATACACCTCAATAGCTTGCCTTCAAAGTGTTAACGGGAAAGGGTGGCAATTATTCAGTCGTACCAATCAATTTCTTTTTTTCAAGATTACTGCACATTATCTCAGACTCTTGAGAACGATTGCATCATGAGATTTTATTTCCTAGGTTTTTTTTTTCTCTTCATTGTGGTTCATTCATCAAGTAGACTTGGTATGTAAAAATTCTCGACTAAATACACAGGTCACTCGATTTATGAATCATTTATAAACATCCGATAATACTAAAACATAATTGATGGACATTTTTTGAAAAATACATAAATTACAGCAATAAAAAAAATACAGGGATTATTCTAGTTTTTTTTCACCAACAGATTTTGCATAAATCCGAGTATATCTGTAGCATTTTAGGTTATAATATGTTTACAATGCTTAAAATTTATGTCTATAGACTTGTTTCTTGTTCGATGAATAAGATAAAGTTAATTATGAATGTGGTTCCAACATAATTACATAGAGATCGAAAACCAAATTAGTCAAACCCGCTTGACGTAGTAAGTAAATATCTATATTTTAATTACATAAAAATAAATATTTATTGTCTGGTTGACAATATGAAATTTGCCATTTCATAAATAAATCTATGTATTAAACTACGACAAGAGGCTTTTCGTGTATGACCTCCTTTTACTAATTCAGTTTTCGATCTTTCTGTATTACATCCAGATGTAATATATGATTAAGTTAAGAAAAAAATAGTTTAAAAATGCTGCAATTCAAAAATAGTTTTCTTTCTCGGGAAGAGGGAAATTCTATTTAGATGGTCGTAATGAATCCAGATTTCCTTTTAATAATTGTGGTATTTAAAAAATATATATCGACATCGGTAATTTTAGTATTGATGTGATAAATTTATTAGGATAGGAGATAGGAGTGGTGTCGGGCTATATTTCAAAGCGACGTTGTATGACAATGCTGTTGTCAATTCGAGTATTGCGTTCACGACAGCATACGATTCTGAGACTGTAATGGAGATACACGACGAGACTAGCCCATTAGCGTGCACACGGTACAGCCAAAAGCTTCAGTGCGAGACCACAACATTCCGTTAACCCTTTGCAAAATTATTTATTTTTGATTTTTTTAGACTTTCGTTACAAAAAGTATTGTACCTAACTGATTTGGGAAATATCTCCCGCATTCACATTAAATGCGGCAGTGGCTTTGGTCGTGCTACAAACAAAGTACTCATGCGGTTAACTCCACTTCAAGAAGAAAATGCACGTTTTATCTAACACTAACAACTAGATCTTTTGTATTATATAATACATTATAGATAGAATTAATTTTCCACCTTATGAGCTTGTCGTCATTTCCGGCAGATCGGAAATTTTCCTGTTAAACGAATCAATAATAATAATAATCAACCGTGGTCACTGAATATTCTGGAGAATTATCGTCTATATTTTTTCTCATGTCATTGTCTAATGGATGACCCGGAGGTCATTGAGGTGGCCCAAGGGCCCGTCGGGCCCTCCCCACATTTGTCGTAAAAAGCGTCGTTCGAACTAAAATAAACAATTAAAGAGAGTACATTAAAGAACTGGTACGTAGAAAAATAAGAAAAAAATCCTCGTCGAACCACTCCTTCTAGCATATAATGTTTTCTCTAATAACTATAATCAGGCGGGTAAATATATAATCAATTTATTGTTAGGGTCTGCTTGAACTCCCACACATCCACCGAGATATTCGTCGCTACACTGTTAAAACCGGCCGTTGTTTCGTTGGATCTTCAATCAATTAGCCGGCCTAAATGTGATGATTTCCAACCCCATTTCCATTAGGAGCCTTGTTGTGATGTATACGTCTCGGACGTGAGGAAAGACCTAATGGATCGATTTCGTCGGGGCCCCAAGATTTCGTGAAATTACAGTGATTACGACCTTAATATTTGCAGTGTAATATTAAGCATTTTAGATTATCTCGTCGGTAATAACATGCTTCGAAACCATTAAATTTCATAAGTAAATACGAGATCTTGATGCACGACATTCTGAAGGTAAGACGGCCCCTCCGCCTGCCGCTCGAATCGACGGAAAATCTGCCGCTTTTCATCGACTAAACTAAAACAACATTAATTTTCCGCTTTTTAAATTTACATTGCGAAAGGCGTGAATGTGGACCTTATGGCCGAGATTATAGAGGAGCCTTTTACAATCGTACACATTACCATAACTAAGCAACAGTGAAATATCTGCATTGTTCTTGTGATAACCATCTCCATCTTTGCTTAATTAAACGGGTAATTGTCGTTTATAGACTACTAATTATTAGGCTTTTGTATCAAAAAATATATATGGACCAAGGCCCGATTCCCATTTTCCTGCGGAGACCGGCGGCTACCTGCTCACCTCATTAACTCCTTTCCTGCGTTTCCTGTGCGTTTCCCTCGTGTGACGTGTCATAATAACACGTTGTTTTAATGGCCAAAAGTGATTTTTTGCGGCAGTTGTGACGAATACATTATTATGAGTACCTGGGAAGATGAAATTTTAGATGGGCGGAAATATGTACTTTGATCCCTCAAACTGCTTTCAACAGTGGTCATAAAGCATTATCATTTATTTAATACTAAAGTTGTTTTACATGAACGTTAAATTATTAAGAAGACATTGCCCTCTAGTTAGTCAGCAATAATAATTCTATTATGTACTGCCTAATCACAGTTTAGTAGAGTGGGTGTAATTTCGGTTAAGTAACTTACAAGTGTCGGTAGCAGAGGCCGCAATAAGTCGGGGCATGTTACACTAAAATCGGTTGTTTTAAATTCAAATGTTGGCCTCTAAATTATGTTTATGAGGATGTTGTTTTTCCATAATGAATAAAGGGTGGTTTACAGAACTGCCAGTAAACGTGATTTTTGGGTTATATGATTTTAAGTTGGAAAACTAAACGCTCCAAATGGCAATAAAGTTTAAAACTATATGTATAGTAAAAAACTGGCACTCGAAACTATTTTCAAATACTACAAAATAAGATTGGTTTAGGCCCTGTTTCGTGTCAAAAGTGCAAGAAAATCTTTCATTAGCCTAATCTTTGAACCTGCTGTTTGGAACCTCAAGGTCCCTGAATTTGGAAATAACTAAATAAATAACCAAGATCTGTTGAATTTTTATCCAGCAGGCTTGAAGAATTTAATTTCTCCATAGTCTAAATCTCAGAAATTTTTAACCTCTGAATCACGGTTCTTAACATTGTATGTGTTATAAAGAATAAACATAGACCTAAAAGGAGCCACCTTTCGTTTATCTGTGTTTAAATACGAAAAACTTAATATATCATTTAAACAGGGGTGCCACGGGGTTGCGACTGAGTTGGATGCTTCCTTGTATTATTTTGTTCTAGCCTACTCCTTCCACTCTCTTTATTATTTCTATTCCTTCCATTCTTCGGTTCTTTCATTCTTACTATTCTTTCGGCTTTTTATATTCTTACAATCATTTCCAATCTCTTGATTCCTTCGATTATTTCCGCACTGATGTCTTCGATTGTTTCAATTTTTTCTGTTCTTTGACATTTAAATTTACCAACACCAAAATTTGGGAGATTTCGACATTTAGGTTTTTAGTATTTTTTTATATTTAGTCTATTCTTACGATTCCTCCTTTATTCTCATGTTTCTTTTTATTCTATATGCCACTGTACCGGCAGTATTTTTTTCTTTTCAGTATTCCTTGATAAACATGTCTGTAATTTACATAATCAGTCAGTTGGTTACCATTCCAATACTCTTAGTCAATCAGTCAGTTGTGGATGCGGTGGGCCACCCATTCATTCACGTCACCATGGTTTTTAGTCACAAAGACAACTATGAAATACAAGAAGCGAAATTTGGATCCAATATGAAAATGGTTGTCATTCCGAACCAGTTTGTCGACCATTCAGTCAAAAATGTAAATTTGAGTATTATAATATTTTGGTGTACATCTCAATTTGGATTTATTCTCATTACTGGTATAAAGTTTCTTGGTGACTAAAAATCGTATGGTTTTGGCACCATTTATGAGTGCGGTGGGCGGGTGATCCGCCCTGTCCACTATACTCCTCGACTGACTAAATCATTGAGAAATAACAACCATTTATTGTTTTTTTTTCTTTTAAAAACTAGAACTTACTCTCGTGTTCAATCCAATTTCATAATTCTTAAGTCAAAAAATGGTTGTCATTCCAATACTCTTAGTCAATCAGTTAGTTGTGGATGCGGCGGAATATCCGCCCTGTCCACTATACTCATCGACTGACTAAATGGTTGAGAAATAACAACCATTTATTGTTTTTTTTATTTATTTTAGAAACTAGAACTCACTCTCGTGTTCAATCCAATTTCATAATTCTTAAGTCAAAAAATGGTTGTCATTCCAATACTCTTAGTCAATCAGTCTGTTGTGGATGCGGCGGCCTACCCACCCACCGCATTCACATGTGGTGCCATGAACCATATGGTTTTTAGTCACAAAGACAACTGTGAAATACAAGAAGCAAAATTTGGATCCAATATGAAAATGGTTGTCATTCCGAACCAGTTTGTCGACCATTCAGTCAAAAATGTAAATTTGAGTATAATATTTTGGTGTACATCTCAATTTGGATTTATTCTCATTACTGGTATAAAGTTTCTTTGTGACTAAAAATCGTATGGTTTTGGCACCGTTTATGAGTGCGGTGGGCGGGTGTTCCGCCCTGTCCACTATACTCCTCGACTGACTAAATGGTTGAGAAATTACAACCATTTATTGATTTTTTTTTCTTTTAAAAACTAGAACTCACTCTCGTGTTCAATCCAATTTCATAATTCTTAAGTCAAAAAATGGTTGTCATTCCAATACTCTTAGTCAATCAGTCAGTTGTGGATGCGGCTTGCAATGTTAACGATGATTTCCAATCTTCGCACTTCCTATAATTATTTCCATTTCGACTTTTTCCATTTTTTCCTTACCTTGTTTCTCAGAACTTTTTAAAATAATTCCCATTATTACCATTTTTCCCATTTCGATTTTTTCGATTATTTCCGTACATTGAAGTTCGAGGCTTTCCACTTTTTCAATTATTACCATTCTTTCCACTCTTTTGATTTTTCTTATTGTTATATTCCTTCTATTTCATTGAATTGATTCTTTCTCCTTTCTTCCACTCTCTCGACTTCTTCGTTTTTTCCGTTCTTGTTGTTCTATTTATTCTTTCTCTGACAATTCATCATTGGAACATTTTACAATCCTACGATTCATCCAATTCAGTACTTTGAGTTTTCTATATTTTCATTCTTCATATTCTTACGATTTCTTTTCATTCAACAGCTTAACACGATTCTTTCGCTTCTTTTGTTTTGCAGATTCTTTAGATTCCGATAATTCTTTAAATTTTTCTATTCTCATATATCATTTCCATTTTGCTATTCTTTTTACAAGCTTTTATTTAAATTGCCTTGTTAGTATGTTAGTTTGTATGTGTGCAGTGTGGGTCAAATCTTGCAGCTAAATTAGAAAAACTTCTTGATATCCGATTGAGTTGAAATTTTGTATACGCCTTTAGTTACGGTCACAATACAATAAGCAATTCTCAGTATTGTAATACTTTCAAAATGGCCGTCGCCACAAGATGGCGGATGATGTATTTTTAGTCAACCCCATTAATATAGGTATCAAATGAAAGGGCTTGAAGAGTAGAAAACGAATTCAATATGGCCGCCGCTCCAAGATGGCGGATTTTTCAACCCCCTTAATGTGGGTGTCAAATGAAAGGGCTTGAAGAGTAGAAAATGATACAGTTAGTGAGATCACACTAAATTCAATATGGCCGCCGCTCCAAGATGGCGGATATACATTTTCTTTTCAACCCCCTTAATATGGGTGTCAAATGAAAGGGCTTGAAGAGTATAAAAAGAAAAAGTTTGTGACATCACACTAAGTTCAATATGACCACAGCAAAAACTAAAAGGTTGAAAAAATTAATAGTAAAAAATTATTTTTAAAAACAAGCTTTTATTTAAATGCTCTGAAAAGAAGAAAATAAACTTTGAAATAAATTAAACCAAAGCAGACCCATAATTTTGTTACATCATACAATTGCATATGACATAAACGCTTGTCGCGAGATTTTTGTGTGTAAATTTCTTTTATAGAAAAATACAATTTCTACTTAGAATTACTTTTAAGATAGTATAAATTGTCGCGGCAAGTTTTTATCTCATATGCAATTGTATGATGTAACAGAATTATGGGTTTGCTTTATTTCAGTTTATTTTCTTCTTTTCAGAGCATTTAAATAAAAGTTTGTCTTTGTCGATTCTTTCCACTTTCTTTCTCTCTTTTCGGAAAATACGAAAATCTTTTCAATTAATAGCGTCTGAAGCACAGTGTCATTTCGTTTTTATTTCATGAAAATAAATCGATAATTGAGAAAAAATCAGCTCTGCTAATTTTATTTGCAGTGTTCCGTACAAAAATTTTTCTGGCACTTTCTTTGGATTAGACGTGCCGTAAATAAATAAATGAATGAATGAATTATCATCATCTATGTTATCTAATATCAAACATCAAAACAATAATGGACCTAAATTTCAACTTTGAGTCACACCAATTTACTAAATTCGAAATCAAGGGAATGGGTCTGTTTTACATTAGACTTGTCTCCAGATTTGAAAAGCGGACAGATCCTATACAGTTTCCATTTACTGAGGAAATTGGTCTCTTTGGCCAATCTCTTTAACTATTTCCCTCGCTGCCTGTTTTCCCTTTAGCGAGCCTATTAACTATTTGTCCATGCTTCCTGTTTTTTCTTTAACCACCAGCCGTCTAATTATATCCCTCCCCTGTCGGCTACTCCTTTCGCGAGTCTCTTAACTATTTCCCTCTGCTGCCTACTCTCTGAATGTTTTAACTATTTGCCGCTTCCTGTTCTTCTCTTAGTGAGTCTCCTAATTATTTCGGTCCGCTGCCTGTTCCTCCTTTAGAGAGTTTCTTAACTATTTGCCTCCGCTACCTGTTCTTCCTTTAGCGAGTCCCCTAACTATTTCAATATATCTTTGCAACCGTACCACACACATCTATAATTTTAGTGTTGTTGTGTTGTATATGTCGCGTACGTCGATAAGACAGCTAATTTTTATTTGCTTGTTTTACTTTTTGTTCTCAAATTCAAATTTGAAAAAAAAAACAGAATACAAAATTGTATGCATCTATGGAAAAATCAATTATAAAATTCCGACAATTTTCTTTTTGGCTTCATTTAACTGAACATGGAAAGATTATTAAAATAATGTATCCCAGTGTTTAGAAGAAGCAACAATAAACTTTATATTTTTGATATAATATTTTGTATTTTAGAATATACCGGGTGTCTCAGAAATAACTACATTAATTTTAACCAGTAGTACTACTCATCAGTGTCAACAATTTTTCATAATAAAATTTTGCCCTAAACGCCGTAGTTAAAATTACTGGAAGTTTTGACGTTAATTTCGGTACACGCCGCTGAACCCCTGACCGGTGATAACGACACACGACAAAATACTTCGGAATGAATTTAAACCGCTCGGCATAAATAAACAAAAAATCTGAAAACTGACCTACTAAACTTATTTACTTCAACATCCAATGCTATTGAAAATTGTGGGGCCTAATAAATAACATGCAGATTTTCGTCTGTCCCTACGTATTTTTTAAGTTGAAAATACCTTCTCCGATGATTATGTATTATTGAATCCTCTGGCTGTAAAAATTAGACTTTCTGTACGTGATAGGGATTTAATTGTTGCCCTTTCAAAATTCTCCAAATTCAATTTGTTACCTTCGGATACTGGCGGTTTTTTGCAAAACACAATGCACAACGTTAATGGAAATTAGGCAGACGAGAAAAAGCAGGCATCTTTTACGATAATAACTTTAAAAGCAAAAGTAAAATAGAAAAACACGCCCGGTCGAGTTCGCCCGTCGATACTGATTCTCAACAGCAAGTAACTGATGCACCCGAGAGTGCAAAAAATTTGGAAACTTGTTAAGGGTGTTGGCTTTTTCGGACAGAAACAATTGATTGTCTGTAGGTCAAGTTAAAATAAATATCCATAGGCGGTTCGTGAATTTGAAGGGTAAACAGAGTTATATGACTGTCACTCCTGTGAAATATGTAATAATTTCAACTTTAAAATAATAAATAATATTTTCTGAAGCCCTTCACTCCTTTAAGGGTGAGTAGTATTTATAAAATCAACTTTACAGCTGCTGTTCTGGGTTTTCACATTAAGTCACTGAAAAATACAAATCTACAGAAGAAAATGCATTTTTTTCCAATTACAACACAATTTTTTCTGTGTCTATTAAAAAACATATAAATTCTGTTATGAAACCTTCAAACCTTTTGTTGTCCGTCGCAGGTACCCCACGGCCGTTTCGACCGTAACAGATTCATCATCACGTTTTCCACGACAGTTGACATTCTGATTTGTTTTTAATTCCGGCCCCGTCGGCGACTAGTCTTATCTTATCCCTTTTCGGAAAATTTCCTTCGAAAACTTCCATTATTCTCCAGCACGCGCCAGACACTGATTGAATATTTTCCTCGCGTCGCTCTTTTGAATTAATAAATTGTCGCAGTGCACGGTGGTATTCAATCCAAGTTCCTTACATTTTCGGACATTTATCAAACAGTGGGCGATCCGCCCCTTATCCGTCGATCTCGTCCTGGAGATGGGTTTATTCATCAAAATTTGGAACGTGTCACCGTCGAAATGAGACGTATTTGTCAATTAAAACCGCCACTAGGTAGGGTCGTATCAAAATTTATATCAGGTAAAGCCGCAGGTTCGGTAAGTGTACATAACATTTCGGCTTAGAATATTCAATTAGGGTCCATTATGATACGAAGTGAATCACCTTTTTACAAGATTCGTGTCTTTTTTCACTGGTTTTGTATTGAAGACGCTCGAGCTTGTAAAGGACACGTGTGGCGTATTTATAAATTGACATTTATGGAATTACAATTAGGGGGCGATGTGGCACCTGTGCGTCGCTTTTGATGTTTGAAGAAAGTTTGGGTGGCCTGCCGACATGATAGTTTAATAAAATAGAAACGAGACAAGTTAATTTGTAGGAGACGTGACTGCGTCTAGGCAACCAACATTACGGGAACTTCATAGTCACGTTTAGATAAATTTGAAACAACATTATATTGTTATTCCGGGGGGTTTAACATCAAACGGAAATTTTATTACAAACGCAATTAATTACATTATTTAAACAATGCTTTATGGAATAAACTAAATTATCTACAATGAATGGGTAGACTACAATAAAGGAGTTCTACACTGTTTACCTCTGCACCCTTAATAATAATAACAATTGGTATTTATGATCAGATATTCAACACAGTGTCTGGTATTGATTGTTTTAGCCTGATGCTGATAGATTTTTCAATAAATGCTGATCAAATAATGTATTAATATTATTATTATGTTATGTGCCAAGCGGAAGAAATTGTTTGTATTATTTGGTTTTCATCAGTATCAATGATGGTGGACAATTTGATGAATCAAATACCAAATAGATTGTGTTTTAGTCTTTAAAGTAGGTGTAAACCTAACAAATTCCTTACAATTAGTTTCTTCCTCTTGACACACATCAATAAAATACGTGTTTTAGATTTTTCAAAATATGAAATTTACAGAGTGAGTCACAGACTTTAACAGAACAAGAAATGTCAGAGGAATATGTTTCTACATAAAATTTAGAGCAAAATAACGAGAGCTACAGGGTGAGTCAATAGTGCGAGGACGGAAGGTAGTGACTTTACTAATGAAAATAAAAAATTATAATAAATAATAAAATAAAAGTTTCTAATAAAGCCAGTTATGAATACTCTGTGACAGACATTCTGGAACTGGATGTATAAAGTAAAGCAGAAAGCGCGCAAAATATTTAGATATACATACATCACAGGTGGAGGACGTCCAACATACTTGATTTTGACTGATTTAGAAGAAAGACTTTTACAATTAATTGGTAAACTTACGGTTGAAGGGATGTCTGTCCAAGAGTTAGGCTTAACATGTGGAGTACTAAAACTTAAGGTAGGAAAAGATAAGATTAATTTTATATAATTTTTTAGGAAGGAATAAAAATGCGAAAATTTAGTTTTCAATAAAGTCCCATAAAAACGGAAAAGAATATTTTAGTACCTTTCCAAATAGAATCCAAAACTAGTAATTAATTTAATTTTTTATTATTAACATTGCGAACACTTTTGTGAGCATTATTATAATGCCTTTCCCGATCGTCAAGATTTCTTCCAGCAACGGGAGTCATCAACCAGAGTTCCAAAGGGTACTCAGAAGCCACGCAGTGCCTAGTTCGTTATTTTCATAAAGAGTACGCAAATGGTTCCGAAATTTAACTTGTTGACCAGATTGCAGAATCTGCACCCACAATACACTGTGTATTAATACTGTGGAATCCTTTTCGATCTAAATACAAAATTGCAGGACTGTCACCGTCTATTTTTGGAGGATAAATTCTAATGTGCGTGCAGTCAATGGCACCAATAATTCCAAGGAAACCATTTGGAAGATTCATAAACTTCTGTTTTTCCTCATTTCTTTCTTCTTCTGTTTGTGGGAATTTTATAAGGTGCGAAAAATGATCATTTAATATGTTCGTTACAACACTAATGCTCTTACTAACGGAAATAATAAAATAAGAAAAATGGAGGGCACAGAGAACAATTAAACTGTCAGGTAAAGCAATTCATCTACAATAGGCTACACCAATGCATTTAACGTGTAGACAGAAATTTTGGGACTCATTTAATTGGACCTCACATTATGAAAATGGGCTAAATAGCAGATACTTCCGACGGCTTCTGACTGAGGATTTTCAGACACTCATTGAAGAACTGCCACTCACGTTGGAATCAAACGGTGCGGGAATGTTTGGACAAAAATAAGTGGATGGGTCCCGATGATCATTTGGGAGTATCTGAAAGATAGGGTTTATGTGACGCTTCCAGAAAATCCTGACGATTTGTCAAATCGTATGTTTGCTGTGAGCGTAATGATCGACGACGAAATAATGTTGGAGAGAGCAAAACGACAACATGCCATCAGAAGGGCCGAAATTTTGAACAGTTACTTTAGTTAGTTTCATTAATAAAAATTTTAGTATTTTTCCTTAAAAATTACTAATGAAAATCCAAAATAGCATATCCAACTAAGGTTTGAAAAGGTGCGAAATTCAGTTTGCCCAATGTTGCCGTATTGAACAAAGTTAAAAGGGGAATATCTTGTAGAGGGTAATTTAAAAAAATGTTTTGTAATTTTTTTCTTACTCCAAGGGGTACACATTACAACACTCCGAACTCGGAATGCCTTAATTTTGAGACTTTGAGACCCCCTATATACAGTATACAACAAAAATAACTTTTTGGGTATAACAAAAAAATCTGTACTTAAAATATTATATGATGATCGATTTCGGTAGAGTTACATCTTTAAAGTAAATTAGATAAAGACGTTGAAATTTGCTCAAATATGTATGAGGAAAAAAAACCAAAGGTAGAAAATGGGTTAATCACAATCATATGATTAGAAGGAAAGTGATTGTAACAAAAATGATGCAGAAAATGAAAAAGTGGATGAAAGAGGAATGAATTTTTCATTCCAAAAAAGAAATAATAAGTACAGCTTACAGTAGGAAATGGGAGGATTAAGGGAGTAATCTGAAAATTTAGGAGATCTTCAGGGTTTTATATTCTAGAATTTCTGACACGTTCAGTTATGTTTTGTTTCCATTGTCAAATTGTCCGAAGAAAATCCGCGTTAAGAAAATTAGTCTCTGTGTATCTTGAGTTTGTGGTGCTTTCCCAATTTTATAAGGTAGTGTAATCCTATTTTGCTAACATCTGATTTTTGCCTTTTGGTGGATACAGATTTTATTTGTAATATTACATATACTAATAATAATCGGGCAATTTTTGTATAACATATTATATTACACATAATTTTACGTCATTTGTTGTTTATTACCGTCGAATAATAATAATCTACATATAATAGATTAATTACTTTTATTACTTCTTAAATCATTAATTTTGATGTTAATCGGAAAAATACGAGGAAAAATATGTATAATGGGTTCATTCATTTATTGATTTGGATTGGAAATCGTTGTCTGGGTTTCGGAAGAAGTCATATCTCGGCATCTCGGCTGTAAAGCCATATTAACACTCAAAGTCGTTTTAATATAGTAGCTTATTATATACGAGTTCCTGTGTAAATTGGGCGCTTTTTTGAGCCCCGAGCGTTGTAAAGTGCTCAATTTACACAGGAAAGAGTGTCATATAACGTTTTATCGTTCGAGACAACCCCGGCAAGCCTTTAAATTTCCTAAAATCCGTAAAGATAGTATGACGTTTATCTGACATTTTCATTATTTCATGACATGAGTGTTTACACAAGTTTTGTTTATAAAATATTAAATTATTAATATATTAATTACTGCCTCGAAAATATTTTCACCTCTGGCCTTTGTTGTCAATTATTATTATTAAAATTACGTCACAAAATTGTTATTGTCTAAATGATGTTTTTAACACAGTGCCAGTGTGATCAATTTAATTTTTAATTAGCGTCTGAAATCGTATATTACTGAAATTACACAGTTACAAATTTACAAATCACACAATAATTAGAATTACATTGTATTTTTTAAGCAGAACCACTCAAGATTATGATGATCAACTGGAGTTGCTTATAACCACTATTTGACTACCCAAAGACTTCTTCCGAAGATTATGTGGAAAATTCTCTATTTGATGTTGTTCAAATTGTTCGTAACCAAAGTTAGTACATACAGTGAGCGGCAAAAGTATGGAATAAATTCATTAAAGATTAAACAATTTTTTTTTTTTTTTTCAAAGAAATCTTTAGACGGGTCAATTTTAGGTTATAACAATACATATTTTTATACCGAATAAAATTCCAAGCAGTCATTTGTTTTCTAGTAATTTTTTTTTTTTTAATTGAAACCCCCTATTATTTTTTTTTCTTGATTCTGATAGCCCCTTTAATTGTCTACACAACAGTGTAAAAATTTTGTTATCTTACATAAGAAAAGTTTTGAGAAAGAAAAAATGGAAAAAAATAAAATAAAGTTTATAACGAAAGCTTGTTGACAATAAGCAAGTCTATGAAAAAATTATTTTTGGACATTATGAATTACTTCTTCACTAATTCTACTTATTTAGTATCGGATCCTAATTTTTAAATCTTCTAGATTCTGTGGTCTAACATAAATCTTAGACTTTAAATAACGACATAAAAAATATTCAAGGGGTGTGAGATCTGGATACCTTGCAGGCCACTCTATCGGTCCTGGTCTCCCAATCCACCTCCTAGGAAACCAATAGTTCAAGTAATGGTAAACAGGAAGTGCAAAGTATGGGGGTGCACCGTCTTGCTGGAACCACAAATCATCATTTACTAAGCTCTGATCATTGTCATTCGGAAAATTTTCAACAAGGACCTATCTTCGTTAATTTTTGGACAACCCGTTCTTCTAATCGCTTTAACATGCCCAGTTCTTCTAAATTTATTTTGAATTTTACTGACTGTAGATTGGCTGATGAGTCGATCTGGATACTTTGCACTGAACAAATTACAAACTTCTTGTTGGGTTCTAGTCTTCTCCCCGCACCCAATCAAAATTAAAATTTCTATACGTTGTTTCTAAAGGTGGAAGAGGGTCCATTTTCACAAATTTGGGTTGATGATGATAAAGTGAAATTTTTAAATTAAAAATTGTGCTAATTTGGAAGTAAATGGTTTTGGGAATGACTGTGTTTATTTAATTTAAAAATTCAACTTTATCGTTGTGTTTCTCTTAAATGAACCATTTTCGAAAACGTTTTGTAAAACAATTTACATACAAATGAAACTGACAGTACCATTTGACTGTTTGATTTACCTACTTTATTTTTTGACTTGTTTTTGTTTGTCATAAAATAATCCAGTTTAATTTTTTTTTCTAAAAACTTTCATTATGTAAGATAACAAAATTTTTATACTGTAGCTTAGACAATTAAAAGGGCTATCTGAATCAAGAAAAAAAATAGGGGGTTATAATATTCCTAAATTAATCGGATTTAAACATAATTATGCAACAATGATATTGGAAAGATGAACAAGATTTAAGTAGATTGATATTTAGAATTTACAAACAATTTCCGACCCTGATGGTAGAACTTGGTCTATGTTGTACCTTGGGGTGACGTTGAAGTTGTGACGAATATTCAACGCTTTCAAGTTTCCTGGAATGTTGATCCGGTTTTTCTTGGACGCCTCGATAAGTGAACGAGTCTTGGTTGAACGCCTGAATCAGCCAAACGGATCTTGATTTGGACGCCTGGATCTGTTGATCGGGTCTTGAATTGAAATCGAGACTTCCTTGATTATCACTCGAGAATTTGGTTGTTGGCTCCACTGGTCTCAAATTTCGAGTTGGACTGTTTTCATAAGTCCCTTAATAACCCGGCTCGACTTGACCAAAAAATGTATCTGGAATAAGCGCTTTAAGTGTGGTTTACGAATCAGTGATGTTGTCGACTGATGATCGGTGTCTTTGGTCGGCCAGGTAAAGATTGATGGCCCTTGGGTTTTTACCAGAATCAGCTACATGTCTAGACTTAGTGGCGGCGTAAGTAATTGCGCCAATAATAGTTGTCACTTTGACAGTTCTCAAAAGAACAAATCAATCAGATCAAGATTTCGTTGTCCAGTATTTTCTGTTCTCGGTTGTACCTACGAAATTTTAGACTAATCTTTCTTACCCTACGGTGGTTTTTCACAAACGCACAAGATAATTCCCCTTTTCGTTTTTCATCCTCGCTCTTTTGATCCATCTTTAAAACTGACTTACATTAGATATACAGAGTAGAAAGTTTAACGTTTTAGGTAAATATAATGTTTTTTAATGTAACAGATGTTCAATATGTTCACCAAGTCTTTCTTGACAAAATGCAAGCCGATAATAAAACTCATTTCTTACATTTTACAACATTTGTGGAATGATTTGCTGAATTTCATTTTAATACGTTGTTGCAAATCTTCAAGATTATCGGGTCTTGTGGGGTAGACTTTACTTTTAAGACACCCCCACAAAAAAGGCAAGAGGGGTGAGTCTGGTGGTCTTGCTGGCCATTCTATTGCACCTCCTCTTCCGATCTACCTATTATGAAAAATGTCGTCCAAATAACGCCGAACGGATGCAGCCTAGTGCGGTGGAGCTCCATCCTGTTGATACCATATTCTCTCATGTGAAATGTTTGGATCTAATTCATTTCTAAATTGGTCCGCCAGAGCTGGGCGAAGCGTTTCTTGAAGAAACTGCAAAATCTTTCTGCATTAAGATTATCAGGAAAGAACACTGGTCCTATGATCCTATCTCCAACAATCCCAGCCCACACATTTAGTTTCTGTGGACGTTGAATGTGAGTTTCCCGCATTCAGCAAGGGGTCACCCCAATAACGCCAATTTTGTCTGTTAACTTTACGTTTTATGTAAATGTGCTTTCGTCAGAAAAAAAAATGCATTCTAAAGAAATTTAAATTTTAAGTTTTTCTGTTAAATGGTGCATTATTCTTATTAACTATCACTACTTATTATTCATCAAATAAATGATAAAAACTAACAAAGTTTGCAAAGAAAATTTAAAAACAAAAATCGACGTGTTTCAGGAATTTTTCGCAAAATCAATTGCAGTGAAGATACTGAATTTATTCCAGTTAAACTTTCCACCCTGTTGTTTCTGGAAAACAAAATTTATTTCAGACGTGATGTTGGTTGCATATCAACACCGAATTTTAAAATTAAATATTTTAATAAATATTAAAATTCTTAATGAAGGAAGTGTTTCGTAAGGTAATATTGATGTACCATTTAATATTTAAGATACATACAACCTTTGTTATAGTCTTGAAAAAGTGACCAAATAAAAGTCACGAAACTTGTTGACAAAACCAGTGTTTTTTGTTTTAAAAAATAGTCCTCCATCCCAAAAACCCTCAATATAATAATAAAATAGGACAAGAACTAAAAGTACAAAATTTACAAATACATACAAAGTTATATGGGGAATTTAGATGCTATGTGTCTCGAAACCTGAAATTTCGAGAACCTGAAAATCAGAAAACAAACTTGAGAAACCATACAATTATTATCCTTATGATCTAAATAGTATATGTATTATTATTCGAGTTCCTGTGTAAATTGAAGGTTTTCCGGCACTATGGGTTTAAAAACGCACGAGTAAAACGAGTGCTTTTTTAAGCCCCGAGTGCCGGAAATCATCCAATTTACACAGGAACGAGTGTAATATAACTTTTGATAGTTCGACACAACCCCCGGCAAGTCTATAAATTGCTTAAAATCCATAAAAATAGTGTGACGTTTATCTGACATTTTGTTATTGCATGACAGAGAGTGTTTACACAAGCGAAAATTTGAAAATTCTGACAGTGTCGAACTATAAAAGTTGTTATAGGTCACAGGAAGTAATAAGTTTTAGAAGAAATTCCTATTTATGATACTAGATTGAAATAATTTTTTATTTCTTACGGACATCTAGGTTGTAATTCATTTTTCGTATATTATTTTTATCTCACTTTCTATGTTCTTAACATAAAAGTTCTCTAAGTTTCAAGACTTTTTACACAATCGTAATATTTCTTCAGGGTCTTCATAAATGGTTCATACGTCCAGTATGAACATCAACATTTTCAATCACATGTAAATTTTGTTTTCCACACAGGTAACATGATGTATGATTGTATGAATCATTTATGAAGACCCGATATTAAGGATAGTACATTCTATTGACCGCAGTATTTAGTCAAAGGACAAATTAACTTCATGTTATTCACGATTTGATCACATTATCATATTACTTAAATATGTATATGTAAATTGCGAAATATACCCCTAGCACTTTGTTTTGAAGAATCCTGGATTTTGATAAAACTTTAGGGCTACAGACTTCAAATATAAAACAGATTATTTCACAACTTTGTACTTGATAGCCAGTGCAATCATTCATGAAAGATTTATTTTTATATCTCCGTAATGCGACAAGAGCGTCGTCGCGGCTGTCAAAACGTCTCTTCACTCTGTCGACCGAGTCGACAGCCAGCAGAAATATAAATAATTTTAGGTCAGTTTTTGCCGGTAGTGATACTTAAGCTGGTGTAACTGGATCGTGGTCATTGCATCCTCTTACTCCTCTTAGTTCTTCTAATTGTTGTCGCAGTCTTATTACCCCGATAAGATCTCCCTCCCGGTCGTGACCGGTAAATCTTAGCTTGCGTCCCTTTCGGCCTCATTAAATAATCTTCAGAAAAAACTGACGCAGTCATCTTCTCCATACCTAAATCAGTCGTGGTACATGAGCCAAGCCGGTGCCGTTCTTCGGTCAGACGTCCATAACTTAAGATTGTGCGGCACACAGAAGAAGGCTACAAGCAAAAATCTCAGCACGGACAAAAACGCATCGGAGACAAAAAAGCTCACAGGCAGCTCTCTACAAACGAGGGATATAAACAATTGCGTCCGGGTAACCATGGTAACGTGCAGGCACCGGCATCTTTGATTCTAGATTTGCATAGCAGGCTCTGATATGGAAATGCTGCAGCGTTCTTGAATTGACTGTACACAACCAAGAGTGGACACCGTACTTGCGGTAGCCGATGCACAGACCGCTTTTCGGCATATACTAAGTTATGTCAACCGATTTTTGCAATTCCCTAAACCGGTGCACAGTCCACAGCGAGCGGGACATACGACACTCGAAGGAGAGTCCTTGGCCGCAAGAACTCCGGAAATGCAAGGACTGAGCTTTTTGTGATGGTTCCGACTCTCTTTCGATTTTCGCATGTTTTTAGACCAGACCACTACCTTTGGACTTTTCAGTTTCTGTTCCGGAAATATGTAATAATAATATTATTATTATTTGAACGGACATTTTTCCAAAATTACCAAAAAGTTTAAAACAATTTTGATTTGCACTAATTACAAATAAATACATTACAAAAATGTTATTCCTCTTAATCTCGAGCGTTTTTATAGAAGAAGAAGAAGCTCTATTCTAATATTTTTGGCAGTAAAAAAATATTTATATTTGTCTCGATATTTGCTGCTTTATCTAAAGTTTGATAACCTAAGCATATTTGCTATTCCTAATGTTAAATACAGGTTTCTTAAAATCAGATAATACACTTGCGACAAAGTGTTATAAAAAAGTTTTATCAATTTTGATGAAATCTGTTTGAAGTACGACGTGATACTTTGGGATCACCTGCAAATATAATGAACAAAATAATCCCAAACTGAAGCTTTGAGGCATTCCAGAAAGGGTCCCCTTCCAGAAATGCCATGATCGGTTTAAAAATCAAGTGACAATGTGCGTTCTGTCAATGCTGTTCTCAACCATTATAGAGGTTTTCTTATTAAATCGTCACTATGGAAACATACTCTTATTACTCACATGGTGAAGCAAATTTTCCAACTGATCTTATTTAGTGGTCAAAGATGACTAGATATAATGACAAATGAAATACGACCACTTGATTTTAAACCTAAAAACCTTTGGGGTACCGTGTTTGAAGAGCTTTTAGATATAAGTTTATACGAATTTTTCTTCATAGTTGAAATGCTACTTACGGACACCTGCGCATATGTGGGACACACAAATGGAGATGCACAATTTCTGGTTACATCAGTAATAATATACACTGTGACAACTGATTGACCTAGCTCACTCGATTTCTTTTCTAATATTGATATATAAGAGTTCCTTCTTAAACAGTAATTGTAATATTACCAGATTAACTAGACGATTTTCTTAGTATTGGAAGAAGACATGTAAAGTTAAATATTAGATCTTAAAATCAAATATCCAAAGGTGCGACAAACAATTTTATTGATCTTACCCTAAAACCACCAATTGTCAGTTTTAATGACAAAACTAATCGCTTACCTAATAAGTGTGTGATGCATTCTTATTATTTACCTCAAAATACTGTGTGTCATTGAAAAGCACAAAAAATCAATTAAATACATAGCGAGTGTCCCAGAGGTGTGTGGACTATCAACTACGCCCTTATTTTGAAAGATATCAAAACGGGGTTTTCGCCACACGATACCTTCACAATTTATAATTATTGGAAATCATATACAAAGTGTCCTAGTATTAGTAATATACCAAAGTTATGGTTTTTTTAAATGGAATACCCTGTATATTAGTTGGTTAATGCTGAGCATAATGATATAAAGTACTACAGGTTTATTATGGATGGTTCTTGAGTTATGAAGAATTTTAGGTCAAAATTAGTGCTTTTTAAAAAAATGGCAGAGACCATTCCAACAGAGCTAACTGAATACTTTTATCTCAATAATTTTTTATAGACCCAAACTTTAATACACACTGACTGAAAGTCATCAAAATTGATATTTATATACAGGATGTACGATTTCGCAAACTGTATACATAATAAGTTTTTTTTTTCAAATGGAACAGCCTATATTCCATTATACCACCAAATAGCATTTTTAATAAGCTTTTCGACAATATATAGTTTGACTCGGCAAATGTTAGTACTTTAGATAATTTTTACAAAAAACGTAGAAAACTTTCCCAAATCGATGAAGATCAGATTGCCTTGGACTTGTTGCCATGGTGATATCATTTTAGACTGGTAACCATGGAGCCGTTTGTTCTAGTTGACAGTAGGTTATCCTGTAACAAATAGTTCCTCACTTTTGTAATTTTTTTACAAAATGAATTTTAGAAGTAATGATGAATATGGTACAATGCGTTAGGAGAAGTCGAAAGAAATTCCTTTTTGGCCACAAAAATTTACAACGTTTTGAAAACACTGGAAACGTGGCTTACAACAAAAAAAACAATTAATTGGTTGAAGAGTAGGTGAAAACACTGAGCTAAAGTTTTACTAATCTTAAAAGAAAATCTTCACTCCAGAACAAAAGAAATTGCTGCCCAATCTGATATTTCGAAATCTTCAGTAAACCGTGTGATCAAAAAACATCGGTTTGATCCATACCACATTGAAGTCCATCACAAATTGCAAACAAGCTTAGTTTGCAAAAAGAGTGGAATTCTACGAAACAATGGACAATCTTCTAGAAAAGAATAAAAATATTTGAAACAGAATTTTGTTCACATAACATGCACTATTATGCTACTGAAAATCCCCACTGGATGCGAACGATTGATTATCAGAATGGTTGCAACAGGATGGAGCTCCTGTATATTGATATAGGAATGTATAAGAAGATATTTAAATGACTGGTTGCCGAGACGTTGGATTGGTAAGGGCGGCCCTGTCAAATGGCCCGCAAGGTCACCAGATTTAACTCCTCTAGATTTTTTCGTTTGTCGTTATGTAAAGGATAATCGAATTCTTACGTAAACCTAAGCCTGTCTACCTCTCGGTGTGATTTCTGAAGTAATTTAATAAATTGGATAATAAACGACTGTCCAAGGCGATCTGATCTTAATACGCGATTTTAGCAATTTCGGGAAACTTTCTAGTTTTTTTGTAAAAATTACCTAAAGTACTAACATTTGCCGAAGCAAACCATACATTGAAAAAAAGCTTATTAAAAATACTATTTGGTGGTATAATGGAATATAGGGTGTTCTCTTTAAAAAAAAAGTTATTATACATTTTGCGAAATCGTACACCCTGTATAGAGATATCAATTTAGATGACTCTCAGTCAGTGTGTATTAAATTTGGGTCTATAAAAAATTATTGACAGAAAAGTATTCAGTTATCTCTGTTGCAATGGTCTCTGCAATTTTTAAAAAAAGCACTAATTTTGACCTAAAATTCTTCATAACTCAAGAACCTTCCATAATAAACCTGTAGTGCCTTATATCATTTTGCTCAGCATTAACTGCTTTTTCACTTCACCAACTAATATGCAGGACATTCCATTTAAGAAAACATAACTTTGGTATATTACTAATACTAGAACACTCTGTATATGATTTCTAATAATTTTAAATTATGAAGGTATCGTAAAAAACCCCATTTTGATGTCTTCCAAAATAAGGGCGTAGTTGATGGTCCACACGCTTATGTAATTGCATTTATTAAAGTATGGGAATGTCGTCATATGGTCGCTCGTCTGCATGAATTTTCTGCGTCAGCCATCCCCAAAGATTTTCAATGCTATTTAAGTCTGGAGAATTGCTCGGCCACTCCAAAACCTGAAGCTTTTCGTTCTAAAGCTCCTTTCAGACAGGGATACTATGGGCAGGGGACTGGTATCTCAGATTCTTCTTTTACATTGCTGCTTATGAAACCCTTCACAGGGAGCGTCTAAAGCCATAAAGTATCACACGACAAAATTTCAGTTGCCGACCGATCACAGCCCTTTCTATACAGCATCCTCTTGATTGTCACGTCAGAACAATTTTTTTTTTTAAACAAGAAGAATGTTCTTAAATCCAAGTGGAGTAAATTTAAATTAAAATTTAAATATATCTATGTCGAACTCCACAAACTTTAATAACTGTAAGATTACTAATGGTACATCTCATTACGTCAATGTCATAATTTTTTTATATTCTTTAAGGGCTGATGATGGCAGAAGTATTCTGCCGAAACATGTACCATTAGTAATCTTACAGTTATTAAAGTTTGTGGAGTTCGACATAGATATATTTAAATTTTAATTTTTTTTTTTGCCGAAGTCGTGAAAGTAACAAAATTCTAATCTGGCTTGTTTATGAGGTGCAGTTGCACTGTTGGGGACGACGTCGTTTTAGATAATTTTTTTTTACTGTTCTTAAATTTGCTGTACAGCCGACGTCATTTTTTATATGGCTAACGACTAGTGTAGAGTTAAGCTTGACGCAGAATGTTTCTACTTTTTTTACGTAGGTTGCAGTTTTGACACTTCCATCGTACCACCAGTTGTCGAATTGTTAGTTATTTTTCTTTAAAACAAATTATAAAAAACTATCTGGTACCCGGCGCGTGTTCCTACGCCCCAAGAAAAAGTAAAACACATCTCATCCGATTTGACCGGTGCAACGAACAGGTAAACCACGATGGGTAAACAATGAGCCGATTCGGGTACTTAATTTCGTCCGGTTTGAACTTTAAATATTCGGAAAAACAAACAGACATACTGCATACCATTCATTCATTCGTTAAGAAAAAAAATCATAAATGCTAATAAGAAAATATAAAAATGGACGCAAAGTCAATCAATGTCCTTATGCTGATGGTACCGTAGTTGCATTACATCTAGTAATTTAGACCTGGAACACATGGAGACACTATAAGTACTTGCTTTTCCATGAAAGTTTGAAACACCATTTGATGCATCTCCTGGGAGGCGGAATTACGCTAAGTCTTATGGGCATAAATGGCTAACACCAAGAAGTATTCCTCATTTTTCACCAATGAGCATCCATTGGATCATTAAGCGTGGAATAGAATATCCGAATAACTCGAAAGGAAAGACCAGTTACTAGTAAATTATGTATTACTATTATGTATTATTATTATCTTGTTCTTAAGCAACATTGTTTATCTCCATTAAATGTGTAAAAGCTAAAAGAGGAAAAGCTCTTACGAGTTATTAATTTTAGTTTCATAAGTGATAAGAAATAAAAAATCGGTATCGCAACAGAAACCTGTAATCTGATACGCGCGTCCAATATTTACAGTTTTCAATAGTGTTAATCAGACTTACTGTATTAGCGTAAAAACACGAGTTATTAATAAACAATAGGTGTCATTTTTTACTAAACTGCCAAAAGAACAAATTAATTAGCCCAAAATTTTGCCACCCCACCCCGGTATTTTCCGCCCTCGGTGGTGTAATATACTGATTACCGCATTATTGGTTTATTGTCAGAGAGCAAAATGGAACATACCACTTCAAATGACAATGCTTGGATGTGCGTCACCACTAAAGAAGGAAAACGTAGAGGATGTAAGACAGAATTATGTACTTCAAAATAAAACAATTTAGATATAATGCTAATAATATTTGATTCAAATGTCAAATTTAAGTTTAAAAAATGCGGCTTCCATTCCAATTTACAAAAATAATACCTATAATAAAATTTCCTACATACTTTACTCAACATACTCATTTTTTTATAGAACCCAGTATGTGTCCGGCACCTTAAGGCCCTGCATCCATACTTCTTATCTTATCTTGTTATCTGAAGAGGAGTTTTTTGAAACACTTTGTTTTGGGCAGAACAAAATAATTTAAAAATTAATAAGATCACAACAAAGAATATAGAGTATCCGTCTATACTCCTTTTTTTCAAACTTGGTTTTATATGTGTATGTACCCTTTTCTGGTAATTTCATCAGTACATGAAATTGAAAACCATAATTTTAGACAGGCGTATAAGACAACCTTGGTATGCTAAAGCAGCTATAGCACACTACCAAGAGGCCACCTCACCCTCTAGCAAAACCCACCATCTAAATAGTAATAAAAAATTAATTTCATTTCTAAAGTCTTCATTCTTCAAGAATCTTAATAATAACTATTTCTTATCACTTTATAAAGCATTACCAACAGATAGTATCAACATTATAGTTATGAAGCTCTTGTGGAAGAACAATACAAAACTAAAAAATGAATTACAACTAACATTCCAGCATTACAGAGTATTTCATAGTATTGAACCTGCTGAAATTAACGATAATATCAACAATATTTCATTTTTAAATAATTAAATAGTAAAAGTAGATGCTGCTCATCAGAAACGTCCAATGGTTCAAGGCAGCGGGTGCCAATAGTGCCAATAGTTCCGCAAAGAATTCAACATTATGTTTATTCCATTTATCCAACAGGACAAAATGTTAATCAGAATGTTAATTAGAGTCATAAATAAAATAATGACTCAATCATTACGAATAGCTTTATGGAATGTTAACGGCATCCTGCCACAAGAAGTGTAATTATTTATAAAAATAAAAAATATATATCATTATAATATGTGTATAAAACGTGTCCCAGAAATTACTAAATTAATTTTAACCAGTAGCAAAACTCGTTGAGAGCAACAACATTTTTATCCACCACTTTTTCGAAATCTAAAATTCACGAGCCGCATATGGATATTTATTTTAACTTGAACTGCTGAGAATCAATTGTTTTTGTCGAGAAGAACTCGATCTGCTTATCAAAGTTCTAAATTTTGCGGCGTTTTATACCTAAAATCAGTTTGTCGACACCGAGGGTGGCCGGTAGTAATTTGTTATTGTATTTTCAGTTTCGTTTTATACAGCGAATACACGAACATTGTATTAATTTACGGCGGTCAAGGAAGTTTCACCGAAGCACAAAGGCTTGTGCAACGCTTTCCAAATCGCCGTGTCGCTAATGTGTGTTTTGTAAAATGTTCAAAACCACCCACCGAAGATTAGCAGATCAGTTTGGAATATCGCATTATACCATTTGGAGAATTTTAAAAGAGCAACAATTGTATCCCTATCACATACAGAAAGTCCAATTTTTGCAGCCTGAGAATTTAATAATAATAATTTAATAAACCAGCAACAAAATTGAAGCACCAGAAAAGGTATTTTCAACTTAAATAATACGCACGTATGGGCAGATGAAAATCCGCATGCTATTAGGCCCCACAATTTTAATTTTTATTTTCTAAAGTTTTTTGTTATGATTATTATCAGTCAGTCGAGTGGATCAGTGGCGGGTAACTAAATTAACGACAAAATTTCCACTAATTTTAACTCGATAGCTACGTGGTTTACGGCAATATTTTATTAAGAAAAATTGTTGACACTGATGAGTTCTACTACTGGTTAAAATGACACTATTATAGTTCATTACGAATATAAGAAAACTTACCATAGAATTTTAATATTATAATGTTATTTAATATTTTCCAAATTAATTACAACGTATTTTTGTGGGTCCACCCTTTACATTAAAAAAATTAAAGAGGCAACAAAATTTGCAAGATGATGTCACAAAAATGGCTGCTGTTTTGTGTATGCTAAGTTACCTTTATAGAAAACCTGCTTGTATTTCTTGTACCAGAGAAATTCTATCTTTGTTAAAAATATGTAGTTCAGTTGTACTATTAACAAGGAGTAAATTGTCAGTCACAAATTATAATGAGATTATTCATGCTAAAAGGGGACAATCTGTAGCTGGATTTTTTTAAATTTATTCAGAGACGAAAATTGTCATTCATAATAGTTGAGGTTGGTCATTCATTACAAAAGGAAATACGTCCAATTATTATCATACTATTTGTTGTTTCAAACACTCAACTACCGTAATACTCCAATAATTTTCAGTCTGTTTTTAATTTGAACCAACGTGAATTATGTATTACTTATTTTATTATTTACTCACATTGTTACAACCTGATGAGGTGTTCTCTGCAAGTCCTGTTGAGGACTTCTATTCTTGGAGATTCGAGATGATAAAAAAAGCCTTTACTTATTACTTATTTATAATGTAACTGAAAATTAAAATTCTGAAACCACAAAACTTCAACCCAAACTGAAAAACAAGCCAAAAGCTTATTGTAGTTTTGTTTAAACATTTATCTATTTGTTTATGCATTTATTTCATTTGCTGGCTTATAAATTGGTGCAAAATTGGGCTGCCACTTTGCCAGTTGTCTACTATACTACTTGACAGGGGCAAGGTGCTGAAGTAATTGCTTTTGTTACACGCTCCGTGTTCCCCATTCCGCACCACTACTATATCTATATATGTACGTGTAGTGTTTAGTGTACAGAGCATGTGACATCGGCAACGGTCGAGCCATAAAAGTGGTGCCAGTCTAACGAGGATCCGTCTCTCGGACCACGCGCAGCGAGATTTTTCATTTTTATAATCGTGATCCTGCGAAGATTTTGAGGATGAGTGAAAATGTAGAAAAAACGCAGAAAATAGCCAACGCGCGAGCTTTCCCCCGGCAGGGCAGATTTATTCCAAAAATTATTTTTCAGTAACAAGGTTTATCGTCATTCAAATGTGTTCATGTCTTTTGACCAGAATGAAAGTTTGATCCCACGAACCGTAGGCGAGTGGAGCAAATCATTTGACTGAATAATTGCCATTATACATGAGTAAAATGATTTGTTATATGTAAACTGTAAGCTTGAGACAATTGTGCAGAATTTTCTAGGTGCAGAATTTAAAGAAATGTCACTATTTTCATTGCTGATACAGACGTTATGGACGAAGTGCAGAGGGTATTTTCAGTAATAATATCACAAGAGCATAGAAAATATCGATTAAACTTCCGAGTCATGAGACGTATTTCGCGAAATAGGTCGAATGACGAGGATAGTTTAATCAGATTATTTTCAATGTTCGAGTGGTATTCATTACGATTATATAACTAAAAAATGCGAAATTTTGACGGAACTTTTTTTCTGACGATTATTAACAATCATAAAAAAATCGTTCCTATGGCAAAGTTCATTGTTGGAGTCAGCCGAAACACCACAATGAATATACCCCGTCGTCAAGGGTATACTCACTTATATACATCGTAACTATGGAAAATCTGTAATTGCTATTGGCTCAATTTATTATGAGTTATATAATCCCTAAAATCTCCTTCTGTATTCAATTCATGTAATACTCCTACACGTCAAGTACCCATTATGCCTATAATAATAATTAAAACACCTTTAAAAGTGATTAATTAACAGTACTACTTAATTTTGGTAATAATTTCACAGTTAAAATTTAGACAAACGTGGTGTCAGGTCTGTGTGAGTGGAATTCTTGGTTTCATAATTGGTTTTACCGAATACGTAAATGAATTGCTAATGATATGCATGGTAATGTTTTGAAAACCTGAAATAAAAAGATCTCTTGTCAAAAAAAGTGTGGAGTTTATGAAGGTCTCATCATAATACGTCATTTTTATCTACCACATCCTTCTTCCCCCGCATCGTCAACTCCTTCCGCCACTTCTTCCTTGAATTCCCTAAATCGGAGTCGCAGTAGAAATGGAGCAATAAAATGTGGTAGGTAGATGGTAAGACCTTCTAGTCAATGAGGTGAATAAAGCTTACACGGTGTAGATTGGTCGTGTATCTGGTTGTGCGTTTGTTTAGCGAAAGACAAACGGCAACGGCGGGGTTGGGTCGGGACAGGAGTCAGTGATAGTAAACGGTGGTCGTAAGCAACGGTGTCGTACTCTGGTCGCAGAAAGCGGCTTCACAAAGCGGCCACTGACAGCCAGTACCTCGGAATGCCTCGGCCGCCCGTCTAACTTATGCCTGTCACGTGCGATCACCACTGTCGTACCGGTCACCAGATGGAAGGTGCGGTTGGGCACGAGCTTTTTCCGACTATCGAAGGTTTTGTGACGTCAATGAGTACCTACGTCACAGGAAGAAGTGGTAATCGATGGATTTGCATAAACGGTTTTAATTAGGATTTCGGATGAATCATTCGTTTGCAAGTTAAATTTAATTTCCCGCGTAAATATGGCTGCCTGAGGCGGATACTGACCAACCTTATGTTCGTGACTTAATCTTTAAAAACTAGGAGTTGTTTTTTTTTTTCTGCAAAAATAGACGTGGCAACACGGACGTCTTATTACACCTCGTCGGTGTAACTATATGAAAAAGTGAGTTCCTTTTTAGGTTTTTAGGTACCCCGTGTGCATCCGGAAAAGTAGGGACGTAGAAGCGGATCCAACAGCTAATCCTCGTATAAATATACATCAGTTACCGGAAGGCACGTGAACAGATTGGTCGAAACAAATTGTAAAACTCTGAGGAGCACCTGTGGCGGCTTCTCCTTTGGTGGTCGCATTTAACACAAAACATCGTCGTACTCCTCTTATTAATTTTGGACCCCTTTTAGACTCAAAAATATGGTTAAAAAGAGATTACACAACAATAAAAGAGAAACAAAAATGATTTACATGGTCTATTTTTTAGAGCTTCACATGATTAAAATGGATATTCGGTGGAGGACACCAAAGGCCAAAATGCTACATTTTGGGTTTTTTTAAACAACGCAATAGCCTCAAGTTTGCTTTATAATAACATTTTTAACTCGGAGACTAGCATAATAGTTAGTTAAGTACCAAGGGAGGTAAAATTTACCAGTCGAGGTTGAAATATAACTATGTTGTCTAAATTTTCCCTAAACTCAACTTCGACTTGTCATTCTAGTTGATTAAAGCGATTTTGTTTTTTACGAACCAAACGCCATTAATAGTAATATAGTACATGATCTTCATAAATGAATGATTCATCCATTCAGTACACTTTGAACGTCAAAATGTATACTACATTTAAATTTTATATGTGAAGTGGAAAAAAGTAGTCATTTATGAAAACCCGATAGAATTCTCCCATAAATTATGTATTATAATTATTAAGATGTTCTAAATGAGTAGATGATGCTCTGGATCCTCTGAATTTTCTAGGTGTTTGGTGGACTTTGACATTTTTGGATTTCTGGTTTCTTGGGCTCCCGAAATTTCCTGATCATGATCTTCTCAATTTTCTACATTATTAGAAATTTCTCAAAAATTTGTTGGACTACCTAAAATTTCTGCTTTCTGATGGATTACTTTCTGTGGATTCTCTGGGTTATTATATTCTCTCAATTGTGGTTATCATTTGAAAAATCTGAATGTTTTTTTTCTGGATTCTCTGAACTCTAATATCTCGCGAATTTTCTGGACTTTTGGATTCGTCAGATTCTGTCATGTTTTTCAATGCTCCAAATTTCCCAGTTTTCTTAGGTTCTCTGAAAGTTCGGTGCGTTCTTAGAATATTCAATAAATATATCTCTGATTATTTCACTCATATATATTTTAACCAATCATATGTGATCATTCAACAATGGAATCAAAATTTAAATTGAAAAAATCAACTTGTCAAAATTTTATCGGGGGTTACGGTTAGCAGTCGCTATTACACAACGTACCTCATTTTTCAGCGAAAAAATAACAATTGCTGCAGTCACTGTGGCAGCATACTGCATGTCAAATACCTCAATTACCTGTCACCTTCCACCACATTATCAATAATTTGGGCGTTTTCGTGAAATAGTCTGAGGAATATAATTCGAGTTGAGATTTCGCTGGAAAAATTTACCAATTGTGGACTCGAGTTCTACAATTTTGCTCATGACATTGATCAAAAATCACTCAACTGCGTTTCGTGATTTTTATGACAATGTCATTCGCAAAATTGCTAGGCGAACTCTCGTAACAATCGGTAAATTTTTCCGACGAAATCTCAACTCTTATTATATTATAACTGAAAATGACCCATGTCATTCTGTTCAAACTGTTACTTTTTTGATTAAAAATTATGTATTCGATTCTATAATTTTTTTTTTTTACTTTTTGATGCATATTATTTATTACTCTATTTTATTGTACAAATCAAAGTTCGAAAGGATTTTGCTACAACTTTAAAATATCGAAGATGGGAGTGGTTCCGAAAGATGTTCCTATTGTAATTTACGTTTATTAAAGTTTGTGGAGTTTGACTAAAATATATTTAAATTTCAAATTAATGTAAATAAATTTAATTTAATTCTTCCCGTTTTTAAAATATCGAGAATGATTTAAACTATATGGTACTGAAAGCCGCGGTACTGACATTTTAAATTTAATTAGCAACTGTAATTATTTGGTTATGAATTTGATAATATCCAATTACAATATTATCTAGGTTAGTAATAAGTAGAGAAATCTATTATTTATGATAACAAAAATCAATAATTAATTGAGTTGACCAATACCACGGTACTGACAAGTAAATTTTTGACATACCTTTTTGAAAATTGGCTATTAAAATGGCACAAACTTGTTGCACTATTCCATCAGCGTTTGTGATCATAACTCAGATGACGTACTTTCAATATGGCTAACTAGTTGTTTCAGTACTCTCGAGGTATACGGCGCAAGCGTCATACAAATTCAAATTCAAAAATTCGCTTAAATCTAAGGACAAAAGTTATTAAGCCAGAATTCAATGTGGAATCAATATATTGAAAAAACATTTATAATTTTTTTAAAGTTTGATTATAGACATTAAGAATTATGGGTTAATTGGTTTGAATCATTTATTGCGAAAAAGGAAATAATGAATTTATAGGTAAATTCTAGAAATGGACATAACACGGTACTGACATTTAAGTGATATACTGTAAGTTTTGTCTGGACTGGAAGTTATATTACACAGAAAAAGTGATGAAATATGTTCGTGAAGATCGTATTAATAGAAAAAATTTATGAATACAATGTTATGGTATGACCAGTGAGAGTAAACAGTACAGGACATTAATAATTAATCACTGTTAGAATAGAATCACCCATATATACTTCTAGCCAAAAGAAGAGATTGTTGAGGAAATGATGAAACACAACGTCCAGATGCACTGAAAAATAAAAAGAAACGAAAATACTTGAAAACAAAATTTAAACATATTAAGGACATCCACAAGTTTACTAGAGTAGAACATACTAAAAATTAAAAAAATCTCTACAAGTCCAAAGAGAATCAAAAATTGAAAGTGATTGTTTGGTGAAACTGGACATGCTTAAAGAATAAGTCAAAAGCAAAAAGAAAACAGAAAACGAATTAGAAATAAGAGAAGAGAGAAACATTAAAACATAACACTGCAGTAAAAGAGAAATGTTAAATGCATTTATGAAGAAATGTAGATATAACAAATAAACATATATACACCATAACATAATGGCAGACAGCAGAAATAAAGCAAATAGTTTAATAGTAATAGAGAAAAAAACACACGGAAAAGATATATTGAAACAAAAAGACCAGAAAAGAAACGCGAAAAGTGAAGAGGGTAATTAAGAAAGACTAATAATAAGTAATTAAGATACTTTTAAACAGCAGTAATATGATTATCATCATAAAAGACACAGAAGGGAATTTTATCTTCTTTTCTTCCCACTTCCATTCCTCTTTCATTCTTCTTATTGTTCCCTTCATTTCTTTAGCCTCCTTCGCTATCAGCACCATATCATCTGCATATGCCAGCGAGTGCACTTTCGTGTTTCCTACCACCTCTCCCCCTGCCCGCGGTAGTCTTAGTTTTTCTTTCAGATCGCTTATGTGTGCTGCGAATAAACTGGAACTGAGTCGTCCAGAATCTTTCGCTCACTCTCCCGTTTACTTTTACTCTGTTCTTACTCTCTGTTCTTTCTAGGTAGATTTCCTCTATTCTGCTCAACAGGTGTTCGTTTATTCCTTTCTCTCTCAGATGCTCCCATAATATCTCTCTATTCACACTGTCGAAAGCCGCTTTAAGGTCTACAAACAACGTACACATCTTCCCCCCTTTCTTGTACACGTAGACGAAGGTGCTTCTCCCTTTTTTGTCCATCTGGTAACACATCTTTCTCCTCGAGTTCTTCCTTCAATTTCTCTTCTAGTGTCATTGCGTAGAATTACTCCTCGGTAGTTCTCCACCTTTTCTTTTTTCCTTTATTGTGTATCGGACACACTAGACACATCGTCCATTGACTCGCCTTGCCAGACGTCTTTTACTATTTCCCTCATTGTCTCTATTATTTCTTCTATTGCAAAAATCCACGCTTACCTTACCACCTAGTAATTCTTTCAAGTATTCTCTCCATTCTTCTATCGTTATCTTCTCATCCGTCATTTTTTGACCTTTATGTATTTCCAGACTTCTTCTTCTCTCTTCTTTTCTTCCTTTTTCTTCTCACAGGTGTCTTTGTATTTGTTACGTTGCACCCGGTATTCTTCTCTCGATCCCTTCCCATTTCTCCATTTCCTCATTTGATTTCTGACTAGTCTTTTCACTTCTTTACATTCTCTGTCCCACCATCTGTTTCTTCCCATTCTTTCTTCTACTTCTACTTCTATTTTCTTTGTTGACATCGCTTCTTTCGAGTTCATTCATTCTTGTTTCGGTATCTTTTTTCTCTTCTTCTGTTTCAATGTGTTATAGCGTATTTCCGTACTTTTGACTGCTTTTTTCTTCCCAGACTGTTTTTATGATTATTTCTATCTCGTGTGTTGTTATTTATACATCTTCTCCAACTATGTATTTATAACGGTTGGTGGTCTGATTCCACTCTGTTTCCCACTTCAACTTTTCGTAGTTCGTCCCAAAAGTCTTGGTTCACTATTGCATAATCAATCACTGATTCTCCTCTCGGCTCCACGTACATTCCCGTAAATTCCCCTGCATTTTTCTCTCATTTAGTACCTCATATTTTCTCTTCTATAAAATCGATCATTTTTCTTCCTTTTTTATTTTTTGTTTTATCGTTCGAATACTCTTTTCGTTTCTTCTGTCAAATTATTCTTGTCACAATTCTCGCATTGAAGTCGCCCCCAATAAATACATTTTTTTTTCTGTCTCACTTATGGTGTCTTATCACATTTGTTTTGTTTTGCCCATCTCTTTACTGTATATAGTGGGAATATTTATAACATGTTTTACTATAACTATAAATTTAACTAGTTTTTTGTTCTTAGTTTCATATTCCTCTCTATTATTCCAGTTGTCTCTAGTTCTTGTTTCCTCATTATTTCTTCTCTAATTTCTTTCTTTGCTCCTGTAATGATACCTCCTTTCGCTCTTCCTTGTTTTTCCTTTCTGCTGCGTGACATTTCCATACGTCTCTCTCGGCATTCTCTCTTTTATCATATTCCATTCCTTTTCATCTACCCACGTTTCTACCATTCCAATTGTGTAGAATTCGCTTATATATACTTTGAAAAATCTTCTCCTTTGTTTCTTATCCCCGCTACATTCCAATATAACAATCTTATTCTTCCTTCTTTTTTCTTCTGTTGCTTATCCGTTAAATGAGGTAGTATACTAAAAAATAAAGTTTTTGGAAAATACAGTAATCATATACTTCATTGAAAAGTGTATGGTTTAGCGCTATTATGGTGAAATTATACTTAATGAAAATGCAAAAAAAATTGAATTGAAATTCGTTTAATTTTTGATGAGAGAACTGTACTAGTTTAAAATACGTCATTAGTGGCCGGCATATGAATTAATTGAGGACCTACGCCTTTCCATTTCTCACTCCCACTCATTTTATAAGTAATTCTTTCCTTTTCGCTCTTACTCCCTCTATGCTCGGAAACTAATGACGTAGTTATTCGCCCGCGAAATAGTTGTTCATTTATTTTATGAAAACGGTTATGATTTAAGCAAAACGAAAAAATAGGAGTCCTTTATTTTAAGCAGTTTCATTTATAGAAAAAGTTTCAAAATTTTGTATACTACCTCATTGTATACCTTGTTTCGGTTTGTGTTCTATTTTCTTTTTTCTCGGTTTTTTCCTTTTTCCTTTCGCCCGATGTTATTCCATCAGCGCCAATTTCTCTCGACCTTTCACTCTTTGCTATCGCTCTTATCTCTCTTTCTTTCCTTGTTAAATCGTAGTTTATGAAGATCTTTGGTCCTACCCTATTTCTCAGTTTTTCTTTATTTCTCATGACGTTCTGCTTTTGTTCCCATGTCTCTATTTTCGCTACTATCACGTCTTCTTCCTTTATAGCATAGGCCTCTGTTATCTTACTTATGTTTTCAACTCCTGTCCTCGACTTTTTTACTCATCCTTTATCCTGTGTCTTTTAGTCTAAGCCTTATTATTACTATTTTATTTCTTCTTTCGCCTCTTTATTTTTCTTCCATCTTCGTCTACATCTTCTTCCTTAGGGGATTTTCTCTTCTCTCCATCTTTTCTCTTTTTCTTCCATCGCCTTCTTCAGTTGGTTCATTTCTCGCTTCAGCTCTTCCATATCGTTGTAGTTCTTCAGCTCTCAATTTCTTTCCTGGTTCCACTTGTATCTTTTTTACTTGTCTTTACATCTAGTCCATTTTTAGCCCCATTTCTTCATGACTTCTTCTTTGCTCTGGTTGTCTTTCTTTCCTTTTTGAACTAGAGTCAAAGAATCAAATAGGTATACATTTTTTAATATTATAAATTATAAAACCGAAGAATTTTTAGTAACTCATCTGCAATCTTGTGAAGTTCTGAATATTCCTGACCTTAGGCCTCTCGAAAAGTCTTAAGGATTTTTAAGGTATCTTAAAGAAGCGTGGAAATTTTGAGTAAAAACGTAAAGAATTCTGAAATATTTACTTTAAAATTCCTGTAGAACGCTAAATATTCTGATGAACCCTGAAATATCTAAAGTCATAAAGTATAGATCGAATGTTTAGTTTGATTATTCTTAATTATTATTATTTACCATTATTCCTTGATTATAAAATTAAGTCTCGGATTAAGTACGAATAATAAAAATGAAGAGACAAATACTTCTATAATTTTTTAGTATAATTTATGAGGTTATGAGAAAGGAGATCAAAATACAAATATTTTTCAATATTGGATTAATAAAACGTATCAAAACACCAAAAAATTCCAATAAATCTAGAATCCTAGAGTCTCAACAGTGTCTTCAATTTTGTGAAAAGTCGCAAATTAATAGTCTTAGCAAATTCTAGTCTTTAATAGTATATTATAAACCAAGGTAGAGAAGTAATTTTTCTCAGCTAAGCAGTATTAATTCCCGAGATGCGAAGCATCGAGGGAATTAAGTTGCGAAGCTGAGAAAGGGCTTCTCTACCGTGGTTTATATATTATTTTTTTCACTACTAGCAGGTTAAATCGTTACATAAATGAAGCATCAAAAATACAATCGTCTAGCGGGTGCCAGGTCACAGTTAATCCTGAATAGACGTTGACGTCTCTGAACATTTGTTTCTTCCGTGGATCGTTGCAAATTTTGGCTCGCGTGTCGCGCTCAACCCCTTAAAGAAACTTACTCCAAGAATGTCATATTTTCCTGTACGTGAAACTCGAAATTTGGACAGGATCGACTGTGACTGGCATCCGAGGTTATGTATTTTTTTTCTGACATTTCTCCGTCAGAGACCGGATTTTCGTGTAAAAACTTGCACAATGCATACCTGTGCTTTTGTAATAATTTAACTTCGTTTTTTGTTTTTTTTTTGCATGAATTGCAGTTAATTAATGTCTAATATTTGCAACTGATGCAATTTGTGAAAATCGAAGGGCGCTGTTGTTAAGTAGGAAGATAAAATAATCGATATGCATTTTGCATCAAATCCGGTCTCTGCCCATTATTAACTACTGGTCAATAATGAAAAAATTATTAACTACTAGGAAAGAAAAACAACTTCACACCTCCTCTACAAACTATATAATCGTACATTCTACAGCTAGTAGTGAAAAAAAGTTTTTAATAAACATAAGTTTATTCTAAGTAAGTTTAACAACAAACTACGACAAGGGTTTGTTCGATCTTTCGAACTTGCTATAATAGTAGATTGTTTATTAGGAGCAAAAGTGATGCTTTTCGTTGCAAGCCTGTGGGTTTGGCAAAAACAGACGCGCCATGAAAAGCCACTTTTCTCCGAATAAACAATCTACTGTTTGTTTCTTTAAACTCCGAAAATCGACCACGAACTACAAATTTGACAGTTTACTAACCGCAATGACATAATTAAATGACATGAAATCTTTTCAAAGCACACGCTTTTTCAATTGACCGGCAGACAAAATGGCCACTTGACGTATACAGTGTCACGTTTTTCTGACGTACGTCGAAAAACTAGTGCATCAATAAACGATTTTGAACGAACAAAGTTTAGTATTTTATATTTAATTTAATCTGATTAATTCTTATATTTTTCTGTTATTTATAGCTTCTAAAAGAATAAAAGGGACAGCGATAGCGGAGAGGCTAGCGTCTTAGCTTCTGACACAGAAATGTTGGGTTCAAAACCGCCAGAATTCTTCGGGCGCTTGTCTTCTCTCTGCCAAAATCTGGCCAACTTGCAGAGTATAATGGCCCAATTACTCTGGAAATGGGATTATTCCCGGTGGCTCGTAATCCACCTAAAACTGTAGGTAGGTACTCTTCACTCTCCGACACTTAAAAAACACGCACAGAGGGTTAAGGTCCAGAGGGAACCCAAGGCTGCTTCGGTATTATAAAGGGTAATATACATACATTTTTTAAGAAATGTACTTTTTATCCTTGATAAAGATACAGAGGGCTTTGCAATTTTATTATTTTAATTATTACTATAATGTGCGAATCTTTAAATTTCCATTCTGAGTAGGCGGTGGAAAAAGTCATGTCTTTGATTATAGCTCATTTTTTAAATGTCATGTTATGGTTATGGTTACGTTTTCTGGTTGACGTTTCAAACTGACAGCTATAAGCAGACGACACAATTCGCAGGGGACCCACGTTCAAATTCCAAAGCTTACCTAGAATGGAAATTTAAAGAATCGCACGATATAAACGCACAGCCCAGACCGTTGAGCCTTGAAATTTGGTAGGGACATAGTTTTTGGTGCGTATTATAAAATGGGGTTAATTGGTTTCTCTAGACTTCACGGTTTTTCTCAAAATTTTCATAAGCCAGAATGTTAAAAAAGTTATTTAGACTCTGCTTTAAAAATAACTAGACCCGTGGTTGACAAATTTGCAAAAATTTCTTTACGACCGAGAAAAAGTTGGGGTGGTTTTAACCAAAATTCCTATAACTTGAAAACTGACACTATTACACTCGATCTAGATTCTTCTTTTAAAAAGACTGGACCCGTGTTTGCCGATTTTCCAAAAAAAAAAAAAAAATGCAACTGCGAAAAAAAGGGGGGGGGTGGATTTGGGAGTGATCTTTCTCAAAATTCTTATAACCTGAAGACGGACAATGTTACAGGTATGAGAATTGGCACTTCGACTCTCCTTTGAAAATAACAAGAGCCGTGTTTGAAGATTTTGCAAGAAAAATTTTGCCAATCGCCAAAAAACGGAAGGGTTAATTTTGAGAGTGATTTTTCCCAAAATTATTATACATAACTTGAAAATCGACAATGTTGTAGGCATGAGAATTGGCATTTGGACTCTCCTTTAAAATTAACTAGTGTTTGATTTTACAAAAATTTATTCACAGACCGCAAAAAAGAGGCGTAAAACAAACAGTTTGCAAAAGAAAGTCTTTTTTTTTATTAAAAACTTATTTAAGCGGTTGTAGCAATTCCAAATATCCACGCCGGCAAAGCCGTCGGTAATTGGTGGTATGATATATGCAAGCGTCCATACACTTCTCAATATAAAGTTACCTAAACCAGTTATTACTTAAATTCCGCGGTTTTTATTTTATTAAATAAATGTCTCGACTTTCAAGATTAATTAAGGTAGGAAATTATGTGTCTCAATTAACAGTTTTTATACAATAGATTTATTAAAAAATTAACAATACATACTTCTGAATTCCCATTCGTATAGTTTATATTCCACTAATTAACTACGCCAAAGGTAATTTAAAAACCAATTTCTGGCTTTACTTTAATGACCAATACATGCCAAAATTTCATTTCACCGCGCTCCCCTACATTTTTATTTTAACGACAGCTGCAATATTTAATTTTATAGGTTTAAAACCGCAAAACATTACATTTCAAGTGTTCTTTAATTACCATTTGCGTTTTCTTAATTAGAATCCTGGCGACGTTTGCGTTTATTTTTTTTATAAGATTAATTGGCGCTTGTCAAAGTCAATGTCAGTATTAATTGCGTACAGGCCCCCGCAGAAGTTTAGTTTAGTGTGAAAGCGGCCCAATATCAAAGAAATTATTTGAACATTTTTGTTTGTAATTTCATCACCCTTGACTACTTCTCGAATTTTCGTTATCTAACCTCAAACTCTTTCGCTCGTATTACGCAACTAAAATTACGCAATCATGATAATGTAAAAACTGACAAGATAAATTAATTTGTCACGTATTTACAACTGTCTCCCAAAGGAAGTGACAGCTCTTTGAAACTGCAATAATGGAATTGGGCGCTTACAAGAAATGTGTTGTGAATACTGGCAATATTCTTTCTCTCAATGATATTACCAGGAAGTCGGCGCAAAACCCCACTGAAGAAGTAAGTGCCTGGAATAATTGATTTTCAGTGACTAACCTTAAACTCTACAGCTCATCGAGGCCATAAACATCACAGCAAAGGAATTCAAAAACAGTGACCTAGCACAGACACAAAATTCTAAACTACTTATCCACAGACCCTCTGATGACCTCAAGGTTAAAATTGCAGAGCAGTCGCTGGCCGACCTGAAAATAGGCTTGAAAGTGTTCCTTAACAGTGACAGCAAGATCTTTATACAGGAAGCGATTGAGGAAGGTAGTGTGGTCTTGTTGAAATTAAACAGAAAATGCATGATCTGACTTTTAGGACTTGCTACCCTCAAAGTGCCATCTGTGCAGAATGTAATTCTGCAGTTCAAGAAGGACAGAATTGTGGAGTCTGGTGATGATATTAACTGTTTAAAGAAAATGTGGAGTGTTCTTGAAGAGTATGTCAAAAATGAAAAAATCTCACAAATTGGTTTGGCTGATGTAGATGAAGAGATTTTTAAGAGCATTTTTGCGTGGGCCACCATCAAGCCTACAATAATACAAATTAATTTGTCCACATGCTGTGTTGTTCCCCCTACTTTACAGAGCTTCTGTAAGGATAATGATGTTCAATTGTTGACACACAGTGATCCTACTGGTATGTAAGTTTCACAATATGATGTAATAGTAATGTTTTTTTTTTTTAGAAATCTTGCCTAAATCTGTTGTACAGAATGCCTTAGGTCTCACTTTGCCCATCAAATGGGTTTCAAGATTTTTGGTACACATAAAGTGTAGAGGAGTACTCTGTTCCAAAGGCTACTTGATAGGCTTAGGTGACAATTGAGTTGCATTTAATTTTATACACTTAACTAAGGAATAATTGTGCACATATATATAGTATTATTAATGTTATTATTTTTCACCCACATTGTGCTTGGCAATAAAGAGTTTTTTGTAATAATTGTAGTTTTCATGATGCCGTCAATGTGTATCGTGTATCTAGCCACTTCCCATCAAACGTCATGTTAAATCAAGGTTATGACAAAAAATCAGTGGTTACCTGCAAATTAATTTATAAGCAAACAGAAAGCGCCTAATCATTTCTTCCTTATCGAAGCACTTAGTGTATGATAACCAAATCAAAATGAGGTAAGCAGAATTAAACATTTAAATTCCGTTCCCATTTTGAAAACGTCATCTGTCAAACTGCGTTAATAAGATCATTAATTTCTGCGTGAGTTTCCACAAAACGCCTAAAAGCTTCCCTTATACAAAATGCCCTACGATCTTCCTGGTTTTATTTACGCGGGGGCCGTGGCCGCCGGTGGAATTCTAGGTTATTACAAAGCAGGTATGAATTTGAGGTTATGTTGTCAGCAAAAAAAAATGTTTATATTCAGGGTCGGTTCCATCTCTGGCGGCGGGTTTGATGTTCGGGGGCGCTTTGGCGTACGGCGCCTACCAGGTCAGCCAAGACCCCGCAAATTATTCCGTACAGCTAGTAACAAGTTCTATATTGGCTGGAGTCATGGGGTACAGATTCTACAATTCCGGTAAAATCATGCCAGCTGGAGTCGTCTGTGCGTTGTCTGGTGTAATGATAGTTCGCATAGCCTTGAAGGCTGCGGGGTTGACAGAACGAAAAATTACATAATTTTATAGCTTCCCTATTATGTAGGTCTTCCTTTCGTTACAGTTGGTGTAGGTATTACATTGTGGCAAATCCGGTATTTTTAAGGGCCAAAGTATGTTAATGAATATTTTATTTAATAAACGTGTTGTTGTCGCCTTGAATTTTTAATCTCTCAAATTTACACTGGTATTCTAATTACAAAGTTTAGGAACTACGATACTCGCCGGCATTTATAGCTTTTATTGTTTTTTAAATAACAAACATTGTAAAAATTTTGTCTTAAAAATACAAATTGCACTCTGCCTGATACATATGGTACAATACATAAATAGTTGATCACAATGTTCTAATGGGCGTAGACGCGAGTAGTTACGGTATTTAGAGCGACCAATTGCATAACCCGGCTGGGAGCCTCTTGACACAAGGGACTGTTCAGGGTCGTTCCTATACTGGCTCAGTACTCGGGTCCAGGGCGTTGTCTACTGATGCTATGAAAAATTGGCAGTATATTTTTAAAATACACACTATTTACATTCCAATATAAAGTAAATACTCTATTACAATACTACAACTACTATTAATTTAACATTACTTTGTTTTCGAGTCTTTTAAAAGTCGCTCATCACTTAATTAAGGCACTGAACTGTCCAAGCGAGATCGTGGACAGACTTTTACGTACTCTTTCGAACTGTGGTCTTGTGCAGGCTGCTTTACTTTTAACTGAAAAAGTACAAATAGTTAAAATGTGGTAAAAAAAGAGGGCGTCGCGAAGACGGATGTCGAAATGTAGGTATGGAGGACGATAACATCGTATGGTTAGATAACGCAACTGTTTTTAGGAAGTGAAAAAGAAAATTAATTGGGTGCGTAGCCGTCACGCCCTTTAGAAGTGAAGATTTCCTGTTTCTTTACGAAAAATATTTTTTTTTGTAAAAAGATTTCAATCATACCTTGTAAATTATACAACATTTACGAGTTATTAATTTGTTAATATGACCTTCTGGAAATTCTGTATGCAGGAGCTGCCGATTGTGTCTATATACGGTTTTTTGATACAGTAATTCTCTACTTTTACTCCACCAGCCGAAAAGAATTCACTTCAAAAAAATTAGTCTTTATTAGACACTACTTATAGGATACTCGCACCGAGCCATCATGACGCATATGTCACGGCGACCTGTTAGTACAACCCAACTTGCATTTCGAAGTATACGATGAAAATAATGTTTAATTTGGGTTGAATATGGAAAGCTTGTACTTTTAGTACATTGTCTTCATAAATACATCCAGTAGACTTTGAACGTCAAAACTCTCCACCTAACTACATGTAACTTTGTTATCCAGAGACAATATGATGTTTGAATCATTTATGCAGACCCGATATTGTAGTACTTGCTGCCAACTACGATATAATCGTTAGTTGATGTTTTACGATGTGAAAGCTTGAAGTTCTTGCTCAAATCACTTTAGAAATAATTTAACAACATTCGTTAATGGGTAATATAATCAAAGTTTTGTCCACACAGTTCGTAAACTAACCACAAGATGGTGCGTCATTTGACTCAAGGAAGAGTTAAGAGTGTGTTGGTGTTTTCAATTTTCTCAAATATATGAGGAAAGGAGCAAAGTGTAGAAGTGTATGGTTTGTGTTAATAGCGCTATAATTAAAGACAATAAAATTTGCCTCTAAAGGAATCGAAGGGGAAAGTTGAACTTTCACGGCTGAACAAAGAACAGAATGGAAGAGTCATGAATACACGATACAGACAAGAGTAAAAATGAAGATTATCATGCTGATTAATCACGACGACTAACAGGAATGGCATATGACGATGGTCTCTTACCCTTATCTTCCCCTATTTATGATTGCAGTTTTATTTCTTATATTGGTACTATCGCTGTAATAACTGGCAGGATTATACGATCGTTTGAGGTCGTTATTGTTAATATCAAAATTGTGCCTTCCAAAATTGGCAAAATCGTAAGGATTCTTAGTAGTCTGTTGTCTCAGCTGATAATAATTGCCAATATACGGGTTGGCGGTAGTTTGATCGAAAAAATTTCTTGCGGTTTGAAAAGGATTTTGGCTTGAAAATTGCTGAGCGAAATTATTGAAATCGTACGGGGATCGGGTGGTTGAATATTGATAAAAGATCTGAGGGGTCGTATAAGGATTGTAAGGGGGTTGAGTAGGGTTGTAAGGGGGTGTTGTGTAATCATTGTAAAATTGTGGCTTATCCTCTTCGTCCTCGTGAAACCTGTTCCAAGTGTAAATCATGTTAATCGTGTCGTCGTAAACAACAACAAGTATTAAATCGACAATGAAACTTACAAAGGCCGACCCTGGTTGTTTCCGCTTCTGATGTAAGACGGTGTGTTCTGTGTATAATCGGGGATTATGTTCTCGTGCTCGGCCACACATCTCCCGTTTAGACAATACTGCAATAACAAGAATTAGACACTCTTTTTGGAAACATAGTTATTCACCTGTCCGTCGCCACATGGAGAGCCTTCAGCTGCCGGACGGTACGCCACACAGTAGCCACTCCCCGCGTCGAAACAGAATAGTTGAGCACACACCCTGTCGTCTTTCTATAAGCAAATTCGTTAGCAAACAACTTATCGAAGCATCAACACGTACGAAACAAGCGCTGGTTCCTCGGTCTCGTCGACACTGAGCATCGAGGGTTAGTAGTTTTCCCGGGAGGACCCTCGGCAGACTGTCGTCTTCGTGAGGAACGTTGTACAGACACGTAGCAGTGTCGCCACTAATTTAGAAAAAAAAACATTGTAACTTCATGAAATTTATTATAAAGATACGGTCACTCACTTCAAGAAATGATGAAAGCTAGAAACACTGCAAGAAGACCATCGGAACCCCCTCTCTGTGTGTCGCAAGTCGGACATTATATACCCATCGGTCCACTGACATTTCTCTGCCCCTGGGCCTCCTAGATACGAGGGTGGTGGACTGCCATCATGCACCGCTCCCAGTCTGGAAATGCGTAGTTAAACCCCTTTATTTTTTTTAAGCAGGAAGGCTTACAAATGACCAACTTCGTGGGCTGCGACAATAATTCCACTGAAACCACCTGTGTCTTCGATTATCGCCACGGAATTAACCTTTTCGAGGCGTTTATTGACGACGCAAGCTCCACCCACGTACGCAAATCCTAAATGGTTGTTGATTAACTACCAGCGAAATATATAGAGGACATGCCGTCACCAGAAAAGGCTGTAAGCGGAACTTGAACCACCCCAATAAAATTAGTTTTGTTAAATTAGTGAGTAGTCAGGGACAAGACGAGTGCATTTTTTAAATCATATAGAACCAGTGTATTTGTTTGCTCGGTCAATAAAAATAAGTTGTCAATCGTGCCCACAGCAAAAAAAAAAGGGAAAGACAACATGAACCCCGTTTTCAAGCGGTCGTATCAGATAGTACGTGCATCTGGAGGTCAGAGACTTTGTGATCCCACCGTATTCTCCAGGGCTGTAAACTCCTAATGAGTCTTCTAATGAGGATTCAGCTTTGTTAAGAGATGGCCATAGGACGTCTTAACACAGTTATTCTCAAAATTGTCTCCTCAAGGAAGGAAGGAAGTAATTGGCTTTAGTCTTATAATTGCAAGTCTAACAACATCGAAACCGGTCCCCGATTTTTGAAGGCTAGCCATACGCCTGTTATCCTAAGGTTATGTGCAATTTCCAGAACTACCGCGGTATTGTATAATTATTGAATGGTTGTGGGTGCTTCAAAGACCTATAGTTGCCACCACCACCGGGACAATGCAGACGCCTTGTCCCAAAGTGTGTCTTAAAGTGTGTATGGACATAGAAGTACAGCTCGGTGAGATCAATGTCGATAGAACGGTACGTGCCAACAAGAACTACATTTTTGAGAAACAGTCGGAAACTACAGTGATTGTGCTTTAGATGTCCGTACCTGCGGTGCCGCGATTGCAGACATCGTTGGGGTACGACCTCCTGCACATGTCTAGTCTGCAAAAAACATACCCGGTCATCGACAAGTGTAAATATGTGTGTAAATATGTTGTACATTGTTATTTACTCCTGCGATCCTGCTTCCACCTAGAGAAAATTAATGAACAAAAAAAAATCTCAACACCATAACTGCCACATTTGCGTGTCAGACACTAAGTTAGAACGATTAGTCCGGACCTAGATGTCGTAACTGATCCGAGTTAGTATCAGCAATTTACACGCAGCTTAAACATTGTGAAAATGTGCTTTACCGGCCGTTCCTTTGGTGCAGCGTCCACCTTTGCGACGTCGACACATGTCGTACCTAAGTGAAAATTGTTAAAAATGGACAAAGCAGACTCGAGGGGGGGGGAGTCTATGGTTAATAGGTTATACTGACTTTGTGATCGCTACTGCGATGTCGTACACTGGGAGGCGGCGCTCGCGGAACAGATATTTGCCCATATCGGTCAAGGCGGCAGCGGAGTCGATGGCATCTCTCCCCACGCGGTTACGTTCGAGGTACGGCGTGGCATCGCGACCCTAGAAAAAGTAGTTTGTTAAATTCGGTGTTTCTGTTGCAGTGCCAAGGATCAAGTGCTCGAGTTCTTATCGGAGCGAAATAGACCTTTCACCGTCAACGACATCGTCCAGGGTCTCAAGCAGCAACTCGGTAAGAGTGCAGTGGTGTCGACTCTCAACAAACTTGTTGAGCAAAATCAAGTGATCGAAAAGAACTGCGGCAAGCAAAAGATCTACTGCGTCGCCCAAAAATCGTCCCTTTCCACGAAGGACATAAACACTAATGTTTTGGAGTTAGAACGTAAAAGTACTAGTTTAACACTTAAGATCAAGGAAGTTGATGATGAGATTCAGAAGAAAAGTCTGGAATTGAAGCAGTTTGAAGGAAGACTGACCAAGGAAGAAGTTGAAGAGAAGAAAAATAGTCTCCAAAAAGAAATAGCGGATCTAGAAGAGAAGCTCGCGTCGTTGCGGGATGAAAAATACAGTAAAGATGATCTAGAGAAGATCAAGAAAGAGTACTGCTACGTACTGAAGGAGTACAACAGACGGAAGAGAATGTGCATGGATATGGTGGATGCCATCTACGAGAACTACCCCAAGACCAAGAAGCACCTCTTCCAAGAACTTGGTCTCGAGACCGACGATGATGTCGGTTTTAAAGTTAAGCTACAAATAAAGTGACTTACTCTACTGATTATGATCCCAGCAATTGAAATCCTTATTTTCGGTCCTTTAAGCAGCTTGTACCTCATATCCACGCCGTTCCAAAACGACACAAAGTACCGCTTGATCTGAAGGTTGTCACCCCCATGCAGCCTGTATCCATCATAGTCCACGATGACCAAAATCTCCGGATAAATGGTGTACGGTGCCTCTCTCCTCGTTCTTTTCGTCCTGACGTTTCTCTTGTGTCTTTTTGCCAAATGGTCGGGCTCCATGAAGGCTAAACAAGCGTAAAAATTGTGTCGGCATGCAAACGAACGTTACTTACCGTAATCGCTCATTGTATCTTCTTGATTTCCGTTTCTTTTGTACACGATATGGCGATGGCCTTGGATTTGCTGCTTTTTCCTTTTAATAGGCAGGCCCGTGTCGATTGCAACTTCCGAACTCAGCTCTCCGTCCGCATCCAAGAACATTTCATCATCGTCGCTTGGTTTATCTTTTTTTTCTTTAGATTTGAGCAACCTGGGAGGAATGGGGCGGATCACTAGGTCTGGGCCAATGCTGCCTTCCTGTGAAATAATCGGAATAAGATTGATGTAAGTAGGTTAGTCATATATCAAATTTGTTAATAAAGTAAAAAGAACTGTCAGTTAAAATTATGCGTCTAGAGAATAATGTATTCAACTTCTTTGTTGAGATAACAATTAACACCAATCAACGTTATAATTTAACTACAGTCATTGCATTGTCGAGTCTGCCTTTGCATTTAATTCGTCATCTACTAATCGCACAAATAAACAATTATAGGTTGAGTGTGAGGCCGCAATCCATCAAACTCGCACTCCTAATCCCGGCCAAGGCAAAGACGCTAAATTCGCATTGTTGTGCCGGATGAACTGGGCGAAAAAATGCATGTCCGTCGCGAAGAGGAAACCTTCACTTATTCGCCGTGACTTTTTGATGACTTGTGGCTTTTAATTTATTTCTCGTTTTGTCGCGGTGGTTCACGATCTGCTGAGGTAAGCGCGACCCTTGGTCAACGGCGTCCTTGAACTTCCTCCCAGGTCCGTCCATTGGATGAGGCGCTGGACCCGGGTCAATGATGATGAGCCATAAAACAAGCAGATAAATCGGTCAAGAGACATTTCGGCGTGTGAAAAAAAGATCACCGGCGATGATGTAACATTCGCTTATGATCGTGCGAATTACAAAAACAAGCGATTTGAGAGATTTTGCCAACAGGTGGGAAGCTGGTGGCGGATTGGTCACGGATGGCATAAATTTGCTGTTTAGCGGACAAATTGTGTGATTTATGCTTGTTGAATTATTCAGGATTTTCTTGGAAATGATTTTGGACAGGTGGCACTATCACAGGTTGATATGGGTCATTTTGTGGTTAACGTTATTGTTTTAAAAAGGTGAGACCTAGCTCTCAGCTGACTGAACCAAACTGGAGAATGTTGAGGTGATCTCGGCATCCTATAGTGTCTTTATTTTCATAAAGGACAAGCTCGTTTCAATACAATGGATATCTTTAATTTGAAGCTACTGATTACATCCAGTGTCATTCAAAAGTCTTTTTTTCAGCAAGTTAAATGATTCGGAGAATCTATGTATCTCAAGACAAATTATATTAACTTATATTTAACTAATAAAAAAAAACCACCAGGATCCGAAAGAAAAAATCGTTCATGACGTCACTGTGCAAAAACGGCTGATTACAAAAAATATATTGTTACGTCAAAAAGTGTCATTTTAAAAACAAAAATTGACCTTTCGGAGGATTTTTCAAGAAAACGTCAATTGACGGACTTACGAATTTTGTGTAGAACTTTATCAACACTGTATATACAAGGTAATTTTGAACAGGTGTTACCTCTTGAAACTCCATGAAAAATGAAGGCGATTAACATAAATTATGTTCATTGAAAATCCGCTTATTTTAGATAAAGAAGTTTTATAAATAAATTTTAGCGATAAAACGTTCATCGACCGTAATTGTTTTTTCATAAAAAAATTCTTCTTGCTACTTATAGACAACTGGAGATACAGGTGTGGTTAAGAGGTAAATGTTTTATGGACGTTATGTTAATCGTTGGATTAGTTATGTTGAGACTGTTCTGTGATGGTAAATCACGCCCGTAATACCACAAGAAATGACAAATGTATAATATTTGTAGCACCATGAAATGTCAAAACCCCAAAAATTAGTTTTATAAAAAAAATACCGTGGAGATTACGCGACACATATTCAAAAACACCCTGTATAGCGGCTATAGTTCAGATACTTTCCCACAAATCCGTGTAATCTAAATTTTCCATTTAGGAAGAATTAAGAAGCAATCGCAATTTATTTCGTAACATTTCTTGAAAGGGCAATCATGCCTTTTAATTTGTTGTTTCGTAAGTATTTTTAGCTTCATCAAACTCCTATTGTTGCTAAAAATTTCACTTTTTAATGTTTTACATAATGCTGAGCGTGAGACTTGTCTTAAGCTGAATTAAGTTCGGTTGTCAGTTATAATGTAAACAACGAATTAAACATTTATGATTCTACTGATTTTTTTTACTCTATAAGTTTTTGGCATTTAGACTTGAAAGTAGATATTTGAATTCTTTTCGACCGCTTCAGATTTTACAACATGTAAGATATTTATGTCTTGTCACTTTTTTAAAGCATCGCACCAATTAGCGCACAGTTGGAAAAGACGCAAAGAAATTTAAATTTCAAACACTCGTGTATTTGTCTGCCGCTCCATTAATAAACAACTTCTAATTCCAACAGACACAAAATCTAAAAAATGACCCGGAGATTCGCGTTGTCGCATCAATTAACCTTTCTGGTCGCTTCAGTTTACAAATTACCATGATTATCAAAAACCCGCCGTCTCGTTTTCTCATCATCCTTTGAAAAATCCCAATTAAATCTCAATCCTGATGTAATAATTACTCCCGTTGCCATTAACTGCTAAGTTCAAAAGTCGTCCAAAAACAATCTCGGACGCATCGTGAGAAGATTCACTATTGCACAACACCGCCAGTCTCATCACGAAATGTCAATAATTCCCCGGTAGAAATCCACCATGCCGAATTGTGCCGATAAAAATGTATTTTCACTTTCAGCGATATTTGTGCAACGCATTTCCTGTTCAATTCTTTACTGCTTGCCATTCTCCGACTCGAATTTTCTTTTTACAAAACAATTAGCCCGTGTTCAGTGCTTGCGCCTTTCCCTCAATGCCGGTATGGAAATTTCGGCCCAGTTGTAGAAACGAATCGTCGTTGTGCAATTTCATGCTTGATTAATAATTTTAATTATCGTAATTCGCCCGAGCTGTTACTTACGTTTACGTAAAACGTCATAAAGGCCAAGGTTTACGACTTGCAGACTTACCACAATCACGGTGTCGTTGAGGTTTCGCAGCAGAACGGCCGCTTGGTGCTCTTCGTCCTGGTAAATGTCGCCGATGTCTTCGTCCTCCGTCTGAAAAAGTAAGTTCATTGTTTTAGCACTACACGAGTGGTACCATCATAAGGATTGAATAGCAGTGGGGCTAGGTCGGTCGGTTTTAGTGACAGTGTGTCTATAGATTTATACTGTTCAACAAAGTACAACTACAATCTCTTGTACTTTTTAACCCAGTTCCACTTTACTCTATTCCTAAGACCATTAATAGCAAAATTGGTCCAAAAAGTTCTACGGCCCAATTGTTTTAAACCTTTCAGAAGTAGATGTTAGTTCTCAAAATATCAGATTCACTATTTCTGCTGTTACCCGTAGCATGGTCGCATTCCGCACAAATACGTAGTTTTTTAGGATAGGAATTAATTACGATAGGGAGCGTGGCCAGGTCGCCAGCCTGTGGTTTTATTTGTTTAGGCTATTTTAATTTAATAGTAAGAGTTCTCACTAACTGGGACCGACTCTGGGATTTTCCAAAGTAATGACATAAAAGAATAGGTCGGTCTCAGCGGAGAAGCGATTGTTAATTGATTTTCGAAAATTTAAATTGTGATGATCCAAAAATCGGACATCGAACAATGCTCCGATATTTTTTTAAGTGAGAGCATCTAAATATTTCCATAATTGCTTCTTCAGCGTCACATTGGCCTCGTCCGCCCACAAGGAAGTTCTTTGAAAAGCGATAGTCTGTGTTAGTGATGATGAAAGGTATCTTCCCAATATAATGTTTACCTTAGAGTCTGCATAATGCAACGTCTTTTTGATTAAGGAATAATGTTTTAGTACTAACAATAAGATGCAACGAAGACGAAGTACTTCTACATAATGAAAATTTAAGCAATCACTTATTAGAAATGTTCTGTTATGGATTTATGAATACATTTTAACACTTTCTCGTTTACATTTGAACTTTGAACTCTTAACATCTTAAACTTTTTCGCATTTTGATCTTTGGTACGAACTTTTAAAAACTATCTATGGGAATCCGACTATGTAGAATGGTTTTATTTCTCATTTTCAGAAGCTTGTACACTAAGAACAATTTATAACTTTTTGATTCTAGGGTAAACGCAACAAAATATGCACGTAATTTTTTTCCCCAAGATACTAATCAACTTCTCTCTTATTAACCAATTTTTGCAAACATGTTACAATTTTATTATATAATTTGTTAATGGACCTAGATTCTATAGAGAATTCCTGAAATGTGGTTTTATTTGTAAATATTTTTTACCATTTTTAAATTAAAGTGTCAAAATGGAAACTTGTAGGTATATCACTAAGATGGCGAGAAAACATTCACCTACCGTAGATTATAGTGCTAATGTAATAAATTCCGTAAGGGAAATCACTCTACTTCAAAGTTAGAACCAGAATATTTTTTAATAATTGATAACATCATGATGTTGCCTATGGATAACTAATTTTACATATTAGATCTTCATAAAAATGATTCATATATCACGTTGCCTGTGGAAAACAAAATTTACATGTAATGAGAGAATTTTGACGTCGAAAGCTTACTGGATGAATCATTGATGAAGACCCTATTGCTATAATTAGATGCAGAAATTTTGACGTTCAAAACCTACATGACCCATTTGGCATACATTCAGTACTTTTTGTCTCTGCCCTTGTATATAACTGTTTACATTAATTCATTTTGAATTCTGCTCTATCGAAAGTAAGTGAGTTGATACATATTGTAAATTAGTAGTAGGTAAAATGCGGAAAATTTATACAGAACAAGGATGTAGACATTTCAAAATATCGTTAACATTCTTAGCACATACTTACTTAATCTGTTGAGAAATATTGCAGCGGCCGTCGCGTCGGCCAGTTGGGTAACCCAAAGGGTCGTAGGGTCGTAAAACCCTTACCTGACTGGCGACACTCACGCCCGCCAAACAGTCTAAATCCAAGTTCAATCCGACACTATTCAGCAGCCGCAAGTACACAATTCAAAATCTAAAATCAGTACACGGTTCCTTCATACAAAATCAATACTAGATTAAACGGGAGAACAAACGTTCACTATCAATCACCAAATATTCGTTAATATACAAGTTCATTAAGTTCGCGAGTGTTTCACTACAAATTCAAATCAACGGTCCTTCGTGCAACACAAATTTTACTTCCAAAACGACCAGACCATCAGGCCTCTCTCGAACAAATTCTACCCCGATTTCAATACAACTGGTCCATTCGAGCCGGATATTAAATCGGTGAAGTTCGTGAGTGAAAATCAATCAAGAGCCGATTAAGTGAATCAGGCATCATCACCAATCCAGACCCGCTCAGTTGATCCAGGCGTTCTATTCACACCCGTTCATCTGAACCAGGCGTTCCTACCACTTCATTATATAATCCAAAAGCCTATTGGTACCGTTTGGTGTTGGTATTAGCATATAAATTATCTTTATCGTTCGACACTGTCAGAATTTTCAAATTTTCGCTTGTGTAAACACTCTCTGTCATAAAATAATGAAAATGACAGATAAACGTCATACTATTTTTGTGGATTTTAAGCAATTTAAAGGCTTTCCGGGGTTGTGTCGAACGATAAAACGTCGTATTACACTCGTACCTGTGTAGATTGAACGCTTTATGCCACTCGGGGTTCACAAAAGCACTCGTTTCACTCGTGCTTTTATAAACCCCTTGTGGATAAAGCGTCCAATTTACACAGGAACTCGTATAATAATCTACTATTAAATTATTATTTTATTAAATATAAAAAAATCCCCTGTCACGGTGTTTGTGGTCGAACTCTTCCGAAACGGCTCCACCAATTTTTATGATTTTTTTTTATATTTGGTAGGTATGAGAATAGGTGGTAAACTATTTTTAACATAGACATGGGGGCCCAAGGGGTTCCCTTTTTTTTAACAATTTTTGCTCGACCGATTTTTATGATTTTTTTTTGTATACGTGGTAGGTATGAGAATAGGTGGTAAACAATTTTTCACATGGACATGGAAGCCCCTTGGGCTGGACAGATTTTTCGGCTTGACCGATTTTTATGAGATTCTTTTGGTATATTTGGTAGATATGAGAATAGGTCGTAAAGTATTTTTCACACAGACATGGGGGCCCTTGGGCTAGACCGATTGTTTGGATGAGAATAGGTCGTAAAGTGGACATGGACAGATGGGCTCAGGGAGCCCCCTTGGGTTTATAACTCAATAACGGCTGGACCGATTTTTATTATCTTTGATTTATTGGATTTGTCTCCGCCCCGAATAGCAGAATAACTATTAAAACATCAACATGGGGGCCCAGGGAGGCCTCTTGGGTTTATAACTCAAGAAAGGGTTTCATGATATTGGATTTGTTGGATTTGTTTCCCCACCGAATAGCAAAATAACTATTAAAACATGGACATAGGGGCCCAGGGTGTTATTGTCTGAGGCGGTACAAAGTTCGCCGGGTCAGCTAGTTAAACTATAAACATATTAATTAATTAAAATTTAAATATATCTAAGTCGAACTCCACAAACTTTAATAACTGTAAAATTACTAATGGAACATGTTTCGGCAGAACACTTCTGCCATCATCAGCCCTTAAAGAATATAAAAAATTATGACATTGACGTAATTTTGAATTAAATTTGACGTTTTCAAAGGATTTGAAATGTCATAATTTTTTTTTATATTCTTTAAGGGCTGATGATGGCAGAAGTGTTCTGCCGAAACATGTTCCATTAGTAATTTTACAGTTATTAAAGTTTGTGGAGTTCGACTTAGATATATTTAAATTTTAATTTAAATTTACTCCACTTGGATTTAAGAACATTATTCTTGTTTATATTAATTAATTATTATTAATAAACACATTATATTTTGTAATAGAATTTGATTGAATCAGTTTGCTGCCGTTGTGTTGATTAGTTAATCCTTCAACTATTTCGGCTGATTGCCAGCCTCAGTGACTTAAATTATTGTGAGTATTGTGTTGGAGTACTGTAAGACTGTATAAATGCATGTATTTTATTCATTTTCAATGTTCTGCAAATCTTCTAGGATAATAGGAGATAAAAGAGTAAAAGTAATTTCAGTTCTCCACTTAAATTAAAAAAATGTCTTTTCATTAATTTCTGTTCGATCTCCCATCTTCCTGTATTTTAATTTCCGAGGTACTTGTCTAGCTTATCGGGTTTCACCATTTGGAATTTGTACCCGGGTCCCATCTCGTACCTACTTCTACCTGTTATGAAGCTAATCGCCCTCAATTTTGGCGCCAGGATTTGGTCTATCACGGATCGGTCTTTATTGCAGCTTCCTTCCTCTTCTTGTTTGTCAGCCTTTCCTCTCCAAAAACTCTTTGTTCCTCTGCCTCTTGTTTAAGCAGTTTTTCGAAATGTGCCTCTATCTTCTTATATTTTTTCATTTCTCCCTGATTTGCGTTCGTTTCTTAACTTTGATTAATTCATATTGGTTCTGGTACCCTTGTTATTTTTATACTTCTTTTATCTCCTTTTTTATGGCAGTTTCTGTCTTTTTTGTTCTACAAATTAAGTTAGCCTCTATAATACTTTTTATGCTTGTTATACAGAATGTTTCAGAAATAAGTGCTATAAATTTAATTGTAACTAGAACTCATCATTGTCAACAATTTTTCTTTATAAATTTTTGTCCTAAACCCCGTAGTTATCGAGTTAAGATTACTGGAAGTTTTGACGTTAATTTAGTTACCCGCCACTCAACGGCTTAACTGATGATAACGCACTAAAAAGAACTGTAGCAAAACATTGGGAAATTGTCTAAACCGCTCGCCGTAGAAAAACTAAAAACTGAAATAAACCACCTAACAAATTTAAACCCACTTTTTTAAACACTTCTGCAAAAATTAACCCCGTAATAAACTCAGACTTTTGTATTTGTATCAGCATCATTGTGTTATTAGGAATTGTTAAAACTGCATTTTGCGCTCTCTCTTGCAAAACTTCGGTTGGCTGCTGGTTACAAAACTGGCGCCTTCGAGGTAAAACCTCAGGCTGTAAAAATTGGACTTTCTGTAATTGTTGCTGTTTCAAAATTCTTCAAATGGTGCAATGCGATACTTCAAATTGATTTTCTAACCTTCGGGTATTGAGCGGTTTTCAACATTTTGCAAAAGACGAACACAATTTGGGAAATGTTTTGGCGAAATTTCCTTGACTTTCTCCTTAAATTAATACAATGTCCGTGTATTCTCTGTTAGAAAAAGACGGCATCTTATTATTAATAACTTTAAAAATGAAGGTAAAAAACAATAACAACAAATTATCGCATGTTGCCCCTTTCCATTTCTTTTCTGTTGCTATCGTAGTTTGATTGAAGTGAAGGTTTGCTGATTCAGTATCGCTCCCGTCATAATATCACGGTAAAATTCATAAGATAAAAGTTAAATTGACAAAAGCTTGACAGAAAATAAAGAGTGACACAAATTTCGTAACGCATCTGAGCCCGCGTATAGAAGTTTCCTTCAAAAAGTTTTACATTAGGTTTGATAAAAATTTGGTAACGCTCCTGTAAAATTATAAATCATAATAAACGACAAAACTGAACTTTTGGTATTTTTAATCTCAACAACGCATTTTAACTTGTCTAAACAAAGAAAGGATTTATAGTGATTACAACTACTAATCTCAAAACAAAGATAAAACCTCAAAGGGGTCCACCGTGTTCAAAATTATTTTGGAAACAAAGCATGATTTATGGATTGACTGACATTCTTCCTATTATTATTATTACCATTATCGTTATCTGATGCTAATTTTGTGCTGTGTGGTCTGGCGTTTACATAATAACAGATCCGGATTTTTTTAAATATTTATTAACGCAGTTTTCCATACAAGGTTGGTCTTAACAATATACTTGAATGTAGAATAGATACGCTATAAAGCCGTGTACAAAAAGAGCAAGGTGTAATGTGTTGTTGCTTACTAAATGTCATCAACTATCTTTTTTATCTCGATTGGAAGTTTTATTACAATTCATCCATTTTACGGACCTTGATTTTAGCAGGTGTTTTGTGTTGTTTTTTTTTCTTTTTTGTGTCTTTGTGATTGTGTATTGTATTGTAAAATCTTGTTCGCTCACGCTGTAAATGAAAAGGGTGTGGTGAGTGTAGTCAAGTGTAACGTACAGTGATGTGTGAGGTTCATGGCGATTATACGTGTATCAGTATGATTACAATGTTGCTGCCACTATGTTTAGTCTTTGAAGGTCTGAAAAAATATATATGCTATTAGCTTGTAATAGAAGGAATTAATTTCTATTTATAATAATTGCATCTATAAACAATACGCAGAAAATTAAATGATTTTGGAGATACAATGCAGTCAATTAAAATTCAAGCGTTGGGGGCGGCTAATCGGGGGCCTGATCCACATGGAAAGCAATGCTCTCCAAGATTACCATAAAATTAACACAATTTGTGTTTCGTCTTTACATAATTATATTATGGATAGCTTCTTAGCTACAGACTAACTAAAACATCTCGTTATATGGTGTTAAATTAACCTCTCCAACAGAGCTGTTTTACGTTAAAGAAATTACAATAATAGCAAACAATGATGAATTTTCTTCTTTATTTTCGGATTCTAATAATAGTTTGAAAGGATCTTAACATTAATTTTGTAGCTGTTGGCATGAATTAATCATAAGCATTGACGTAAGCTTGTCGTAACTGTGGGGTCAGTAATTTTTTTGGCTTGAATCGATAGGAAAATAAATAATAACGGCTATGTGGAAGATTCAATAGACGGAGGCGGTCTACCATAAGGGCTTTATTACGAATGGAGTTATACAATAATGTTTTATTTTTCCAGGTGATCAATGCAATTATAGCACTCTTACGAAACCTTTTCCAGTAATCTCAGGTTAACCACCTCGTTAGACTAATCACATTAAAGACAGCAAAACCGTCAAAAATGACCAAAAACCACCAGAAACATCAAATTACACCAAAGAAAAAACTCCTAATGTAATTACTCCGGTTTCGCAAGTCAGTTGAATAACAGTGCAATAAACCAAGTGCTGTTCCGATTATTTCCTTAAAGAAAACTTAACAAGTCGTTGCAAGAATTTTAGAGGACATCTATCTCCGGCAGCTTGCGGTGGGAAAAAATCTCTGTTTACATAAACTGTGTACCAACGAAGGACAATTGGTGTTGTCACGGCTTTGAGGTCGCTTTTTTCTTGATCTGTGTAAAGAAGGTAATTTTCACACTAAATAATGGCCAATGGAGCGTGGATAAACTGGATATACTTATTTACAGTCAAATTGGGTCCGGTATAGTTTCTATACTAAGCGGCTAAATTTTTTTACACCAGATTTGTTACAATTGCGTTTTTGTGTTGACAATTTATTTACTTAGTAAATTAACCTTGTTGTTGAGAAACTAACAAAGCGTTTTTTGAATTTTGACACCAAAGATGTAGACCAAAGACATGATCAATTTCAATACCACACTTAGAAATTCTTTAAATAAAAAGGTTTGATTTAATAGAACTGTGGCAACGTAATTTTAGAATTCTACTTACTTTTTGTATTTCAGTGAAATCTCACTTTTTGTGGAGTTCAAAAGATTTAAAAATATCTATTTCTTCATCCCCTAGCCGAAAGTACGGTCTTCCCGGCTGCATTTCGCTGCGGGAACAGCGGCTTTTGCGGCCTGCTGGGGGATGAAGAAAAATACTATACGACACGCGGCGAAAAGTTGCAAAATACATCCATTTTAAGAAGAGAAAAAAAAAATTTTTGCAGTCCTTTTCCTATTTATAATTGTTAGTTTCCAATTGGACGGACGAGCTAATTTCAACGTTGAGATAATCATGTAGAGCATGGAAACCAAAAGAAATCCACTTCCGAATGTGGAAATCTGGAAATTTCACCTGGCTGCGGCAATCTTCGCAACATTGGCATTGAAAACGTGCTGTATGTCTTACACGAGACACTCACGAAACTCTAAAACCAAAACAATAAATTTTTCTAATGGTTCTGTTAACGTCCGCTTAATTTGACTTTAATAGAGGTTAACACCTCCTGTCAACGCTCATCTGCATCAAAAAATTTACATCAGGGTCGACAGATCTCAATGAATCAGGTCGGAGAATTAGCTAACAACTTTCACTCTCGCAACTTGACTACTTAGTATTTCGTCGATTATCTCAAAAAGAAAACGAAAATGGTTCAGGGTTCGGTCAAGGATCCGTAAATTTTGGCGTTTTAGGTGGGGGCGTGTCGGACCTTCAATTTCATTTGTATTGTCGACACCCTCTGTTTGTGAAACGGATTGTCACGGATTTTATTGCAGTTGCACGATGGAATCCATTGTTCTGCTAATTAATGGCGAAAATAATCCTAATTTCGTAATGAAAAGACGAGACCGTTCTGGTGGACGATTCTTGAAAAGTTTATTGTAACAAATTATGGTTTAGAATTGAAGAAACTTACGTCAAGTACCTGCTTGTAATTTTGCTAATTAATTGTGCAACGCGTGTGTGTAATAACTACAGACAGCGGCTGATCATGACACTCTTCTAGTAACTGTAATATCACAGAAAAACAGGTATGATTAATCGATAAATATATCCAATAACCCTATTGCAATCAAATGGACCGATTAATGATGGAACTATGAAATAAAGCCTAAATACTATTATCTGCGCCACAAGGTAGTCAAGAGGATCCACCGCTTTGATGACGCATCCTTATATTGTTTAATTGTCTTAAGAAAAGGAAGTGTTATTTTACCACAAACACATTTTTTGATCATCGTCCTTGCCGGCATCAGTTCCTCACTCTGAAGTTATAAACTTCAATTATGATGACTGACGTGATATTTTAGTTGAACCCGAATGGAAATCGTTAAATTAGGATAACGTTACAAGCTCCGATAGACAAGCTTAAATGACACTTGACACTTACGTTTGTGCAAATTAGCGACTCATTAAATTTATTCATGAGGAAGTGATTGTTTACAGTCGTTAATTAAAAGAAATTAAAATTTTAAATCGTTACTTCCTCCTCATTAAACTCACGCAAAAAATTTTACAATTAAAATAATACAACCTGTATTGTCAAGGTACAGTTACTCAAGCTTTTAGCACCTTGTTTTGCGAACGCATAGCACCGCGCCAAAGGTCGTGAAACCGCGAATAAAAAACCCATTTTACTAATAAATCAGACCGCTAGCAGTATCATCATTTCCAGATGTTTATAATCCGACATCAGTTGTGGTTATTTTAAGATGAAACCCGCAGACAAAACGTTAAATCACGTTTGGTTTATAAATATGTATTTATATATTTTGTTTCCTAACAAGGACATAATTTTTTAAATTTAATAAGTGATTCAAGAAACGAACAATCATCTCTTTTGATTTCCCGTCGATAAAATTGTACATTAAAGTGCGGAAAAGAATCTATTATTCTTTAATTTAATAGAAAAAGTGAAAGGTGCTACTGTTTTTCTTGCTGTGAACATAAAGATCTCCTGCAGAGAGTTTGAAATTGCACATTAAACACGTTAAACCAGCTATGCAGCTTTAGAGAGAATCGGTAGATTCTACAACATATGCCCCTTATAATGTTAATGTTTCAATTATTGCATTCTTTGGGCATTGAACTGGTGTTTACGTATGGTTTCCTCCAGTGTATATGTTGTGTAAGGAACCGTTTCAAAGTGAAAACAAGCTTTAATCAGGCGCCTTTGAGGTAATAAATCTATAATTTAAAAATATAAAACGATCAGTACTGTAGTTTGGGATCATAATTATTTGCATGGCATACTATGCACAAGAGCTAGAGAAACGAGCCCTGGGACGTTCCTAGAAAAAATGTTGTATGCAACACGTGTAATAAGTGGTATTTTACTTGACAATTGTCTGATTCGGCCTCACGTGGCGTGCAGGAAACAGTTACTTTTTGCATAGTTACATAACTAAATAAAATGTAACTCTTCAAACCACCTTTAATAAGTGTTTATTTTTCCTAATTCATCAATAGTTCGGGAAGATTTGAATACCGCCGCGAGCAAATTTTGATTACTTGCTGATTTGCAGTCCTTTATTCAAAATTACTGAATGAAAGAGAAAGCAAGTGGAAACGAAACAACATAAATAAACTTGGAAAACATCGCAAACATTCAACAAATAAATAGATAAAACAAAAATACCCTGGACACTAAGAGGAAGAATAGAAAAAGATAAGCAGAAGAATACAGACTGAGAAAATCATTCAATAAAAATTGAAGCAACTACATAGTAGATCCTACATAACAAGAAGGCCAAGTAAAATATAATAAAAAAGTGACCGTCAGAATTCAAGCAAACAGATAAAAAACATCAAGAAGTATTATTAGAACAAAAGGACAAGAAGCAAATAACAATATAGAATACTAAAGAAAAATAATGTAAATAATAAATAAATAAATGGAAATAATAAACTGGATAAAAATTGTATACATATAAAAAATAATCTAAATAACATATACTGGGTGAATATCAAACAAACCCTTCGAGTATATTCGAGTAGAAATAATATGGTACACCTGACCAAAAAGACCAAAGAAATTTGATCGGACTCCAGATATTAAGAAGAACGTAAAATATTCTCCATATATCGTTAGAATTTTGAAGATTTAAATTTTTTTAATTTAAAATCCTGAAAATTTTAAGCAATTTCTCATGTAAATGGAGAAAGTGAAAAAACCGAAATAATCTTAAATAAAATCGAAAATTAAATAAAGAAATACATACATATCCTAAACAGGTAAAATTGAAATAGAAGAAAGAAAATTGGCAACAATAAATGTATTCTTATAGTTTTCAAATTTGAATAGAATTAATTAAAAATTCATACATCCAGTAGTAGGCTTTGTACGTCAAAATTCTCCATTTAATCGAATGTAAATTTTGCTTTGCACAGATAACACGATGCAACATGAACATGAAATATGAATAATAACACGTCAACATGAAATGTGTATAATAACACGTGAAACGGAGCATAAAACATCTAAAACGCTGAAATATTGAGCAAAAAATAAGAGTCTCTTTATTCTTTGTTGTGTCTTAGTTCTTTTTGTTTTATTTCACTTTATGATGTCCTTGTTGGTCTGTTGGGTCCCTTTGCTCACTTTAATTTTTCAGTGTCGTTTGTCTCTTTTTTGGTCTCTTTTGGTTATCTGCTTCTTTCGTCTCATTCTGTTTTGCATCTTTACCCTCTTTTACATCTGTTAACCTTTTTTTATTCTTTTTATTGTTTTTTTTTTAATTCACTTAGTCATCTATGGTTTTGTTTTCTTTTCGGTTAGTTTGTTGCATGTATATTCTATTGTTTTATGGTTTGGTGTCTGTCTTGAGTATCTTGTTCTTTTTTTAATGTTTCAAGTCGTTCTGATCTTTCTTTTTAGTAGATACGTTTTGTTTATTATGTTGCTTTATTGTTCTTTCATTTATTCTGGATTTAGATCCCCTTAATATCTACGGCTGCATTAGTCTTTAAATTAGTTTTAGTATATTTTGTTTCTTACATTATTCCTTTTATTTTTTTAGTCTTTGTAGTCTCATTAGTCTCTTTGTTGTATCTTTCGTCACTTTTCTTTATTTGCCTTTTTGTCATTTTAATGTCATTTGCCCCTTGTATTTCTGTTGACCCCCTTGTTTTATTCTATTCTATATTATTCCCTTGTATATTTCGCTTCATTTGTCTCTTTTGGCTCTATTGATTATTTTGCCTCTTTTTTACCTTTTTCCTGTTTTATCTATTTTTTTCTTTTTGTCTCGTAAGTCTCCTTGGATTCTTTGGTCCTTTTGTTTTATTTTTGTATTTTGCCTTTTTTTTTCTTTTCACCTCTTTGCTTCTCTTTAGTGTTCTTGGTCGTTTTGGTTTGTTTGATCCTCTCTAGTCTTTTACATCGGCCTTGTAGTCTTTTAAATCACCGTGCTCCTTTTGTCTCTCTGGTCTCATTGGTCTCTTTTGTGCCTTTTCTCTTTTTGGACTATTTGATGTGGTATCTGTTGGTATCTATCTATTTGATGTATTTTGTCTCTTTTTTGTCTCTTTCTTCTATTTAAACTGTGTTGCTGCTTTAGTCTCTTTGATCTCTTTGGTCTGTTTGGTCCTTTTTGTCTCTTTTCTCATCTTGCCTCTATTTGTTTTTCTTTTGTGTCTTTTTAGTCTCCTTGTCGTCTATTTTTTTGGTGTTTTTAGTCCCTTTAGCTTCTCTTTGGTACCTTTGCCTGTTGGCTCTCTCTCAGTCTCTTTAGTCTTGTCACTGTAGTCTCTGTTGTCTCTTTGGTTTCTTAAATCTAACAATAATATTCAAGAATAAGAGGTGATGATCCAGAAGATTTAAAAATTTAAAATATTGGTCAACATAGCAGATACTAACTTCAGTAATTCGGATTATTCGATTATTCGGATCGAGTGGGTTTTGATTGATCCGGATTAACGAGTTACCACTGTATCTAATATTTCAATTTTAAAGTATGGGAGTAGAAAAATAAATATATTCTACTATGAGTAAAAATGTGAATAAATAATAAGAACATAATACAAATTAAGAAAGATAATAAAGAAATTGTCAGTAATAATATCACAAGAGCATAGAAAATATCGACGGATTACCTCGAATGACGAGGATAGTTTAATCAGATTATTTTCAATGCTCGAGTGGTATTCATTACGATTATATAACGAAAAAATGCGAAATTCTGACGGAACTTTTTTTTCTGACGTCTATTAACAATCATAAAGAAATCGTTCCTATGGCAAAGTTCATTGTTGGAGCCAGCCGAAACACCGAAATGAATATACCCCGTCGTCAAGGGTATACTCACTTATATACAATACATCGTAACTATGGAAAATCTGTAATTGCTATTGGCTCAATTTATTATGAGTTATATAATCAGAAATATAGAAAGACAAGCGAAAAAAGAAACAAGAAAATAAACGAAATGTGAGTAAAAGGACAAATAGAAACTTGAAAGAAAGGGAAAAGAGAAAACTAATGGAAAGAAACATTAAGACAACGATTTAACTAATTTTAAATAAATAGAGACAAATGAATAATTATATTAAATAAATAAATGAATAATTAAATAAAAAAGCGGAATATACAATAAATGATAAGAAAAGAATACAAAAAGTTAAGGTACCACTGAAAGCAGAAAATACTGTAGGGCACCGAAATTTTGAGTTTGTTCTTTCAAAAGTTCTCAAAAGGGACAAATGTTTTTTATGAATAACTTAGAGTTTAGACAATCTAACGGTACTTGTCAGTGGTCGACACCATGCATAGCAGGATCACGCTGTCTTAGTATTTTCTGTCATCGATAGTATAGTCTCTTTCAAAATCCAAAAACGACACCAACACGTCACTCTACCTCGACCTTGACTAATAAGTTATGTAAAACAGCTACAAAAAGAGTGGCAGTAGACAAGGGAGAATAGAAATAAAGAGACGGAGAGAAGACAGATATTCAAAACGGGACGACGAAACAGGAAAAGAAAAAAATTGTGATTTCTCAAATTATTAATGTATGACGAAATAGATAAGCAGACAGTAGAAGGAAACATGTGGTAGGTGAACAAAAAACGAAACAAAACGGCAAGAGAAATAGAAAAAGATCTAGTTTAACTATATTGACAAAAATGAAAAGATAAAACAATTGCAGAACTAATATTAAGTACAAACATAACTACTGAAAAATAGTAAATATACCATAGGAGAAATAAAGACAAATGAAAATAAATAAACGTATCAACCTTAAAAAAGAGAAAATACACAAAAAGATACAAAGATTCAGAAACATAAAAATACAAGCAAACACAAGAATCGAGATTAGAATAAAAATGGGGTTAATAATAATGAACGAAGATATGTAGAGAAATTTAGATACAGATACAAACAAGAATAACGATGGAGGGAATACAATAATAATATAAAAATAAAAATCAATAAATGTTATTCTTATAATGTATGTATACCCAAATACTTGGTGGTTAGATTCAAAATTAAGTTGATTCAAAAAGTGTCTACAAGATGGACAGTAATCAGGAGATTTTTTTCTACTTTTATTAATTACGGCAATATTAAGGAGGCCGAAACCTATTCATCTTTATATTTTAAAAATGTTTATGTGACCGGATTCTGGGACAATTCATGTATGTTTCATGCATTTCTAAGTAAAGGTTAATTACTTATTTTATTTAAATTATGGGTATTTTATTTAAACTGAAGATGAGTTGATAAACCAAAAAGGTAAATGACGAAATTAGTTTCACAACTTAAGAGGGTATCGTTTCTAGCATTTTTCACTTATAATACGCTTTTATCCAGAGGTCAGAGATGATTTATACCTTGTAATTGATGTTGTAATTACCCTTTCCGAAACGTAAATAACAGCAGCATGTCACATACGTTTTATTAAAGGTCTAAGAAGTCTCTTTTACAAAGGTCCCGGTAACTTTTATATTTTTCGCTGGTAGTGCCATTACTTGGTGTACTAGAGCGTACTATAACTTTACAATGGTGACGACATAAGTTGAATGTATTACTCTTACTATTCTTACATAAGCTTTAGTACAAAAATTAAAAATTGGAGTTACCAAATGATTAGGTATGTACTTAAATGTTTATTGCATGTTCTGACTCTTACTTACCTCGGGCAATTCGACGTATTCCACACCATGTTGAGCAGTAGCATTTGGTTCCACAGTCCAAATTTTGAGCTTGTTTTTCCTGAAGAGGTTGCGGTTGGGCACTAGAGCTAAATTCAAGTCTTTTCCGAAAACTTTCAATTTCAGTTCTGTTCTCGGTTCATCGGTTTCGATGAGGTTGTCACTGTCGGGTGATGCACTTAAAGGTATGTCACGGCGTAGGCGGTGGTGAATTGGGACGATTTCGTAGGCGGGAACTGTAAAATATTATATTTTTATTTCCTCATCTGCAAATGTACTTCTACGTTTGACCATCAAAAAGTGATTTCCCGCGTATGTAACTTTGCGTTGGGATTTACTGAGGTCGAAAACATATCTACAAATCAAAATTCTCCTGCTTTCTGCAAGGTAAAGCCACTGTACTCTTGAACTACAGAAAAGCCAATAAGGAAAATAGCTCGTTTAATATAAACAGACAGCAGAGGATCCAGACAGATATTAATAGCAAAGCAAGACGTTTACTTCCTCCTCTACAAGTTCAAATATTAATATCTGATCATCTGTAGGACACAAGCTATAAAAATGACAAAGATTAATCGTCGTCGTATTTTCACTTTTAATTCTGCAAGTTATGAAGGATCAGCAGTACCTAATTTTTTATAATTATGCACGAAGCATAACTTGGCTTCTATAATGATACCTACAGCGACCCTGAAGCGCATGTCGCAACATTTAATAGCTCTTCAGCGTCGGAGGAATATCAATGTCTTTCGTTACTCACCTAAATCGTGTCTGTCGACGTGAAACGTGCTCTTGATTTCGTCCACTGTCATCAACTTATGAATCTGGAACATTAAAAAAGAGCTTCAAACCCACATCCATCAGGAAGTATTTTCAACAATGCACATGTTACGGCTCGGTTTTATTAAATTTCTTTTGTAATTGGAAAGTGGATGATTCTCATGCAACAATTACCACGCGCGTAATGATAATACTTTAAAAGGCGGCGTATAATTATTCATTTGTTAATTTCCTTCCGGTTGGATTTCTAAAAAATATCAAATATCGATTTGAGACGCTTCCGGTTTCCTGCCTGACGCCTCGTTGAAGTCTCTGAGAGTTCTGATTTATTATTGTATAGGTTGTATTTATAGTATTTATGTAAAACCGAGTCCTTAAAGTTAATTGTGATTAAACTCCGAAAGCCGTATCTCCTCAAGTACGATTTAGGACAGCCTGCGTGTGTAAGAACTCCTCAAGGTCCCTTTTGTTGCGATTTAATTGTCCGGCGCTTTACAAGCTAACTTTTCAATTTATGCACAATTTCTTACAGATATCTGCAAATCGACAAGGTCTGGCGTCTTCTCAAGGACGCGAAATTAAAGTCGCGTTCGCACTTTTCTCTTCCGATGCGTTACTTACGTCATAAGTGGCACATGCGCTCAGCAGTGAGATGACCAAGAGTAAAAGCTGGCTGTTCATTCTTCCCTGCAAAAAAAAGCAAACCAACGGTTAAAATAATTATACATACTTTTTTGGTTGTGTAAAGAGATGTGCGAATTTATCGCTTTGCGTCAACGTGATGGAATTGCGTCAAAATTGACGGACTTTCTGGCGATAACTACTGTCAAAGCGTTTGTTGGGTAATTTCCTTTTTTGTGGTTGGATTTACGACTTGAGACAATACGTTGGAACGGCTGAGTTTATGGTTGTGATAGATACTTTCTGTTTGACATTTGGTGGTAAATATCAAAGGTGTCAATCTAGCTTCAAATTGAAGTGAAAGAATGTTGGATGATTGTTTAGGTCGGGTTGCTGGCTCTCAGAAATTGAGTGGTAATTGATTATCTTTGGCATTTTCAATACGTTTTAGTTAGGTAATATGAAATCAATCACTGTTTGTCTTGTCAAAAAATCTTCCAAAATTAATAATACATATTTAGCCGAGAAACTTTATTTGTTGACAATAGAGTTTATACAACAAGACAGCTGTAAAGTTAATAATTACGTTCTAGTCTAAGACATCTGCTCGGGTATAATTACTATTATTCATGAATGTTCTACAAAAAAAAATCTACAGAATGCTAAAATGTCATCATTAATTATATTTTGAATAAAACATATTTTCTAAAATTTCGTATCGACGTAGTTTGTACCAATTTTTTCATATAATAAATAAAATAATAAAAATAAAATCTATATATATAAAAATGAATCGCCGTTCGTATGTCACGCTGAAACTCAAAAACGGCTTTACCGATTTGAATATTTTTTTTTTGTTTAGTTCGACATAATCCAGGGATGGTTTAAAACTATTTTTCACATGGACATGGGGGCCTAGGGGGGCCCCTTGGGCTAGACCGATTTTTCGGCTCGACCGATTCTTATGATTTCTTTTTTGTATATTTGGTAGGTATGAGAATAAGTGGTAAGCTAATTTTCACAAGGGCATGGGGGCCCAGGGGGGCCCGTTGGGCTGGACTGATTTTTCGGGTCGACCGATTCTTATGATTTTTTTTTTGTATATTTGGTAGGTATGAGAATAGGTGGTAAGCTATTTTTGACATAGACATGGGGGCCCAGGGGGGCGCCTTGGGCTGGAACGATATTTCGGGTCGGATGATTCTTATGATTTTTTTTTGCATATTTGATAGGTATGGGAATAGGTCGTAAAGTATTTTTCACATGGACATGGGGACCCAGGTGGCCCCCTTGGGCTGGACCGCTTTTTCGGGTCGACTGTTTTTTTTTGTTTTTTTTTTGTATATTTGGTAGGTATGAGAATAGGTGGTAAACTGTTTTTCACATAGACATGGGGGCCCAGGGGGCCCCTTGAGCTGGACCAATTTTTCGGGTGGACCGATTCCTATGTTTTTTTTTTTGTATATTTGATAGGTATGGGAATAGGTCGTAAAGTATTTTTCACATGGACATGGGGGCCCAGGGGGGCCCTTGGGCAGGACCGATTTTTATAATCTTTGATTTGTTGGATATGCCTCCGCCCCGAATAGCAGAACAACTATTAAAACATGGACATGGAAGCTCAGGGGGGGGGGCTTAGGTTTATAACTCAAGAAGGGCTTTTATGATATTTGATCTGTTGCATTTGTCTCCGCCCCCAATAACAGAATAAGTATTGAACGGCTGGACGGCTGGACCGATTTTTAAGATCTTCGATTTGTTGGATTTGTCTCCACCCCGAATAGCAGAATAACTATTAAAACATGATTATGGGGGCCCAGAGGCCCCCTTGGGTTTATAACTCAAGAGCGGCTCGACCGATTTTTATGATGTTTAATTTGTTGGATTTACCTACGCCCCGAATAGCAGAATTACTATTAAAACATCGGAAAAATTACAGGGGGCTGGGAGCTAAGTACAGGGCAACGACAATAACTAAGCCCCCCTGGTGCAGGGCAACAATAACAAATAACGCCGGCTACCAAAATTCGTCGTACCGGGCTTTAAAAATGAAAATCGATTTTTAAGGAGTAAACTCCAAAGTTTCACTTCTGTTGCGCGTGGACTCCACACACAAATTTTTTGATGATATCTCGAGAATGGATTGACAGACTTTTTTCGAAGGCGAATAACTACTAAAACATCAGAAAAATTAACGAAAAAAATTTTCTCTTACATTTTGTATGGAATCCGTATATAACGCCATCTTTGATACATGACAGAAACAAAAATGAATATTGCGTTGCATGATGGTTCCGGTAATACAACATTTATTGATTCTGAGGCGGTACAAAGTTCGCCGGGTCAGCTAGTAAATAATATTAACGGTTGATAACTAGATCCCAGGCTTAGGCATGAGCAGGTCTGCTGGACTTTTTTTGACGAAGTACATTAAATAAATTGTTGGAACCATTATTTGAGAATTAAGTATAATGTCCAATAATTTGATGGAATACATTTAATCTTTCAATGGAGTGTGTTACTTATATTATTGAAAGAGATTTATTTGATATACCTAATAATACATACATAATCTATTATCCTCTTTTATCGCTAGGTGTGGAGGGGATGGGCTCACCGAGCCGTAGCGAAGAGTAACCCATATTCCTTTTTTTTTACTCTAGGTATAGGGCTGCGATATCCGCATTACCACTACGCTAGTTTTTTTATTTTTTCCACTACGCCACCTAATCCTGCAATCTCAGCTATACCGGCGATAGCTAATAATTTTCAGATATATTGCAAAAAATTTGCCTGCACATGTTTGTGCTCGCAAAACTCGAAAAGTAGTCGGTCGATTGACTTGAAATTTTGACGCAACGTTGCATTCGAATAAGTACGTGTTTTTAACTAATTTGTAAACTGGAGTGTCAATTATATTACTCCGAAACATCAATCACCCAAAATTATGCAATGGCACAGGATTAGTAGTTAAAAAATTGATGCACGATCAAATTGAAACAATTCTGATCGAACTTCATAAAGGTGAAGGCGTATTACTTCCACGAGTACCACTCATTCCGACCGACATCATCAATTTCGAATACGCCTTGCGTTTTCCATGACTGTCAATAAGGCGCAAGGGCAATCTTTGCAAGTGTGCGGTTTGAATTTAGAAAACTATTGCTTCTCTCATGGGCAATTATACGTCCAGTCTTGCTGCTCGGACAAGATATTTGGCATATATTGGGGCGTATTCTGTAACTGCTCCTCCAAATTTTAAAGGCCGTTAAATTAAGTTGTCATAGCAATGACCAATCAGGGCTTGAAATTTTAAATTTTAAAGGATGCTAAAATTTTAACGCCACTCTAAAAATTACATAATAGGCCCCACCAAAGCACAGAAATATTAAAAAGAACCATATACAGTGCCACGTCGTTAATCCGGATCGTGATACTCCGGATTCTTTGGTAATCCGGACATATTTTGCGTCAGAACTGTGTATGTTACTCCGGATATCACCTCCACGGATTCAGTTTTATTGCGATTTAACCAATCATAATTTGACAGACAAAGGACCCGTACATGTCTAGACGAGTTATTGGAATCGATATCGTTTTTGTACTTTTTCCCGAGGTTCGCATTAAAACTTTGCTTCAATAATCCGGATTTTTTGGTATTCCGGATCGCTCTGGTTTTTAATGATCCTGATTATCAAGATTGCACTGTATATATTCTGTAAAAAATATATTCCGTTCGGAGCCCCACTTTTCAATCTAATGTTACGAAGAAAAGTAAAAATAGACCGAATCAATACCTACAGTAATGCGGATTACAAAATATCCACAATATCATCAGACTAATGGAATTATGTTATGTTAATGATCTAGTGATTCTAAAGAAAGTAAAAAGAAACTGCAGGAAAATATACTGTAAGTCAGGAATATGAGGATAAGGAAATAAGTAGGTTCCCAAAAAAGTAAAGGGAGAAATGAACTCAGATTGGCTGGGCTATTTCACTCACATGGGGTGAATACATATCTTATTGTGTGCGAAATTGAACATCGTCTTAGTTACACTATGGTTACAAAATGATTTTCATCTAGTTCTACATGAAATTTTTTTTGTGCAGCTTTATATTCTTTCTGCATTTCATACAGTCAAAAGCGTTTAACGAGGATCAATAATTGGAGAGGAAGTCTGGTGCCAGCAGCCGCGGCAATTCCAGCTCACAGTCGAATCTGTGTCCCACCGGTTCATCGTTCGCGGTGTCAACTGGCGTGCCGCGGGACGTCCCAACTCAATCCAGCCGTGCTGGTCTTCATTCACACAGGAAACCTCACCAGGAGGAGGATCATTCATCGAATTGTTCCTCGATACATATATCATCATAATTTAGTAACATTTGAAATGTATCTCGATTTAAGTTATAACTATTTTCGTAAAGCGGCATTTTTTATTTTTCATGGGCAATTAACAGGTGACTAGATGAAAATCATTTTGTAACACCTTGAATTGGGTACTAGACAATGCAAAGTTAAGCGCGCATTTTGGATGTCTCTAAGCTGGAGTAGCAGTGTTGAATAATTCATGATTGGAAAGAAATAATTCAGAGTAATAACAACCAAGAGAAATAAAGCTTTCAACCTTGACAATATAAACTTAACCACAAGTGATGATCCAGCAAAAATGCCAGAGCTATTAGATTTTTGTGTAAACAAAAATATCAATGTTAACCAAACAGACAAAAAATTAAATCGTGAAATTGTCTTTTGATCATAGGCTGTGATCATGCTGATCACATCATCATAATAGACGTGGAATAAACAACAACAACTATTGCTCTGTGACTAAAAAAAACTAAAAAAAAACTGTGCATGAACATCCTATTTTTGTACCCTACGAAGCGCTTCTTCCGATTTGACTGTAGCACCAAAGATCTAATCCCTATTAAAACGTCCATTAAATAAGGAAATAACATCATATCAAATTTAACAAATGCTGTAAACGAATTTTTTTCCTTATACTGTGTAGATCCTTCATGTTGATGCGAGACAGCCTGTATACAGAATTCAGGACTAGGAACACCTGGTAATAATTCATAATTGAAGTATGTGTTCCAATTGATACTAATGAATCTAATGGATATAGATAGATACGTACCAAACCAAATAAGTTTTACAACATGATCTCAAACACCACAGGAGGTACTTTAACCTCAAACTTTTTTCAAACCACGTGACAATAATAACCGATCAACACTAATACTGGATCATTTATTTTTTGCATTTCCTTCTGTACTTGTGTAAGTATTTTTAATTAATATGCACATTTAGCAAGGAGTGGAATCGCTGCGATGACGTATCAGGTGCTAATCATCCATAGGCGGCTCGTTATTGAAAATATTGTTTTCACAATGGTCACATCATTTAAGTCATTGAACTTTCAACTCCTGTCATTATATACACCCCAGGTGCTGTCCGCCAATGAATCTAAATGCCTAATATACAGGATGGTTTTTAAATATTCCAGCAAAATGATGCGATTTAACACCCAGATGGAAATACATCAAAGCACTCAAGAAGGCGAAATAGTGTTACTTCCTCAGCATTTGGTGCCAGGGACGTTTCAATATGTAAATACAAGTTGATTCACAACTTTTCTCCGTTTACACGACCTTTACAACATTTTCATTCTCTATCGATGCACAATTCCATAACCATAAAGAAATTGAAACGGATCAAAGGGTTAAGAAAATGATATGAACATGATCTATGGCCATATTCATTCCTACCACATATCTACTGGATCTATGGAATCAAAATCCATAATTACTAGTTCATAAAATACTTAATTTTGAGTTTTTTTTTTTTAATATTCGTTATTGCACTTAAAAAAGGACCGACAATTTTGATCGGTCTCTACAGTTATTGCCTAAAGAATCTGACTGTGGTCCAGAAGTTCCACTTATTAAATTATTTTTCAAATTCACGGAGGTCCACTTCTTAGCTTAAAGATATTTAGTGATGCTTTACCATCATTCCACCAGCGACCATAGAAAGATGAAAATTATTCAAATTTATTTAAATCTAAATGGTGTGTTCGTGTTTGTCCAAAGAATAATGTAAAAATGTGCGAGAAAATTCGCAAAAAACGAAGAGCATGAATTGTAAATTTCATTTGCAAATACTTATTTAATCTTTTTGCGGTTGTGTTAATGCTAATTCCGCATTGGATTTTTAAAAGGCAAATGAACCGTTGTGGAATTTTCTGGAAACAGCCAAAGATTATTACAAAAAATTGCACAATTTTGAACAACATTTTTGAGTTTTATAAAGGTTGCTTCTGTCAATGTTTTTTTTAAAGCAGCCTTATCAACAAAATCATAAAAATTAATTAATTACTTATAGGTATATTAAACTTTATATTGCCAGTCATAACAAAGTCCATAGAATTTGACGGTGACTTTGTTTAAAAAAAAAGTTCTTAAAAACACTAAATTGCTATTTATTCAAATATACAAATGATTTAGCAGAAGAGCAGAAGATGCTGCGAAAGCGAAATTTTGCTGATTAATTTCTTCTTTTGTCCATTTAGATGAATTGTCAAAAGGTATTGTTTATTAATAACTCACGACAATGCACTGACAATTGACAGTTTCATATGTCAACTATGATGTCACTAGTGTGTCCGGATTCACACTTGTGAATTACGTGAAATTCGGATGAAACCTGAGAAACTAAAATCCAGGAAATTATGGAACTTTAGGAACTATCAAATTTAAGAGGATATTAAATGATTAAATTGTGAATGTATGAACAAGCAATTATGAAACTATAAAATCTGAGAAACTATGGAACCAGAAAAATTATGAAACCTCAGAAACTATGAAACTTTGGAAGCGGAAAAATCATGAAACTAAAACGTTATTAAGTTGTGAAATTATAAAACTACAGCATTGTGAAACCTGAGAAATTATGAAACTGGAAGAAATTGTTAAAATTGAAAATCTATGAAACCTGAGAAACTGTGAAATCCAAGAAACTAGGGAACTTTAGGAATTATCAAATTTGATAGGATAAGTTACTAAATTGTGAAAGTATGAACCGTTAACAATTATGACATAGAAATTTAAGAAAATGTGATACATTATGAAACCTTAGAAAGCACTGACCAATTATGAAACTAATGCGTTATTTTAAGTTATGAAGTTATAAAACTGACTTTGTGAAAACTGATATACTATGCAACTTGAAAGACTATGGATTCTAAGAAATTCTGAAACTATAGTTATTAAGTTATTAAATTATAAAACAATAACCTTTTCAAACCTCAGGAAATTATTATTAAAACTCAAAGAAATTATTCAAATTGAAAATCTATAGAATCTATGGACTGAAATTATGAAGCTGACATTGTAAAAATGAGAACCTCTGAAACTTGACATAGTATGAAAACTAATAAATTATTAAAACATGAACTATGAACCCTGGGAAACTATATAAAATCTGAGAAACCATGGAACCAGAAAAATGATGAAACCTGAGAAACTATGAAACTTGAAAATCTATGGAATCTCAAAAATTATGAAACCAAGACTTTATTAAGTTGTGAAATCATAAAACTACAGTATAATCTATAAAACCTGAAAACTATGAAATCCAAGAAACTGGGGAACTTTATGAACTATCAAATTTAATAGGATAAGTTATTAAATTGTGAAAGTATGAACCGTTAACAATTATGACATAGAAATTTAAGAAAATGTGATACATTATGAAACCTTAGAAAGCACTAACCAATTATGAAACTAATGCGTTATTTTAAGTTATGAAGTTATAAAACTGACTTTGTGAAAACTGATATACTATGCAACTTGAAAGACTATGGATTCTAAGAAATTCTGAAACTATAGTTATTAAGTTATTAAATTATAAAACAATAACCTTTTCAAACCTGAGGAAATTATTATAAAACTCAAAGAAATTATTCAAATTGAAAATCTATAAAATCTATGGACTGAAATTATGAAGCTGACATTGTGAAAAATGAGAAACTCTGAAACTTGACATAGTATCAAAACTAATAAATTATTAATACTGAGAAAGTATGAAGCCTGGGAAACTATATAAAATCTGAGAAACCATGGAACCAGAAAAATGATGAAACCTGAGAAACTATAAAACTTGAAAATCTATGGAATCTAAAAAATTATGAAACTAATACTTTATTAAGTTGTGAAATTATAAAACTACAGTATTAATCTATAAAACCTGAAAACTATGAAATCCAAGAAACTGGGGAACTTTATGAACTATCAAATTTAAGAGGTTATTAAGTTATTAAATTGTGAAAGTATTAACTGTTACCAAATATGAGATGTGAAAATGTGAAACCTGAGACACTATGAAACCTTAGAAAGCATGAACACTGACCAATTATGAAACTAATGCGTTATTAAGTCATGAAATTATAAAACTGTGAAATGGTGAAAACTAAGAAAATATTAAACTTGAAAAACTATGGATCCTGAGCAATTATGAAACTAAAGTTATTAAACAGGAAGGATGTCGATGAATCAAAGTGGAGTAAATTAAAACTTAAAGTTATTAAGTTATGAAATTATAAACGAGTAAATAATTTTTTCAAATCTGACGAATTATTAAACTCAAAGAAATTATTGAAATTGAAAATCTATCTACCTATTGAAACCTGAGAAAAGCTATGAAACCTGAGCAATGATGAAACTAGAGTTTTTTAGTTCTGAGAGTCCAGAGTGTCCCAGGATTTTCTGCTCGCTGTGGCACCTATAAGTAATTTTTAATTTCAAACGTCGATAGTAATCTTATCTTATCTTATAATTTATAAAAATCTTGTGTCACGGTGTTTGTGGTCAAACTCCTCCGAAACGGCTCGACCGATTTTTATGATTTTTTTTTGTCTATTTGGAAGGTATGAGAATAGGTGGTAAACTATTTTTCACACGGATATGGAGGCCCTGGGGGCCCCCTTTGGCTGGACCGACTTTTCAGCTCGACCGATTTTTATGATTTTTCTTTGTATATTTGGTAGGTATGAGAATAGGTGGTAAACTATTTTTCACATGGACAGGGGGGCCCAGGGGGCCCTCATGGGCTGGACCGATTTTTATGATCTTTGATTTGGTGGATTTGTCTCCGCCCCGAATAGCAGAATAACTATTAAAACATTTACATGGGGCCAGGGCCCCTGTGTTATTGATTCTGAGGCGGTACAAAGTTCGCCGGGTCAGCTAGTTTTATTGTAAAACTTATGTGTAATCAGGCTCAATCAATGAATCTAAGAAATAAAAATTAAATTTATTTTGTAAAAATTCTGACTTTTAGTCATAAAATTTGGAGCAAATCACACTGTTTGTTTAAAAACGTGAGGTGTAAATGAACTTCAAACTCTTTAGTTAAAATAGAGCCCACTATTCAATTTACATAATTGGAAGTGTGACACTGACCGTCAAAACATTATAGAACATCGATAGCATTCAAAACTGACCATGATTTCACAAAAAGTAAAAGTTTACGATCCAAGTGTGTCGCTCCAACGGTACGCTACCGTCTTTCTTAATATAATATTTGTTTTCAGAAAATGCAGGTCATGGGATAAAAAATTCTAAAAAATTTCTCTCGCTGGCGCCTTTTAGTTTGAAGCATTCCCAAAGATACAAATCTAGCCTCCGGACATTCATTAATAAATTTCGCTCTCGTTTCCTCCGGAAAACGAAAGTTTAAAAACGCCGAATTTCATCCACAAAGCGTTACAAAATATTTCAAGCTGTTGTTACTTCACAATTAACGTTGTTAACTAATATCTGCCATTAAACGTAATTGTAACGCTTTACGCTTTTTTACATGTAAACCTGTTGAGTGAAACTTGCTCATAACATAATTAATACAAGGTTTACTACAATGGCTAGGCTTACACTTTCTTGCGATTATTATTAGTAAGTTATTGCTCGCATTGATGTGCCAATCAGTGTTGTTGCTACAATATAGGAAATTAGAGATTCTACGTGTTAGTTCGACGCGGATTTAAAATTCTTGACAAAACCATGATAAATTCGTTTGGATAATCTTTGTATACGAAAACCAGATTTCTATTTTAATTGTAATAAACGTAGTTTGGTTTGGTAGAAAGTTTGGTAAGAATACAATTCAATACAATAAATGTGCAACCAAATAGTAATGACTTTTCGGGCTCCTACAAGACACTGGACGTCATGAGAATTCTTATTATTGCTCAGTAGAATAATCAAACAGCACCAGGAACCACTTTCTAAGTATTTCTATGGTTATTTGGTAATTATTGTTAAACTAGACACTTGAGGTGTCTTAAATAAAGTATGAAATGCTTGTTTTCTATCATAATTGTGAATAAAAATATTAAATAATATATTGTCAGTCAAAATTGACACGATTGACGGCACCTGAATATAGCATGCTTTGAATTTACAAGAGGTCTTGTTGTTGTACCTACCTAATAATTTAGATATGTCAAAATCCCAAAGTAAAAACTCACATCAGGTTTAGACACCTCTTAATTAGCTTTAATGTTATTCATTTTACTTTCACGCTAATGTTTGACTGAACTGTCATATGATTGAAATGATCCAATTATAACAACCTTTGTGTGCTGCTGGAATGAGGTAATTGCAAGAAAACCTTTTATCAGGCGCGATTGTGCAAATAAAAATTCATAACCCGTTTCAAGGTTACTTGCTCCTTGGTATCGTTATTAGCAGAGAGATCGAAAACTAAATTGGTCAAAGTTGGTCATGTACGAAAAGCCGCTTGTCGTATTTACTTAATTGAAATGGGGTTTTCAAAACGCCAAAAATTAATGAAAAATTGGAAAACAATACAGGAAAAAGTTTCAAGAAATGACATGGAGTGCTTCACCTCATGAAATTGTATAAAATTACAACTGTTACAAAAAATAGTTAAATAAAAGACAGTATCCATGCATTCAATTAATAATTTCGTATTAATTCCATAAGTAACGCTTTCTCAACACAATTTAAAAATTGCAAGATGTTTCCATAATTTCAGAATTTATTTTTGGTTATACATATAAAATTTCTAAACCCAACATTTAAATAAATAAGCTTTCAAAATAGAGGTATAATTACATTACACTATACAGGATGTTCCAGATGAGTAGATAATGAGTAAAATTTTTATTTTTCTCTACATTGATAATAGGGATACATAATTTTGAAGTTGACCAATCCCAGAAGCTCCCCATTAGGTAAGGCTATTCAATATTATTCATTGACACCGGAACTCGTATCACTTAATTATGAAAAACGCTTTTTGGTGGTTCTAAAAGAAATTTATTTTCATATATTTAGACTATTTATTCGAATAGAAAATAATTAATGAAATTTTATTATAAGCGATAGTTCAAACAATAATTAAAATAATGCATCTGATTTTTAGTTCTCATGAAATCACAGAACATTGTATGGAGAGCTAATATTTTATCTTACTAACTATAGTACCGAAGTACTATGAAAATCAATTCAAAACTCAAATAAAGATGCTAGACGTGTATTCAGATTCAAACAAAACAGAGATTGTTGGATGGAATGTTTGAATTGAAATTTTAGAAAACGTTATTAGCAAAGAAAATATCGTACATCTTCATAGATTAGAGAAAGCATTTGACAGTTTAGATCGGTTTTAGATAGGAATAACATCTGGTAAACTTTACAAACGAGCGGTATTACAACAAAGCATAAGCGAAAGTGTCAAAAACTTGAAACCAAAAAATCGATAATGGGAGATTCAAAAAAACAGAAATATATTATAACAAAGTGTCTGAAACGAAAATACCGTCTTTCATCATCTTTTGCTTCTACAAACCAATTTTTTTTATCCAACAGGCGTTCAAAATAATTTGTACAAGCAGTTCGTCATCAACTTTTCTTTAACTGCAATAACAATCTAAATGTCGGGTAAAAAAATTCTGTGTAGTTTGGTGGAGAAATTTGACGTTCATATCCTTCTTGATATATGAATCATGTATATACTTCTTGCAGAAGATTTTTAAAGGATGAAATATCAAAGAGCATAAAATATATGTCACCGGAAAAGTCCCTCTCTCTCTTCATTTCCGCACCTAAAGCTCGCTATCATCTTTCTTTCCCACTCTCCCTCTCCAAATTCTTCACTATTTTCTCTCGTCCTTCCAGTTGTACCTGTACTGTCTGATTCTTTCCATTCTTTTTTGTCCGTATCCTTGTCTCTTTCGCTCAGTTCTACATTCATCCGCATGCCTCTTTCTCGCAGTCTATCTATTTCTTTGCTCGCGTAGCCATTTCTCTGGTAATATTTCTCCCTCTCGTTTTCCACTGCTCTCTTCTTCTTTTCTTTCCAGCACTCACTCAGTATTTTGCATTCTCCCCTTTCTTCTATCCTGTCTTCGAACTTGGCCGCTGTTTTCCCCGCTTTCGCTCTCAACTTATTACTTTTGCATTCTTCTCTCACTATGTATCCTGACGTTTATCTTTCCATCCCTAGCACCCACCTCGGATACTTCTCTTCTCTCTATCTCCTTTTGATCTTTTCATTCCTTAGCTCTGCTCTGTACAACATTTTTGTTTTTCTTTGTTTTTTGCTTTTCTTGTTAAGTCCCTTGTGTCTTATCCGTGGCTCTTTCTCTTTTAAGTAACTATTCCTTCATCTTATATTTGCTTTGGTTCTTATCTTTATCCTTATTTCATCTCTCCTTCACACTTTGCCACCATTACCACATCATCCACAAACGCCAGACTCCGTTCATTTACCCCTCCCTCCCTCTGGCTTTCGAACATCCTCTCTCTCTATCCACCTTATCGAAACCGGGCTTGCAGTGTACGAATAATGCAAACACCCTATCCCTTCTTCTTTAGATCAGTTTTGTCAAATTTAGTGGTCCGCGATTCGTTCTGTATTCCATCCCTCCCCGGCGCCTTCCTCTTTCTCAGTTTCTTCATTTGCCTCTCCACCTCTTCCAGCGTGATTTCTTCTCCTTTTGGTGCTGTTTGGTTCCTCTTCATCTGTCTTTCTGCTTTCCTTTTTTCTTTTTCCCCCCTCCAGCAGCCTCATGAAGTATTGCTCACGATCATTCATCGTTATCTCCTCACTCACTGCTTCCTTTTTCTCTCCCTATATATTGATATACTTCCACTTCTTTCTCTCCCTCTTCTTTTGCCTCTTCTTCTCATATCTCTCTATATCTTTTTATAAAGCCGGTTCTGTTTGCTTTCGGTTTTTTTTCCCTTGGCTACTTTATTACATACTTCTTTTTTCCGTTGTTCACTTTGTCCAACCATTCATTATTCTTTCTCCATCTTCCCTACTTCTTCCCCTTATTTTTTTAGCCTCCTCTTGTACGCTTTCACTCCTCGTTCGTCCCATATTTTGATCTATGCATTTCCTCTGTTCTTTATTCTCCTCTTTTCTCTTATCTCCCTCTTCATATACTTATTTCTAAACAGGCAGGTCTGACTCTGCTGTTTCCTCTGCTCTAAATTCTTCTACTTCTTCCTGTGCTTCTTCCTTTACTATTCCGTAGTCTATGTAGTCTATGGTCTAGGTCCATTCTCCCTCTTCGTCCCTTTGTTTATTTCCATTCAACATCTCGCACTCTTTTTACTCTATCCATTCCATCAGCTTCTTCTCCTCTCTCTTCTTTACCCCTGTTATTATTCCCCTGGCGCTTTTCCTTTCTTATTTATTCGTCTTGTCCCCTGACATTCCCACATCAATTCGTTTGGTAGCAGTTTTTCTCTTCTTTTTTTCCAGCTTTTCCCAGTTTTTACCCACTATCTCGAATTGCCTCGCATAATCCCAGAAATCTTCTTCTTTTTTTCTTAGTCTCGCTACATTCGAAAATAGTGCTTTCGCCCTTGCTTTTTGCGATGCCTTTTTAGTTTTCCCGTCCCTCTTGGGGCCCTCTCTATTACTTTCCCCTCTATTCTTCTTTGTCCTATTTTTGCCGTCGTCTCCATTTTCTCCCTCACCCCTTCTAATCTGGAAGACCTCTAGTCTCTCTGTCATTTCATTCCATCTCCATTGAACCCTTTCTATTATTAATCTCCTGTATCACAGTCTTACTTCTTTTCCGTCTCCCCGTTCTTCCTTCGCTATGCCTCTTAATTTCTCCTGTAACTCACATTCGTGCTTTGTGAGGTCTTTATCTATAAATATCGTCTCTGTTTCTTTCTTTTCCCGTAGTTTTCCTTTTGCCTCATCACTTTTTCCTTTCCCTCCCAATCTTCCATTTCTCTCTTCTTCCTAGTACTTGATCTGTATTTATACTGTAACAGTTTGGGACATCGAAACAAAAAGACTCAAATGGTATGGGCACCTAAAAAGAATGCACGAAAGCAGATGGCAAGATGCCAAATAAAAACAGGAAAAAAGGGAGACCACGACTAAGTTGGATAAACTGTGTAAGAAATGCCGCGGAACAAGAAACCTGCAGGAAGGAGAATGGAGAGACAGAGACACATGGAATAGGGAATGTAAGAGACTTCGGATATACAATGTTATGTATTACGTTTACAGAAATGCTATGTAATATTGTAATCGGAATAAGATATAATATATAACATTTTTACACAGAATCTTCTATCCCCTCTTTGGCCTGCTGTTTACTTTTCCTTTCCCCACCCCATCCTCTTGTCACAATATTGTTCTTCCTCCTTCTGTTTACCTCATACTCAACTTTCCTTTCTAGGTGTCTGTTTCTCTCTCTTTCCCTCCCATCTCTTCTCTTTCTCCTCAAATTCTTCTCTTTTGGCTTTTGAATCTCTCTCTTAATTTCTTGGTTTTCTCTTCGTGTCTGCTTTATTTCTTCCTTTAGTTCCCTTCTTATCCATGATTTATTCCATTTCACTGTCAATTTTCCTATCTGCTTCTGGCGATCTTGATATTATTTTACTTATTTTAAAAATATTCCTCTTCCTGTCTTCCTGTTCCCCCCTTCTCTGTTCGTTTCCTTTTTTTTTTTCCTTTCTTCCAGGAATGCCTCCTAAATGTGGCTGCTATTCCAATATTGATAAAAATAAATTGGATTTTTCCTTTCTCTCCCCAACCTCTTTATCCTCTTCCTACCTTTGCTCTGCCGTTTTCAGTAGATGTAGTTCAGTTTTATCTGCACCACGTTTTGCATCAGTCGGTAAAACAGGTCTGCTGAACATATTTATGTAAAATCATTTATTTAACTGCGCCAGAAAGGAATGTTGAACACAGCTGATGTGGAGAAAGAACTCCGCACAAAGACATAACGATTAAGTAAATCAGTAACGTATTAAGCAACATTTTATTTTTCATAACAACAATTTATTCTAAGAGAAAGGTAAAATTTTACTCTTACTGTCACAAAAATTACAAACCACAAATTCTACTATTTTTGTGGGTTCGAATTCTTGGAAAACCTCAATCCTTCAGGTCTCGCCCTGATTCTCGACAAAGCAAATTATACCACCTAATGCATTGAATAATATCGCAACTGAGTTAATCGGGTTTCAACACTATGCATCATAACAAGCCACATGCCAAATTGCTCAATGAATAAATCCTCCTTTTGTTTTCAATAACGCAATGTCCCAGATCCGATTGGGAAATTCAACAGCCAAAAGTTAGACAGTACAAAGTAGGACCGTACAAAATTTAAGCTGCAAAATGGCAAGAATTAACAGATATCAAAAGAATTCAATAATCGTATATTAAAATGGCTCTTAAAAGTCAGTGTTTTGTAATTAAACAACTTAATTCTCCGATTGCAGTGTCATGGAAGACTGAAGGTCGAGCCAAAATAACTAAAATGATCAACTTCTTCCTATTGCTCAAGCAAAGGCATTTCTAAAATTTCCAACGACTCTTTTATCAAAGCAGTCAATCCACGTGAACTCCACGATCCGAACGAAAGTGAACGGCGCTCACATGAAAGTTAAAAAGCAAGAGTGATCAAACAACATCGCCATTGGCATTGACAATACAAATTTTAATGGTAATGAAAAACCTGATTACCACACGTTTTTGCGGCCCCATGCCAACAACCGTCCTCTTCGAGCTCTATCCGTTTGTTCTCGTTTCTGCGATTTCCTTGTTTTGCCGAGAAAACCGCCTCGATGACCTTGCCCAGCTCTTGTTACATTTCCGTTTCTTTTAACTGTTATAAAATCCGATTATGAAACGGCTAAACTATTCAAAGACCACATTTATCAAGACCACGCCCTATTTTTGCATACTCATTTGCAGGTCACGAGACAGTTATATGGTGCTTTAATGAAGGTTTCTCCCGGTGTACAATTACCGTGCTTTCCGTAAAAATTTTAAACCGGATTGGTTTATTTAGTGGTTGCGACATGGAAACCAATCACTTACAGGACAGTCTATAGCTATTGGATGGACGACGAACACGAAATTGGAAGGTACACGCGGATCTGGGACGGTCGTACGAAAAGTTGTAAAAAATATGGTGTGTTTCTTATCCGTAAACAATTCCGGGTCTGTAGGAATAAACTAGGAAGAAAAAGTAACGTCAATTAGGTTTTGAAAAGAACATTTACATTTTGATGTACCTACTCAAAGAGAATTAACCTTTGTGAGACTTACATAAGGCTGCAATTTATTGCTCATAAGCTCTCTCATTTTTTACTGCAGTGTGAATATTTTTGCAGTCATGTGAAGTGTTTGTTGAAGATATTGAGTTGGAATTGCACAAGATACAAATGCAAATCAATAACTTTAATTTGTTCACCAAGCATTGGCTCCGGTTAAGAATATTGTCTGTTTACTTTTATAATTCACATGTGATTGACAAAGAATAAAAGAAAAGGGCGGCTGGAAGAGCAAAATGTGAAGGAACACGAGGAGAACAAAACAGTGAAGGAGAAAAGGTTAAAAGGATGGATCAGGAATTTTTTTAAGGTTCTTGAACTGCATCCTTTCAGACTTCAAGCTTAAATCCGCTATTGGACTTAGGGTTCCCATTTGCTTTATTTTGTCAGTTTTTCGATTAAATTTAAGTCAGAAATTAAAATAAATAGGCACTTCGCGAAGATCTTTTGTTGATTGACCTATATGAAATTTTTATCTTTGTTTGTGTTTCAGTTTCCTATTGTATCTTCAACTTTTGACCATGAAACACATGGGTTGTATTTTATATTCGTAGATCTTTAGCTCTGTATATAAAAAGGGGGTAGCCTGAAACAGATCCTTGTGCCCTTTAGGTTTACGCAGAATTTTATCTCTTTCAGGTAAGATTTGATTAAATTTACGTGTAGCAGTATTTCTTCCTATATCATTTTGCATAGCAATTCCGGACATTCTTAAATGCCTCCGGAATGTCAAAGGAAATTGTTGAATTCGTCCATGATTTTTTAGTCGACTATTTCATGAATCCAAACTATTCTTCGAAGATGATTTTCTGTTTTTCCACTGCTATGTATGATTTTTCTGTTACCTTTCTTAATTGTTGTTAGCCAATAGGATGCTGTTTATATAAAAAAATGTGCTTGAAAGGCAGCTTCTACGTTCAGGATGCATAAATTTCTTATTGGGTAACCATTAACAAAATAACTGTGGTCATGCAACCCATTAACCTTGGTTATTGTTCCTCGCCCACAAACAATTTTGCGCCAAATCGTATACACTCTATAGGTCAGTTTCTTTTCCTTTTATGGCTTCACCTGTTTAAGTCGAAAATATTTACTATATTGTAACCACGACATGAAGGAATTTGTAAATTCAAGGAGCAACTGGATATTGACTGACCTTTCTTGCATATTGTTGATTAGTTAATCATTTTTAACTACTACCTGCCTATTCAGTCCAACAAACCTTTCTCTTTGTTTCTCTGCTACATTAATTCTCGGGGTAAAACGAAAGCTAAATTAATTCTGTTTTACTACCTATCAATTTAAATACAAAACTTTATTGAGCCAGACTAAGTTGTCTCAGCATCATAATTATCATTTCCTATTAGTGGGCGCTTGCACCAAAAACTTGCTTTCTCTCTAATCCTACCATTATGCAAATAATATAGTTCAAAATCTCCATTTTCCGTGAATAAATTCTTACGTAATTTAAGAGATGTGCTGTTGCGAATCGCTGACCTTTCCGTCTGCACTTTTATCCACAAAACTCAAATAAGATCCATCAATCAGCCGAACCAAACATTCGCTTTTTTCTGAATCAACCTTCGGCGTATTTTGGGTCAATAAAATAAATTAATAGGCGTTTAGAGAAATAATAGGAAAAAGTACAATGTCAAGCGGACACAATACACCCAGATGAATTGGTGGCCAGCAAGGTCTCCACACTTCGTCATATCGATTCGTTTTGCTTGTGGACGCCAGACCGAGTGTAATGTCAACGATTTGACTCCGCCCGTTTTTCACTCATGCAACTTCGCCACGCACCATTGTCGTCTTACGTAAGAACATTACGGTATTTAGAAAACACACGGATTGTTATTATCTGAATTAATAACAGCGGCGAGATTGGCTTTCATATGCTGCGGGAGTTATCAGTCGAAGAATGTGAGTGACGGTATGTTACATAAAAGCGGGCTTCCTGATGATACCACAGTGGTTTTCGGTAATTAGAGGTTTATAATTGAAGAAAGTGTAGGCGAAAATGCAAGTTTTTTGTACGAAGAACCGGAAATTGTTTCCGAAACTGACATGTGCTCATTTCTAAGATTAAGTACATTTTGTAGTCAGTCAGAAGGAAGGAACGTCTTTCTGATTCATTGATCTTTCCTTCTGTCACTAATCTCTAAGTTGTGTCCAAAATATGTCATCTTTCTCCTCTTTATTGTGTCCATAATTTCTTTATCTTTTTTATCTTTATGTGTACTCTCTGTTTGCTACGTGTTGAGCCCATGAGACCTTCGACATTCTTTTATAGCACCATACTTTAAAACCAGGTTTTTCTGTCAGTTCTGTCAACATCAACATATAATAGAACTTTTCTACAGATACCATGAAATATAAGAACGATTTTGCGTCAGAAGAAGGAAAAATCCGGTTGTAAATTACATAGTTATTTTTCATTACTGATGAAATTTAATGGAATTAAGTTTCATTTGGCGCCAATTTAAGCTTGACTTGATGATTAAATCGACGTTCATATAGACCTTTTATAAAATTGACTAATAAATATTTATTATGCCCGACCAACATCTAGATGACTATTTTTACCGCGCAAAAGGAAGGTATACTGGAGCATTTCTCTCACAAGTCATATCAAGTGATAGTAATCATCAGTGAATGAACAAACCTATAATGGTAAAAGACCACTCGTATACTTGAAATATTGATTCGTTTTTGTTATTTAGAACCCAAAATTTAATTTAACGAACAAAAATAACAAATAAATTATTTTTTAGAATAATGAATAACAATCTCTTTCGTAATGTAAAATTATGTGACAAAAAATCTTTGATAATAATTTATTTGTCACCTGCAATAAAAAGCAAAATTTATTTTATATGAATATTTAGAATCACTTCTATTTATAAATTAAAAAGTTAGGTTATTTAATTAAAGAAACATAAAAATCTTCCGAGGACTTGACTAAACTTAATGCTAAAGCTTTGAAGCAATAAAGATTCACAGAATATACATATTATATTTCCCGTTAAGTCCTAGACAAATTTCTTGGGTAATTCCCTCAATTTGTTGAAGGCTCGTGGATATAAAAGACTTTGCATGAATGAAATGGATAGACGACCTTAAGATTGTGGGATCAAATTAAATGAAAACAGCAATCATCAGAAGAAGTTGGGGACATAGACTATAAGAGGAATTTATTATTATTAATTGTTTAAATTGCTGAGGCAAGCCTATTTTCCTAATATTATATGTTTAAAGAGGAAACTGTAGAATCTGCAGAAATTATTATACTTGGTGATACAGTAGAAACTCGATTATCCGGAACCCGATTATCCGGAACTCCATTTAATCCAGAACAAACGCGTTTTCTAATTTTGCCGTCTTATCCGGAACTGTTGATTTTTGCTCTCCGCTTTATCCGGAAGATTCCAGTTGAGACGGAAATATGATTCCTCGCAATAATCAAACATTAATCGAAGTAATAAAGCTGTTGTTTCTATTGGGAACTAATCGTCGAATCGAATAAAATTCGTGAGTTCAGATATTGGATTTCTGTGGTGTACATCAAGGGCATATCATACTTTGAGTACAAAATACATGACTAGATCGCAATGAACATTGCACAGGAGAAGATAAAACGTAAAAAAACAGTAATTTCCTTAGAGAAGAAATTACATGGGAAATCCTTTTTTGCGTGGCATGTTTTTTTCCGTTAATTTTGGAACAGTCTGTATATGAGAAAGTGGGCGCACCGAGCCGTAGTGAGGAGTAATGAATTTTCTCGTCGTATAATTAAATATAGTTTTTAAGAAATAAATAAAATTGTTAAGATTTAAAAACTATTTAAAATAATTACACGTAGAAGAGCTAAGCATTACAATTAATTGATTTATTCATGACCAATACTGTACAATATTATGTTGAAATTGATACTAGAACCTATTCATGAAGAGAATCCAGCTACCATTTGCATTTGTTTAATAGATCTACAAACCTTTTAGAAATCAACTTACTATCTATATTTTCAAGTAATAACATTTTATTACGTCTAATAGTACAACTAATGATTACCTCTACACCCAACGGAGCTATAAACTCTTCAATAATACCATATTTAATAGAAATACAATACGGCCTCTAATGATCAATTTTAAAACTGTTAATTTTAATTTTGTGTTTTATAACAAAACTCAGTGTGTCAACATTACCTCTCGAGGATTGTAAGGTATTATGTATTTCTTATCAGAGTGCCTCCATTAACCTCGTGTAACTATGGGAAGAAATTCATAAAACTTGAAGAATGTGTAGGAAATGTGGATATCTTTAATCACAAACGGCATAGTCCCCCGTTTTGAAAAGCACATGTCCAAGTGAGAGATTAATGTGTCAACCACATCAGAGGTGAATTAGTTCAGCAAAGTTGGAAACAGTAATTGTCAAGAAATATTTCCTATGTTACTTATGTATAGTTTTTTCGTTATTCTGGGTGGAGTTGTAAACATCACTCATCTGCCCAATTTCTGTGTATTAAACCAATACTTTAAATTGCCGATTCTACGCAACACGCATGTAATAAATTACACCTGATTGCAATTTAATGTATTTTTAATCAATCATTGACCACCACCACTCATTTCTCGTTCACCTTCCCTTAAGCAAACATCACCGATGTGTCTGCTACTTAAAAGTCCAAAATTTTATCAATGGCTCTACAAACTAACAGGTGTTGTGCAATTTTCCCTCTTTACAAGAGAACCATCGACATTTCGAGACTATCTATACTCTCTTCCTTTCATTTCCTCATTCTTGTATCTTTGTGTCTATTACAATCTACATCTTAGTAGAACCAGAGCAAACGAAGTTTTCGACGTGCTTATAAACCTGAACAACGTTCAAACTATTATTTTTGTTACACTTTGTTACACGTGCTACTTCAGAAGAGGTAAGAAGCTGCGGCTACTCTTATTGAAGCTTCACAGCATCAAAATGGAATCACTGGTTTCGTATAAGCCGCGTCAACACTGGTTCAAAGCCAGAGTTGTCACTTTCTTTATATTTGTACTATGCTATATTCCCTTTATTTCTAACAATACAGAAAACTTCTATTTCTCGTTCCCTTCTTTCCTAGGTGTTCTAGACCTGTTGTTGTTGAGCGACATCATGATGTCCATCCATACTAAATTAGACTCTTTAAATCATCATCTTCGACGGAGAATCAGACCAATATCACTCAGCAAAATTTTTCCTCTGACTCCAATAGCAAAACTGAAGTGTTTGGAAGACGAGGAAATCTATTCTGCCATAGAGCAGTCACACAAACTATCCCACATTCATTACGACCTGGTCCAGATCGCCACTGAAATCTCCAAGGACTTCGAGATACCCATTTTGGTGTCCCTGCTGTTGTGGTTCCAGCACATGATCGAGCACGTCAGCTTCGTCCTTTACATCACCGTCCATGGAAAATCCACTATTTTTAAATACAGTTACCATTTCACTCTCGTTGCAAATTCCGTCAGCTATCTGGTGGCTCTGATCCAGGTGTTCACCCGGGTCTCAGAAGAGGCGAACAAGACTAGCAGTATGATTCATGAGATGTGGAACAAGTACACGGAAGAACGGAGGAGTGACGGGAGAACCCGGCATTTGCAGTTGCTGGCTTTGAGGTGCTTTGGGACCAAGCTGCGTTTTACTGCAAGAGGGTTCTTTGGTCTGGATTGGGGTTTGTGCCACATGGTAGCGTCAAAATGTGTTTGAGTTGTGATGAGTAAAGATTTTGTTGTAGATGATAGCAGCTGTTACAACTTATGTGGTTATACTTATTCCGTTCAACTTGTAGAAAGCTTCTGAGTGGTTGGTTAGAACTGGTGTAGAAACTTCGTTTGAATTATGCAATGTTTTAATGTATTCTTGGTCTTATAGAAAGTGTAAGAAAATTCAAAATAGTAACTTTCAGTTTAGTTTCTGTTAGAACATTTTGATGTTATCAAAATGGCTTTCTTTCCACCCAGCATCCAAAACGTGGGGTGTGCTAAACCCAAGCACTCGAAATTTTGATTAAAAACGGCTAAGTAAGAAGTCTTTGAAACTGCTTGGGGTTTTTGCCCCTCCGCGATATTTTTCATTCATAACCGACCTCAAGAAAAAGGAGATGGTCCTCAATTCGGTTGTATGTTTTTTTTATGTAGCTGTGTTTTTTGTTATATTTACCATCTTACTAAGTTTTTATTTATTTATTAAGAATTTATATTTTTCTCATATTTTCAAAAAGGAATAAAATGACTATTAATATCATAATATGATGTAATCATGATGAGTTGAAAGATTTAAATTATTTCTTTCGATACTTAACTTGCGTGGAGTAGATGTGGTAGAACTCGCACTATCAGCGCCAAGTTTGATTATTAGAGTGTGTGACGTAACAGTAGTTCACGGTCAATTTTTTATAAATACCTCAGCGATTAGTTTTTAGAAAGATCTGAAGAAAAATTACCAGAATAACAAGAAAAAAAAAACAGAATGGTCAATCGGGGACTCGCATGAATTACGAAGCTGAATTCGAATACTGAGGGCAGCAAATTCCAACCTGCTCCTAAAGAATAAGACTAAATCAACAAGGGAGATGGTCAAATTGATCCCGTTAAAAAGACAGAAAGACATAATGTAATTAATTTAAAAAAATAAAATATATGATTTGTACGGATCCTTATTAAGTCACTTCAATGAAATCAAAAGTAAGTTCTCAAAATGTACTTCATAATTATAAAGTAGGTATTTGAAGGGTTCATTGCAATATCGCTATATGACCAAAAATATCCGAATTGAACTAAACATGCCATTCAATCATTAATTCCACATCTGAATTATGTCAAAAAACCAAAATCCAGAATTTTCTTTTAAAAGTTGCTTCCATCACCACTGAACAAAACTTGTTCGTTTTTACAAGAAGCAGAAGAATTTCTACCATTTTTTTTTCTATTCTGCTACAGTTATTTTATGCAACCTTTTAGAACAGTATTTTCCATTAAAGCATTTAATCTAAACCATAACAACAGAAACAAGAGCAATAAGGATGTAAAATCCAATGAATGTCAAAATAACATAATTATTATTCTTGACAACACGCACCCTTTTCGAAACCACCGATATGCCCCGAGTCCTGTAATTGTTTAATATTTAAATACCACTGACTTCTTAATGATTTCCGCCTGTTCCTCGATACCTCGTAACAATTCCCTCGTGACTTACGATCTCGCAAATCGTTAAAAAAACACGATTCCGACGCCAACAAACCTTCACCGACTAAAACTCATTTTCTAAAAATCAAAAAGTTTGTCATGTAGAATCAAAATTTTTTAGAATTCATTCAGCAATTTATCAACAATTGTCAAAAAATATTTGCTGTGTTTCTTGAGTAAAGTTTTTTTCCATTATTCTGAGTGCAGTTGTACAAATTACTCATCTGCTCAATTTCTGTCAATTAAACCGATATTTTAAATTACCGATTCTAGGCACCACGCGTATAATAAATTACCCCTGATTGAAATAATGTATTTTTAATCAATTATTGACCAATACCACTCATTTCTCGTTCACCTTCCCTTAAGCAAACACCAATGTGTCTGCTAATTAAAACTCCGAAATTTTCTCAATGGCTCTACAAACTAACAGGTGTTGTGCAATTTTCCCTCTTTACAAGAGAACCATCGACATTTCGAGACTATCTATACTCTCTTCCTCTCATTTCCTCATTCTTGTATCTTTGTGTCTACTGCAATCTACATCGTAGAAGCAGATCAAACGAAGTTTTCGACGTACTTACAAACCTGAACAACGTTCAAACTATTATTTTTGTTACCGTTTGTTACACGTGCTACTTCAGAAGAGGTAAGAAGCTGCGGCTGCTATTGTTGAAGCTTCACAGCATCAAAATGGAATCACTGGTTTCGTATAAGCCGCGTCATCACTGGTTCAAAGCCAGAGCTGTCACTTTCTTCATATTTACACTATGCTATATTCCCTTTATTTCTAAGATTACAGAAATATTCTACTTCTCTTTCCCTTCTTTCTTAAGTGTGCTAGACCTGCTGTTGTTGAGCGACATCATGACGTCCATCCACACCAAATTCGAGTCTTTAAATCATCATCTTCGCCGGAGAATCAGACCAATTTCACTCAGCAAAATATTTCCTCTGACTCCAATAGCAAAACTGAAGTGTTTGGAAGACGAGGAAATCTATTCTGCCATAGAGCAGTCACACAAACTATCCCACATTCATTACGACTTGGTCCACATCGCCACTGAAATCTCCAAGGACTTCGAGATACCCATATTGGCATCCCTGCTGTTGTGGTTCCAGCACATGATCGACCACGTCAACTACGTCCTTTACATCACCGTCCATGGAAAATCCACTCTTTTTAAATACAGTTACAAGTTCACTCTCATTGCAAATTCCGTCAGCTATCTGGTAGCTCTGATCCAGGTGTTCACTCGGGTCTCAGAAGAGGCGAACAAGACTAGCAGTGTGATTCATGAGATGTGGAACAAGTACACGGAAGAACGGAGGAGTGACGGGAGAACCCGACATTTGCAGTTGGTGGCTTTGAGGTGCTTTGGGACCAAGTTGCGTTTTAGTGCAAGAGGGTTCTTTGGTCTGGATTGGGGTTTGTGCAACATGGTAGCGTCAAAATGTATTTGAGTTGTGATGAGTAAAGATTTTGTTGTAGATGATTGTAGCTGTTACAACTTATGTAGTTATACTCATTCCGTTCAACTTGTAGAAAGCTTCTGAATGGTTGTTTAGAACTGGTGTAGGAACTTCGTGTGAATTATGCACTGTTTTAATGTATTCTTGGTCTTATAGAAAGTGTAAAAAATTCAAAATAGTAACTTTCAGTTTAGTTTCTGTTAGAACATTTTGATGTTATCAAAATGGCTTTCTTTCCACCTAGCATCCAAAACGTAGGGTGTGCTAAACCCAAGCACTCGAAATTTTGATTAAAAATGGCTAAGTAAGAAGTCTTTGAAACTGCTTGGGGTTTTTGCCCCTCCGCGATATTTTTCATTCATAACCGACCTCAAGAAAAAGGAGATGGTCCTCAATTCGGTTGTATGTTTTTTTTATGTAGCTGTTTTTTTTTGTTATATATTTACTATCTTACTAAGTTTTTATTTATTTATTAAGAATTTATATTTTTCTCATATTTTCAAAAAGGAATAAAATGACTATTAATATCATAATATGATGTAATCATGATGAGTTGAAAGATTTAAATTATTTCTTTCGACACTTAACTTGTGTGGAGTAGACGTGGTAGAACTCGCACTATCAGCGCCAAGTTTGCTCATTACAGTGTGTGACGTAACAGTAGTTCAGGGTCAATTTTTTTTAAATACCTCAGCGATTAGTTTTTAGAAAGATCTGAAGAAAAATTAACAGAATAACAAGAAAAATAAAACAGAATGGTCAATCGGGGACTAACATGAATTACGAAGCTGAATTCGAATACTGAAGGCAGCAAATTCCAACTTGCCCCTAAAGAATAAAACTAAATCAACAAGGGAGATGCTCAGAGTGATCCCGTCAAAAAGACAGAAAGACCTAATGTAATTAATTTAAAAATATAAAATATATGACTTGTCCGGATCCTTAGTAAGTCACTTCAATGAAATCAAAAGTAAGTTCTCAAAATGTACTTCATATAGAGTAGGTATTTGAAGGGTTCATTGCAATAACGTTATATGACCAAAAAATATCCGAATTCAACTAAACACGCCATTCAATCATTAATTCAACATCTGAATAATATGTCAAAAAAACAAAATCCAGAATTTGCTTTTAAAAGTTGCTGCCACCACCACCGAACAGAAGGTTTTCCTCTACCAACAAGAAGCAAAAGAATTTCTACCAATTCTTCTATTCTGCTGCAGTTATTTGATGCCACCTTTTAGAACAGTATTTTCCATTAAACCATTCACTCAGAACCACAACAACAGAAACAGGAGCAATAAAGATGTAAAAACCAATGAATCTCAAAATAACGTAATTCTTGACGATACGCGCACTTTTCGAAACCGCCAATATGCCCCAAGTTCTGTAATTGTTTAATATTTAAATACCACTGACTTCTTAATGATTTCCTCCTGTTCCTCGATACCTCAGAACAATTCCCTCGTGACTTACGATCTCGAAAATCGTTAAAAACCACTGTTCCGACGCCAACAAAACATTCACCGACAAAAACTCGTTTTCTAAAAATCAAAAAGTTTGTCATGTAGAATCAAAATTTTTAGAATTCATTCAGCAATTTATCAACAATTGTAAAAAAATATTTGCTGTGTTTCTTGAGTAAAGTTTTTTTCATTATTCTGGATGCAGTTGTAAACATTACTCATCTACTCAATTTCTGTCAATTAAACCGATACTGTAAATTACCGATTCTAAGCACCACGCGTATAATAAATTACCCCTGATTGAAATATAATGTATTTTTAATCAATAATTATTATTGATCACCACCATTCATTTCCCGTTCACCTTAAGCAAACATCACCAATGTGTCTGCTCCTTGAAACCCCAAAATTTTCTCAATGGCTCTACAAACTAACAGGTGTTGTGCAATTTTCCCTCTTTACAAGAGAACCATCGACATTTCGAGACTATCTGTACTCTTTTCCTTTCATTTCCTCATTCTTGTATCTTTGTGTCTACTACAATTTACATCGTAGAAGCAGATCAAACGAAGTTTTCGACGTGCTTATAAACCTGAACAACGTTCAAACTATTATTTTTGTTACCGTTTGTTACACGTGCTACTTCAGAAGAGGTAAGAAGCTGCGGCTGCTAGTGCTTCACAGCATCAAAATGGAGTCACTGGTTTCATACAAGCCGCGTCATCACTGGTTCAAAACCAGAGTTGTCACTTTCTTCATATTTACACTATGCTATATTCCATTTATTTCTGACAATACAGAAAAGTTCTACTTCTCTTTCCCTTCTTTCTTAAGTGTGCTAGACCTGCTGTTGTTGAGCGACATCATGACGTCCATCTACACCAAATTCGAGTTTTTAAATCATCATCTCCGCCGGAGAATCAGACCAATTTCACTCAGCAAAATTTTTCCTCTGACTCCAATAGCAAAACTAAAGTGTTTGGAAGACGAGGAAATCTATTCTGCCATAGAGCAGTCACACAAACTATCCCACATTCATTACGACCTGGTCCACATCGCCACTGAAATCTCCAAGGACTTCGAGATACCCATGTTGGCATCCCTGCTGTTGTGGTTCCAGCACATGATCGACCACGTAAGCTTCGTCCTTTACATCACCATCCATGGAAAGTCCACTATTTTTAAATACAGTTTCATTTTCACTCTCATTGCAAATTCCGTCAGCTATCTGGTAGCTCTGATCCAGGTGTTCACCCGGGTCTCAGAAGAGGCGAACAAGACTAGCAGTGTGATTCATGAGATGTGGAACAAGTACACGGAAGAACGGAGGAGTGACGAGAGAACCCGGCATTTGCAGTTGGTGGCTTTGAGGTGCTTTGGGACCAAGCTGCATTTTAGTGCAAGAGGGTTCTTTGGTCTGGATTGGGGTTTGTGCAACATGGTAGCGTCAAAATGTATTTGAGTTGTGATGAGTAAAGATTTTGTTGTAGATGATTGCAGCTGTTACAACTTATGTGGTTATACTTATTCCGTTCAACTTGTAGAAAGCTTCTGAGTGGTTGGTTTGAACTGGTGTAAAAACTTCGTTTGAATTATGCAATGTTTTAATGTATTCTTGGTCTTATAGAAAGAGTAAAAAATTCAAAACAGTAACTTTCAGTTTAGTTTGAGCAATAATAGTTATTTATTTCCCCCTTCTAAGTAAATGACACATTACAGGTATTTATGTAACTAAGAAAATGTCTAATTACCGAAACAGACCTGTAAAGTTTTACGGGCTTGTAGAGGAGACCTGTAAAGTACAACACCATGACAACGCATCGTGTCATTTACTTAGAAGGGGGAAATAAAATAAGTACACTGGTTCTTTAAAAACCGATGTGTTAGAACATTTTGATGTTATCAAAACGGCTTGCTTTTCACCCGGCATCCAACACGTGGGGTGTGCTAAACCCAAACACTCGAGAAATTTTTATTAAAAACGGCTAAGTAAGAAATCTTTGAAACTGTTTGGGGTTTGTCTCACCCTACCTATCAGTTTGTGTAACACTTTTTATAAGAATAATTATAAATAAATAAATTAGACGTCATTGAATTTGGGGTTTGTCCCACCCCACGTGTCGGATCTCGTAACATTTTTCACTTGTCGGATACCGGGTTATTAAGAGACACAATCGATAATTCGATAATTTCAACACTTCTGAAACTGAACCAAAATAGAGCAAACAACGGCTGTGATGTAAACAATCAATTAAATAAATATGATTAGCCGGTTGTTTCCACATGTTTAAACAACAAACCCATTAGGAAATGAAATGTTTTGCCCTCCCCCATTATAGAAATTAGTCTTGATATCGCTGCCACGACCATGTGTTTGTTAGAAGCTACTCCACTTTGCTTAAAATATGTGTATAAACTGACGGGAATTTTCAGCTTTTCTCCTTCTGTCTACCCCTTATTTTGGTCAATTCCATTTTATTGTTTCTACATCTATAGTTCATTTATTTACATTACGACCGATCACTTTTACAACTCTGCCTTCGACATCCTGGACAAGCTTCTCATTTTCGAGCTCCTGGCTTCCACTCTGGTCAGTGTCGTTTGCTATTGGTCAAGACAAACAAACTTGCAAAGAGTGTTCAACGAGCTGGACAAAATCAAGTCGAAGTTGGTGTTCTCTGAAGAGCGAGGCGTTGACTGGTATAGAGTTATTCTTCTAGTATCGCATATGACATCTTTGTCCTTCATTCCTTTTACATCGGCAGGCATAATCCTTATGATGTTTCCGTACTTCCCCATGGTACTACACTGTTTCAACCTTCTGTTTTTTAACGACATCATGAAAATCTTTGTTTGTCTTTTCCGAAGCATAAATGATCTAATGGATCGTCAGATCACATCTGTGGACTTACAGAAACTGTTCCCTGGCTCACATCCATACAAGATCAAGCGCTTTCAGCAAGAATCTTTTGATTTCAACAACCAACTCCTGGAAGACTTGTCCCACGTCCACCAGCAGCTAACACAACTCGCTCGGGACGTTGTCAGAAATTTTGACATCACCTTCATCGTTTACTTGCTGGTGCTCTTTCAAACTTTGATAGAACTGGCTTACTATATAGTTTTCTTGGCGGTTCACGAACGAAGTTGTAGCGTTTTTGAGTACTGCTGTCACCTAGTTATCATATGTCACTCCTTCTGCTGGTTGTTCGTTATGGTTAGCATCTGTAGACGTGTGGAGCAGGAAGCAAACAAAAGTTCCAGTTTGGTGCACGATATATGGAACAAAAAGTTGCTTGATGGGTGTTTGGATCAGAAAATGCTGCATTTGCAGTTGGTATCGACCAGATTTTTGAACACCAAGCTTCGTTTTAGTGCCAGAGAGATCTTTTATTTGGATAGGAGCTTTTGCCATACGGTAAGGATTAAATTAAATCGATTTTTTTGTCGATGATGATGGTTTGGTTGTAGATGATTGCTGCAGTTACCACGTATGTTGTAATAATGATCCAGTTCTACATTTAATAGAGATTTAGTGAATTAATTATGCGAAAAAATAAATGTGTACATGTTTTTACAGTTTTTTTTGTAAATATTTAAAACTAGTACATATTACTGAATTTTCCACTGTTTCTTAAGTATATTCCACCTGTGGAAAAGACTAAATGTTAGATAGATAAATTTTCACATTTCGCATTAATAGTTTGTGTAACAGATTTCATTTTCTCTGTTTTGATTTAATGTAATTAATTAAAAAAAAATACATGTCTTTCAATTTGTGCGGGTCCTTTATTTCCCTTCAATGAAATCAAAACTAAGTTCTCAAATAGTGCTTCATATAAAGTATATGAAGGATCCATTGTCCAAAGAATATCAAAGTTCAACTAAACATGCCATTCAATAATTAATTCCACATCTGAATGTAAAAAAAAAAACACAGAATTTTCTTTTCAAAGTTACTGAACTAAAACAACTAAACAAAAAGTTTTCCTCTGCAACAGGAAGCAGAAGAGCGTTATTTCTACCAATTTTGCTATTGTTTAACAGTTATTTTATGCCACGTTTTAGAACAGTATTTACCATTAAGCCATTCAATCTGAACCATAACAACAAAAATGTAAAAACCAATGAATCGCAAAATAACGTAATTCCGGACGACACGCGCTCTTTTCGAAACCGCCGCGCTTGCCCAAATCCTGTAAACGTTTAATTTTTAAATACGACTATCTCCTTAATTATTTCCGCCTGTTCCTCGATACCTCGTAACAATTCCATCGTGACTTACTATCTCGCAAATCGTTAAAAAAAAAACACGACTCCGGCGTGTTTCGCCAACAAAACCTTCACCGACAAAAACCCATTTTCTAAAAATCGGATTACAAAATCATTTCCACAAAAAGATTCATTTTCTTCCGATTACGTGGTAACGTTTTGGAAAAAAAGCGGACATTTTCTTTGTGAAACATTAGAAACCGGTACCACCATGGGACGAAAAAAACACTTAGCGGTGCGCGAAGGAGTGGCCGGCAAAGTCCTCCGATTTCACATTAATTGAGTTTTGGATTAAAGTACGATGCGAACAAAGCTCATCGAGGATTTCTCTTGCATTTCGTAAGGTCAATCTCGGCCCGGAAGAGGAGCAAAGGTCTGGTTTCTCTTTTTGGGTTCATGGGGTGACTGATGTAACGCTCGGTGGGGCATACAGGATGTGCCACATAGGTATTTCGTGTACAGCGTCCATGGTATTATATAAAATTTGAACATAAAATGGTATGACTAATTTAAAAGACAAGACCTAAACTTTCTTTGCATTTATTTAAGATGTAATGCGTACCTACACATAATAAAACAAAGTTCCTCATAGATGTTTCAAAAATTAAAGAAAGAAACACGTGCCTGAAATTATATATACACATCAAAATACATGACAAACCTTAAAGATTAAAATAATATTAAATTTAAATATTCATAGAAGATAATTCAAAACAACCTTTCACAAGCTTCTTGCTGCTTCAGAAATAAATCTACATAAACAAAGCTTATACTTGTCACACATTTATTTATTAAGCTAATAAAGCAAAAATAAATATATGTTAGAGCTACTAGAGTACAACAATGTGAATCAAATTAATAATAATGGATTATGTATGTTGAATTGGTATGGCTCTATAGCAACTCTTTTTTTTTTAGTAAACCAAGTAAAACCAAGATTATAGATTCTGTTCTTCAACAACAAACAAGACATTTGACGTAACGTCTTGTGCCATAGTGTAGGTCGAGCCATCGCATTATGCCTCACGCAAAAGATTATCATTCTAAAGTCATCAGACAGCGCTGGCAGCCCCTTTGTAACTAATATTGCGAACCAATAATCCTTTTTTTTTCTGAAGACTAAAAATAAAGTTTGTAAGGATTAGTTAAGTTAAGTTTGGAGAAAATAACACTGATAATTTTATTACGTAATCACTGCTACGCGGGCGGGGCTCCAACCATGTTGTATAATTTTCTTTTCTTTCATCATCTACAGGCGTTGTCTCGTAAACACTTGCGGCTGTGTAAATGAGACAACCCACCTACTTTTTGATTTTATTTTTATATTTACAGTTCAATTAAGATATCTAATTGCAAAACTTTTATTTCTTATTTGTTACCTCATTCAAATTTTTGAAAGATTTAATTTTTATACTTATTTTTAAATTGCTGCAATTCTGACTGTTGTCATGTGGTCACCATAAGTTTGTTGTTCTTGTGGAAATAGAAATATTTTTGCATTATAAAAGCAAAATTCAACATTTTTTTGAGAAATCTGACAATTATTGGAAACTAGCTTGTGAGGAATTTGAGTAAAGCAACTAGCACTAATAGAGGAATACAAGAAGTAAACATAGACAACATTGGAATAACAAAAACAAAGAAAGAAGAAAATCAGCTGATTTTAGATCGCAGAAAATAAAAACAAATCAGTGGCAAACAGAAACAAAAAAGTAAGTAAGCACAAGAGAATTTAAAAATTACAGAGGAATCACTCTGCTCAGGACAAATGCCAGTATAATGAAAATTCAAGACCGACAACATTGGGAACAAGTAACTAATTTCCAAGATTTAAAATAGTTTATGGCTACAGTGATACAAGAAGACGGAAAACTGGACGAAGGAAGAAGGTAATCAAGAAGAAGAGAAAATAGAGGTAAAACGAAATCAGACAAAATCAAGAACAGTACAGATGAAAGACAAATAAAATGATTAGGACATGTAATGAGAATAAAAGAGAACAGATCAGTCAAAGAAATATATACACTCTCAAGTATAAACAGGCTCTAGAATTAAGATATGATAAGAGATAATAATTATATGTGTATTTCCAAACAGCAACCAGAAAGATAATTATGCTGCCTTCCAATCCTAAAAAACATGTTTGGAATGTTGACTCAAAAAATATATAAATAACTCGATTCATAAGATGAAACTCGTCTTCGAGTCGTTATCCAAACTTGAACGCGTGCGACAAGATTCGTCTTATGAAACTCGTTTTTTGATATACTATTATAGAATTACAAATGTAAGAAATTCAGTATAATAAACTAAAGAACAGGAAACAAGTTTTAGGGTTGCAGAAATCTGTTTCCTATTAAAGTTACCATATCTATATTTTTTAAATTCTTGTTGTTACTTTCTATTGAATGAATTTATATTTTTTTAACTTATAAGATCATAAATATTTTATGAGATAATTACGGTTTGAAATTACACAGAACGCATTTATCTTTCAATCTTCTAATGTGTCTATCTCAGTAATGACAGGTTTAGTCTATCCGTTCTGAACCAATTATGACTAAAAAGTTTCTAAAGATTTATTAATTATAATTCATCTGCTTCCTCTTCTGAATGGATGATTTATGTCTACCAACGTTTTCCGAGTAAATTAGCCAATAACATTTTATTTTTTCGTGTGGTCTACGCGTAGCTCGATATTTTTTGTAGATACTTTTAGACTTTCTTTAGATATCCAGTTGCAAAATTTCAATTTCTCATTATCGTTGCCACATTCATATTTTTTGGAACTTTTTTCTCTTGGGCAAAACACCTGTAATTATTGTTAAGTTGTTGCAATGCTGATTAGTGCATTTTTTATTGGTGTGCAATATGCTGCAACAATTTAACTTTCATTTCAGATTGTTTTTATTTTTTATTTTTAATAATTAGTTTTTAATAGGTTCGTTAATCAGAAATTTTCCAGAATTTGAGGACGCTAAAAATTATAAATATGTATTTACAAACTACAGAAACAAACGAATAGGGTGGTCCACAAAGCGTATCAATTTCCGCTAGCACTTTCAAACGCATTGGTTCGTGCATTTCTCATTGGCCCGCGCGTCTCCCGTGTAGACGTCACAGAAAGCCGCGCGTTTCAAATAAGACAAATGTTTCGGATTTTTTTTTACTTAGTAAACGCGTGATTTGGAATAAACAAAAAATATAGTTATAATGTATTTTCGTCTAGTTTCTATAAAAGGTTTTTGAAAATTGTGGGACGACCCCATTGTGAACAGAATTAATAAAAAATAAGAGAAAACTATTAAGAGGGTGAGCGGCAGCACATAGGGAAATTAGCGTTAAGAAGAAAAATTGTAAAAACCAACAAAAAATCAATAAATGTATTTTGAATTGAATTGAGGGTGACATCCCTTTGTTTTATTATATATTGTTAAATAGCACTCCTTTATGAAAAATATTATTATATAGCATAAGGTTACATTAAGCATTGTAGATATCTTCGAAATGTTTGAAATATTCAATTCACAATCTGTCTTAAGACACTAGTATACAGCGGTTACAGCGATAATATCATCAGCATCAGGACCTTGACATTTTTTTTATTTTTAAACGAAAGAAATTACAATATTTGCAAATTGCCTTTAATGCCCGAGCAATTTACAGTTACATATCAACCTTAATTTAGACTCACGCAAAATAGAAACTGCGTGGGAAAAGGTTTATTTCTGCAAAGAAACACAAAGAATTTATTCGGTTGCTTCAGGAAGGTCTAACCTTGACGAAGAAGATGTACCAACCATAGAGATTCTTCTGAAGATTGAATTAACAAGTACACAACAACTTCATTGGTGGTGTTGACAATGTAAAAGACTCCATAAAAAGACAAAGTTGATGAAGATAAACTTGTAAATGTCTTCCACTACATTATGAATTTATTTACGTAATAATTGCAACAATTTAAATAGATGTCTGTAAAGTTTTTCAGTGTGACAGCTTATTCAGTGAAGACATTAATCCTATCATTTTATTTTGCATATTGTGTGATGGAATTATGTAATATAATTTATCTTGTGATTAGTTTGGTTCAGATATGAAATGATATTTGGGGTGTCCAAGAATGAGGAATTTGAGCAATTTTTTGTGTTGGGTATCCAATAGGTTTGGTCCATTTCTACAATGTTTAGCGTTATCTAGTACATTGGCGTGATCGAAATTGTGCTGTATTTATTCTCCTACTTATTTTTTTTTTGTATTTTGAATTTTTTTAAATTAATTATTATTATCCATCATTATTAAATAAAAAAGCTTTTTAATTGTTTTGGGACTTACCACCAAAGTTCTTTGTTTTCAAAACAGACGTTTTCTTTTAAATTAGTAGTTTTGTGTTATGTGGAAACGCCATTTTCACAACTATACAGTGTGGAAATTAAGTAAGGAATAAATTCAGCAATACTTCAGTAACAAATACTTAATAGGTTACATAGGGAAATCCTTGAATTAAAACGGCGCTAAAGTTCAAATTAGCTGTCTAATGTTATCGGAATTGAAGGAAAAACCATAGAGATACCAATACAGTGTTGACAAGTTCTGAATTGGTACAAAATAATTATGTCTAAACTGATTTTCTCTGATTAAATAATAAATGAACTTTTAAATAATAATATCTGGTTGCAACAGGATGGTGCGCCACCACACTAAGCCCGATGCGGCGTTATTTGGACGAAGTGTTAGAAGTTAGAAGAGGTCCAATAGAATGGCAGGCTAGGTCCCCAGATCGAACCCCATTAGATTTTTTAGGAAGAATTCGCAATGAGTGCAGTTTAATAACTCCCCAAACCATTAAAAACGTATTGGGTGCTTTTTATGATCGTCTTGGATTTTGTCAGATGATGCAGGGTCATCAGTTACAATAGCCTTTTTGTTAATTTTGATAATTTGTTAGCCCTACTTTGAAATTTAGGGTTGTTTTCTTATTTTTTCTCATTGATTGCTTTTGGCAACTTTGTTTGGATTTCTGTTTTTTTTTCCTTAAATTCCGATAAAATTCGACAGCTCTGTTAAATTTTTGAAATTTTATACTAATTTGAACTTTAGTGCCGTTTATATTTATTTTTTCCATATGAAACGTATTAAGTATTTGATGACGTTGAAATCAGCATAAAAAAACTCTATGTGAATGTAAAATGAAAAACATAGGTTGCCATGAAAAAAAACGGTAAAAAAAAGTAATGAAAAAAGTTAGTATACGTTCCTCGGATGCGCTTACCCTACCTACCTTACCCTACCACATGTTTTTTAAGTTTTATTTATAGTAAGCGCAAATACAAACGGAGTTACTGAATTTATTCCTTACTTAATTTCCACACTGTATAGTTGGGAAAATGGCGTTTCCACATAACACAAAACTATAGAGGGAGGTATAGAAAAGGTACCAATATTAGCAATTTGAGTATCACAACATTCTTTCACTTCGGATGCTCTAAATGAAATATTTCAGAATGATTGTTAAAACTTCCGTTTCCATGTATTCTTTTAAAAACGTGCTATTTGGTAATTCACTTTAAATTTACAATTCTCGAAAACTATAATATTCGCTCCACACTCAATGACGACTGTAATAATATTTTCTCATGGCACATAAGAAACATTTCCTCATGATACTTTATTAGGACTCATTCACAATTTCCTCAAAGAACATAATAGCGCATACCATGTTAAAAACTTTCAAAGATCTCAGATGTGCGTGGTATTTAATGTACATGTACGTTATACAATTGACGTTAGAGTAGTTATTAGTTCACCGGTTCCCATTTCCCGGTGTAGACACATCTTTAACAAAAAGAAAAGTGACTTCTATGATGTAAGGTGACTTAATTTTTTTATGAACAACATTATTTTGAGCAGACAGCTGAATGATCGCCCCTCTCGGAATACCGGTTCCTCATTAAAGGAGTTGACGACGTTGACCCGTGTAACATTTAATTAACATAGACTTTACGAACATGAATGAAAATGGGTTTTCTTGTGACAACTCGATTCCATTTAAAAGTTACGTGGTGTAACGTTGTGATTTCTTGTGGGTGCGAACGGTACCCTCATCGGGTTCTTGCAAAACCTAGACTCGTTTCCGAGAGTCGCTATCGATTCGAAAGTAAAAGTGGTGCGGGTACTGCCTTGTCGCTATCTCGTCTACAATGCGGATTCGAGAGGTTTTCAGATTTTCGCGCATTTTTGGTCTCGACCCGTAAAATTATTATGTATATGGGTTTGCCGTACCAGCAAGACATCTAATTTCCCTTTCACTTACTTTCGAATCAAACGGTACAAAGATGCAGCTTTGACAGTTATGTAAAATATACCTTTGGTGTAAACGCCGTATCCCAAGTCACTATAGTATCACAGATCACTAGTACACTATGCACATTTTAATGTCATTGTCGCGGGTCCCGAACTTTCCTACACAAATCAGTAGAATTCGTTGGATTCAAATTAGAAAGTTCTTCGGCAATTAACGCTTGATAAGCCGCGGATCGAGTGAAACGTCTCGATTTCGTCCAATTTGTGTAGAAAAAATTCATTCGGGCTTTTGCCCTATTCTACATGCTGTTGGTCTTTTGAGAATGTCGCGAGTCGTACTGTGGTATCTTAAGACGACTTTGTTTTAGTAACGTGCAGTGAAACAGTGCGCACGCAACAGCCATAGAGAGGGAAAGTGCGGTGAAAGGAACCAAAGGACACTCCACCATAGCTGTGGTGCTGGTACTGATCAAGTATACTACCATCGACCGAGTCCCAATTTGGGATGCACTCTGACATTACCACCCTCGACAGGGTAAGAGACGCGAGAAATATCGAACGAGGTCTGATTCGAAATGTCAAGAACTATAATCAAATTTTTCAATGGGATGATGGTACCGACCTTTGTAGTACTTTGGGCCAAAGGACGCACCATTTACATTCCATCAGCGCTAAGCCTGATGTTACCACACGTGTCAAGAGGACGCCGAGAGCGACAGATTCGCATCCAATTGATCAGTGTCGACGTAATGATAGTATTTACCTGTGCCGATGAATAGCGTGTTATGAGATAATGTGTACAGTTCCCGCAGCCTCATTTTCTTTGTGCAACTCTCAAACGCTACTTAGTTTTTACCAATAGAAGAACCAAAAATGCAATGTCCTAAACATAATTGATAAAATCAAGAATAATTTATCGTGACACTGGCGTAAATTAAGTTTGGTTACGTAATAGGCCATTTTTTCAATTTTGAATCACATTTCCATAAATTGATCTCTGATGGCAACAGTTTTTGAAATCATAAATTTCATTTCATTAAATCCGTGGGACACAATAAAAAATTAGATCTATTATACTTGAAAGGTTAAAATGTCCTTGCATTTTAAACTGACATGGCTTTGACCCTAAGCACTAATATCATATACAGTGTGAAAATTAAGTAAGGAATAAATTCAGTAATTCCGTTAGTATTTGCACTAGAGATAAAACTTAAAAAGCATGTGGTAGGGTCAATTATAGCGTAGCCGAGGAACGTACACAATTTTTTTTAAATAATTTTTTTGACTGTTATGACGTCATCAATATTTTTTTAATGGCAACCTATGTTTTTTATTTTACATTCGCATAGAGTTTTTTATTCTGTTTTCAATCAAATACTTAATAGGTTAGATAAGGAAAAAAATGTATTAAAAAGTTCAAATTAATAAAATTTCAAAAAGCTGTCTAATGTTATTGGAATTTAAGAAAAAAACATAGAGACACCAATACAATGTTGACAAGTTCTAAATTGGTACAAAATAATTGTGTCTAAACTGTTTTTCTCTAATAAAATCATAAATGAACTTCTAAATAATAATATTTGGTTGCAACAGGATGGTGCTCCACCACACTAAGTCCCGTGTTCCCAAGAAAATGGCTAGGAAGAACAGCTCCAACAGAATGGCAGGCTAGGTCCCCAGATCGAACCCCATTAGATTTTTTCTAGGGGGGCACTTAGAAAGCAAGGTGTATCAAAACCGACCCAGCAATTTGGATGATCTTAAAAACTCCCCAAACCATTCAAAACGTATTGGCTGCTTTTTATGATCGTCTTGGATTTTGTCAGATGATGCAGGATCATCAGTTTGAACATTTGGTGTAATATCTTTAATTTATAACTCACATAAATAGATAGTCTTTTTGTTAATTTGTTGGCCCTACTTTGAAATTTAGGGTTGTTTTTTATTTTTCCTCATTGATTGCTTTTGGCAAATTTTTCTTTGGATCTCTAATTTCTATGTTTTTTTTTTCTTAAATTCTGATAAAATTAGACAGATCTGTTCGTTTTTTTTTTTGAAATTTTATTAATTTGAACTTTAGTGCCGCTTTTATTTATTTTTCCTTATGTAACCTATTAAGTATTTGATAACGTTGAAATCAGAATAAAAAACTCTATGTGAATGTAAAATCAAAAACATGGATTGCTATTAAAAAATATTGATGACGTCATAACTGTCAAAAAAAAAGTAATGAAAAAAATAAGTATACGTTATATTAAAATTAAATTAAATATAATAAAAATTAAACAAATATTAATTATAGTTAAATTTGCCATTCTAATAAATGGCAAGCTTTTTAATAATAAAACAGTACATTGTACAAAAAGTGCTGAAAAACGGATATTTCAAACGAGTTGTGACGAGTGTAGGCCATTGGATTAGTCATACGAGTTTGAAATATCCTACAGCACGTGTTGGATGATACTATGCTTTTCCTTGGACCACCACTCAAACTTGTAACTTACTGTATTTTATTGTAATCATAATACATTCTAATATCTAAAAAATTACTTTTGTTGAATTATTTAATAAAATCCCACCTAATTGATGCCTGACCACACGTCCGCGTCCTCATAAAAATTAGCCAAATTTAAATTACTTGGATAAAACAAGTTTTGTTTTGATACTACAATTTTACATCACTAAATACATAGTGATTGTGATTTTTTGGGAAAGAAAACTTTTTCAGTTAAAAAACAGAGAGAATCACCCCATATACATACTCAGATCTAAACTACAAAGATTGGTGCCTAAAACTTGAGAAAGGACTTAAGATGGTCAAATCTCTCTGACAAGGCACCTCGGGAAAGAAAACAGTTATAAAGAAGTCAGAAACCCTACAAGACGTTTGGAATTTGGTTTAAGAATTTAGAAAATACAAGAGGATCTTAAACTACTTAAAGCGCCTATTTCGCCATTTAACTCTTTTTGGTAAAAAATGGTGTAAGGCGAGTTTTGTTATGGAAGGCCCCATTTCAGGAATGAACGAAATAATATACTGAGTGTCCCAAAAAATTAGTTCGGCTATTAACTTGCAAAGAAAAGAAATTAATTTTGACTCAGAGAGGTACTACTGTAAAGATACTGCAGTTGCATCAGACATAAGGGTGCATTTCACTAAACATAAAATTTTAAAAAAACTTATTGCGTATTTCAAAATCTTCAAATTTTGAAATCTGGAGGGTTGACGTTTTGGTGTTAGGAATTTGGTGATTGCAGTAATCATCTTAAAAATCCGAAATATTATAGAAGCTTAAATTTTTGACTCCTGAAATTACGAAGCTTCAACTGTCTCAATCTTATTAAACCGGCGCATCCACCATTTTCAGTTTGTTTATTTTAAAAATTTCTTACTAGTTTTCTTCGATGGATAACATATTTTAGTATAGTTAAAGAGCAAATACCGATATATAGTACTGCAGTCATTCACAAAATTGTTGAACAAGAAAAGTATTTTCTTTCTGACAGAGAGCTTGTGGTTGATATGGATCAAACAGTATCACATCGATAGAAAGTCGTTTTGGGAGTAGCCCACTAATGTTTTCGTTGTTTGTGAATTAATTGGAAAAGCATGTAAAACGGAGTTTTGTAACTACTTCGCCGAGAATGCGCCATTAACAAATTTATGTAATTCCAGAACAGATTGCGTAAATTAGACAAAAACACACTCTCGCTAAGGTTTTATTTTTTCGTCTAGCCCACGTCAAATCAAAATACCTACAGCACACTTTTGATGTTTTTTTTATTTATTTACTAAAGATAAGTGAGATCAAAAATCTAGTGATACTAAGATGAAAACAGCATATAGTATATTATTTATCTAGAACGAGAAGTGAAGTTTAAAGTACGAGCAAGTTGTTGACGGCCGAGGCGCCTAGCCGAGGCTGGAATTACTTGTGAGTACCTTTAAAAACACTTCTTCGTTCGAGGTAAATACAACGTTTTATTTCATACTGCAAGTTTAATGATCTAAGTCAAAATAAAAAGAAATGTTGTGTTTATCTCGCACAAATTATTCGTAATAATTAAATATGCGGGAACTAACATTCCCATAGTAACAAACGTTTGTCAAAAATGACAACGAAAAAACTGGGTCACGGTGAATGGTTTTGGATATTTTATTCGATTATTCCGTTTAAAATGGAGAAAATTGAGGTGCCTCAAGACATTGTAGATGAAGCAGATCACGTGAAGAACAATTTGATGCCACAAAAATGTCGGGAACAATGCAAGAAATGATTGACGTAAAATTTTAAAGTACTAGGACTTTAAAATTTTTCTTTAAAGTACTAGGACGTTAATGTTCCACTTTTGTTATCAAAAATAATCCAAAAAATGTCACTTTAGATACAAGTATGAAATAAACCAATTTAACGATCTAAACTTCAAAAATTCATCATTTGCAATTATAAAAAATTCAAAAGTAAAGTTAATTGATAACATTTTGGGATTTGGGAAACTTCAAAACGCGTTTTTGTAATATTGTGTCCCATCTACTTAATATGTGGCGACAGGGACGGGCCAAGTGACAGTTTCAGTACATCAATTCAGAATTAAAAATAGAAAAATTTAATCCACTTATCAAAATATCAACATGTTTTTTGGTGCTTCACCCACCCACAATGTTGAATTAAATGTCATTCTATATCTAACAAAATTAAATTGGAAATGTCAAATGTTAATAAATATAACGTGATATATTTCAACACAACAGGTAGTTATCATTTTTAAGCGACTAGATAAAATGTTATTCAGTGGTTATTATATTATATCCCCAAATTTGGGTAATTCCCATTATATGTTTATGACTATTTATTTAAATTTTTGAAATGTTGAAATCTCCTATCAGTAACATTATAAAATGTGTATCTACATACATAATAAATGTAACTTTTTATTATAATACAGTTTGAAGAAGGAGACGGCATTAATATGAGCAGCGGAGAAAATGTTTAGTTTTGGCCAATGTAATTTTCCTAATAGTCAAACTAAACGTCAAAAACATTAAAAATTGTATCAATATCATCATCCTACCCTAACCTAAAAAAATAATCAACGTCTGTAATCAGTGTCAGGGAGGAGTGCCAATATATTAATTTTTTTTAGAATTCAATTATTCAGTCAATCTTCGTGCATAATTTTATTATTCTGATACAGCTGATATGTTCTTGCAACTACCCACTCTTCCATTTAGGTCACCAAATACTATTGTGTGATCAATAACCAGCGTCCTTTCTGGATTCTCTTTCCACACTCTTTCTTTTTTGTTGTTTCGCATTTTTTTTTTGTTCTTTGACTTGACATCTCGTCTACTATTTCTTCTTTCCGTTGATTATTTATACCTTCAACGTTCCTACCAACATGTTTTCTACTTTCTTATTTTCTTCAGTTCCCGTAGTCTTTTGGTAACTTTATTGCTTGTATGATCCCATTCATTGCGTTCCTCTTTCTCCAAATGCTTTAAAATGTCAGCTGTTACCTCTCCCTGGTCCATTAATGATTTTCTTAACATTCCTTCAAAAAATCTTATTGCTTTATTGGTTCAATATTCTGTATTTATATCGGGTGTCCCAACTAAAATTTGTACCCCCCAAAAATTCCAATTTGTAGAAGCGAATCGATAGAAGCAGGTTTGGATAGAGAATTGAATAAGCTTTAAAATGATGTATTACACGACCCCCCATGCCATTTAATTCTTTTAAGAGGGTGGCTCCCCTGGCTAAAGGGGCGACAACAGATGGTTGGGGGGTACAAATTTTAGTTGAGTATTTTATGTAGATTTGGAAAATATCGATTTCTTGTTTTTTTTGTAGAAGGGAATCGGTAAATGTAGGTCTGGATAGAGAATTGAATAAGCTTTATGTGTGATGTATCACACGACCCCCCATGCTATTTAAATTTTTTAAGGGGGTGGCTCCCCTGGCTAAAGGGGTGAGATCTAAGACATGAAAGTTGGGTACAATTTGGTCCCCCCCGATAACAAAATTGACCTGTTCGAACGTTTTCTTCTGAGTCTTTCGAAATTGGAATTGTTGGGGGGTACAAATTTTAGTTGGGACACCCTGTATGTTTATATTTCATTATTTGTCCTTTACATTAATCAAAATTCTCTTTCTTTTTGTTTCATCTGCTTTAAAGTAGGTCCCGTGGAATTATTTTTAGTTTTCTCTTTATTTTTGGTAATTCTTTCTACAAATTTTGTCTATTTCTCTTTTGATTTCTTTTTCATCTATTCGTTTTATTTCTGTTCTCTTAAGTATTCTTTTATTTACAAGTCCTTTTTGAATATTTTTTATTCCTAGAGTATAACAGTCCGTATCCCTTGTGTATACTTTGACGATTTACTCTCTTTTTCTTCAATTATAGTTATGATACCCTATACTTACACTCTTACAATTTTCTCTCTCGCTTTTTGCTATTTATTGAAGATCTTTAATCTACTTTTCTTGTTGCGTTTTTTATATAAATTCCCATTGAAATGTTAGTATGTTTTCATTCTTTGTGACTACGTCTTTATACCGACGCAAGGGGGCGATGTTAGCGGGGCCGCAGAAGGGGCCTTCGGACCTAAATTGACGTTCCGCCGATGTGGTAGAGAAGAGGACTCTTGTGGAAATGTCGAGGATCCGCAGGGCGATGGAGTCTCATCCAATGAAAGAGTGTCGTTGAAAACAAAATGCAGGCAGGGGCTTTAACTATCATTACTCCCAAAATCGGTCCCAGATAGTGAGAAGTGTTCCTTTTACAATTAAAATAGCTTAAACAAATAAAACTACAGGGTCGAGAGGCGTGTGCTAGACTGGCAACCTGATCAGTACTCATACATACATCATACATACGCTCACGAATTCCTATTCTGAGAAATTAAAAACAACGTATTTGCGCGGAATGGGATCATGCGACGTGTTACAATACCTTGTGTTTTCCAATTCGATTTGGCAAACTGATTTTCCTACTTTTATCGCATCTTTATATAATATACGTTATATAATATACCCGAAAATTATTCATTAAACTGATCGAGCTTGTCTTATCTCAATAATTTCAGCGTGGTTCCCGTAGTGTACATATTGCATAAATTTAATGAAAGTCATTTGGAAACTAAAAGAAATGTCTTAAATAATCTACATAAATTGAAGAACCTGAGATAATGAGAAATTCCAGAAATTTTGGAGAAAAGAATTTGGCAACCTAAAGAACCTAAGAAAATAGGGACCCTAAGCAAGTTGAGAAACCAATGAACTGGGTGAAACGTGATGATGATGAGGAATTTGAGAATTTGAGGAACCTGAGATTGTGAGGAAGTTGACAATCTAAGAACTTATTGTAAATCTGAGAACCTGACAGTCTGAACACCGGAATTTTAAATTCTTGAAGACGTTTTGGGAGTAGCCCACTAATGTTTTCGTTGTTTGTGAATTAATTGGAAAAGCATGTAAAACGGAGTTTTGTAATTACTTCGCCGAGAATGCGCCATTAACAAATTTATGTAATTCCAGAACAGATTGCGTAAATTAGACAAAAACACACTCTCGCTAAGGTTTTATTTTTTCGTCTAGCCCACGTCAAATCAAAATACCTACAGCACACTTTTGATGTTTTTTTATTTATTTACTAAAGATAAGTGAGATCAAAAATCTAGTGATACTAAGATGAAAACAGCATAATCAATTTAACGATCTAAACTTCAAAAATTCATTTGCAATTATAAAAAATTCAAAAGTAAAGTTAATTGATAACATTTTGGGATTTGGGAAACTTCAAAACGCGTTTTTGTAATATTGTGTCCCATCTACTTAATATGTGGCGACAGGGACGGGCCAAGTGACAGTTTCAGTACATCAATTCAGAATTAAAAATAGAAAGATTTAATCCACTTATCAAAATATCAACATGTTTTTTGGTGCTTCACCCACCCACAATGTTGAATTAAATGTCATTCCATATCTAACAAAATTAAATTGGAAATGTCAAATGTTAATAAATATAACGTGATATATTTCAACACAACAGGTAGTTATCATTTTTAAGCGACTAGATAAAATGTTATTCAGTGGTTATTATATTATATCCCCAAATTTGGGTAATTCCCATTATATGTTTATCACTATTTATTTAAATTTTTGAAATGTTGAAATCTCCTATCAGTAACATTATAAAATGTGTATCTACATACATAATAAATGTAACTTTTTATTATAATACAGTTTGAAGAAGGAGACGGCATTAATATGAGCAGCGGAGAAAATGTTTAGTTTTGGCCAATGTAATTTTTCTAATAATCAAACTAAACGTCAAAAACATTAAAAATTGTATCAATATCATCATCCTACCCTAACCTAAAAAAATAATCAACGTCTGTAATCAGTGTCAGGGAGGAGTGCCAATATATTAATTTTTTTTAGAATTCAATTATTAAGTCAATTTTCGTGCATAATTTTATTATTCTGATACAGCTGATATGTTCTTGCAACTACCGACTCCTCCATTTAGGTCACCAAATACTATTGTGTGATCAATAACCAGCGTCCTTTCTGGGTTCTCTTTCCACACTCTTTCTTTTTTGTTGTTTCGCAATTTTTTTTTTTTTGTTTGACTTGACATCTTGTCTACTATTTCTTCTTTCCGTTGATTATTTATACCTTCAACGTTCCTACCAACATGTTTTCTACTTTCTTATTTTCTTCAGTTCCGGTATTATTTTGGTAACTTTACTGCTTGTATGATCCCATTCATTGCGTTCCTCTTTCTCCAAATGCTTTAAAATGTCAGCTGTTACCTCTCCCTGGTCCATTAATGATTTTCTTAACATTCCTTCAAAAAATCTTATTGCTTTATTGGTTCAATATTTTGTATTTATATCGGGTGTCCCAACTAAAATTTGTACCCCCCAAAAATTCCAATTTGTAGAAGCGAATCGATAAAAGCAGGTTTGGATAGAGAATTGAATAAGCTTTAAAATGATGTATTACATGACCCCCCCATGCCATTAAATTCTATTAAGAGGGTGACTCCCCTGGCTAAAGGGGTGACAACAAATGGTTGGGGGGTACAAATTTTAGTTGAGTATTCTATGTAGATTTGGAAAATATCGATTTCATGTTTTTTTTTGTAGAAGGGAATCGGTAAATGTAGGTCTGGATAGAGAATTGAATAAGCTTTAAAATAATGTATCACACGACCCCCCATGCTATTTAAATTTTTTAAGGGGGTGGCTCCCCTGGCTAAAGGGGTGAGATCTAAGACATGAAAGTTGGGTACAATTTGGTCCCCCCCGATAACAAAATTGACCTGTTCGAACGTTTTCTTCTGAGTCTTTCGAAATTGGAATTGTTGGGGGGTACAAATTTTAGTTGGGACACCCTGTATGTTTATATTTCATTATTTGTCCTTTACATTAATCAAAATTCTCTTTCTTTTTGTTTCATCTGCTTTAAAGTAGGTCCCGTGGAATTATTTTTAGTTTTCTCTTTATTTATGGTAATTCTTTCTCCAAATTTTGTCTATTTCTCTTTTGATTTCTTTTTCATCTATTCGTTTTATTTCTGTTCTCTTAAGTATTCTTTTATTTACAAGTCCTTTTTAAATATTTTTTATTCCTAGAGTATAACAGCCCGTATCCCTTGTGTATACTTTGACGATTTACTCTCTTTTTCTTCAATTATAGTTATGATACCCTATACTTACACTCTTACAATTTTCTCTCTCGCTTTTTGCTATTTATTGAAGATCTTTAATCTACTTTTCTTGTTGCGTTTTTTATATAAATTCCCATTGAAATGTTAGTATGTTTTTATTTTTTGTGACTACGTCTTTATACCGACGCAAGGGGGCGATGTTGCCGGGGCCGCAGAAGGGGCCTTCGGACCTAAATGGACGTTCCGCCGCTGTGGTAGAGAAGAGGACTCTTGTGGAAATGTCGAGGATCCGCAGGGCGATGGAGTCTCATCCAATGAAAGAGTGTCATTGACAATAAAATGCAGGCAGGCTTTAACTATCATTACTCCCAAAATCGGTCCCAGATAGTGAGAAGTGTTCCTTTTACAATTAAAATAGCCTAAACAAATAAAACTACAGGGTCGAGAGGCGTGTGCTAGACTGGCAACCTGATCAGTACTCATACATACATCATACATACGCTCACGAATTCTTATTCTGAGAAATTAAAAACAACGTATTTGCGCGGAATGGGATCATGCGACGTGTTACAATACCTTGTGTTTTCCAATTCGATTTGGCAAACTGATTTTCCTACTTTTATCGCATCTTTATATAATATACGTTATATAATATACCCGAAAATTATTCATTAAACTGATCGAGCTTGTCTTATCTCAATAATTTCAGCGTGGTTCCCGTAGTGTACATATTGCATAAATTTAATGAAAGTCATTTGGAAACTAAAAGAAATGTCTTAAATAATCTACATAAATTGAAGAACCTGAGATAATGAGAAATTCCAGAAATTTTGGAGAAAAGAATTTGGCAACCTAAAGAACCTAAGAAAATAGGGACCCTAAGCAAGTTGAGAAATCAATGAACTGGGTGAAACGTGATGATGATGAGGAATTTGAGAATTTGAGGAACCTGAGATTGTGAGGAAGTTGACAATCTAAGAACTTATTGTAAATCTGAGAACCTGACAGTCTGAACACCGGAATTTTAAATTCTTGAAGACCCTAAAAAATTTAAAAACTGCGATTGAGAAATTAGATATTTAAAAAAATAAAAATTTGAGATACCGAAATAGGAATCTCATATTAAAAATGAGGAAATTAAAAAGTAACTTCAAGAAACCAAAAATTTTTAGCACCCTGAGAATGTGAAAAAGTAGAGAACCTGATAATTCCTTCAACCTGAGTCTGAAGAACCGGAAGATCAGAAAACCCTAAAAACTTGAGACACCTTCCATTCTCGTAAATGAATCAAGTTATAATTTAACTAAAATTAGTAAAACAAAAGTGTGATTTGTATTGCAGGACTTATGGCGTAACTATTACTTAATTTTGCTGATCAAATTACCCTTATCTGCATTAAAAAGTGTGAAAATCCTTCCAGAGCTAAACTGTGGTCAAAAACAAGACATTTACGATAATTGAAATTTAACCATAAAAACAGCCTAAAATATTATTGGATAAACATAAAAATAATAAGTTTTTTTTGCGGAAAAATACCAGGAAGTGAATCTAACCATAAACCAAATAAACATTAGATAATTTTGCAACTTTATGGTTATTGCGTTATTAATTCCACCTTCATCGTTTGTCCTTTGCAGGAAGTACGTTTACAAATCCTTATTCGACGGATCCAAGAACCGACAGAAAAAAAACAAGCAGTTGTAAATCATTGGACCGCAGACCGCAGAAACAAAAAAGCTCCAACTTTGTAAATTTTAATGTTATTTATCATTTTTCCATTGAGAATAATTATTTTTAATTATGACAAATGATCAACCCACATGTTGACAAAATGCAAATGAGGACCATATCGCTATTGTTAATTAAGATGTGGCAAAAATTTACGACCCAAACGGCCACGTTTTGTTTTCGTATTTGGATGATAATCATTTTTCAATGGAATCTTGGCGCTCAATCGTCTGTTAAATTAGTTTAATCGGAGTGATATTCCAAAACCAAATATTAGGGTTCCCGAAATGACCTCGCGACAACCTTTTACACTTTAAGCCCATTTCATGCCACACACTCCGAGCAACGTAATAGCTGATATAATCGTTACATTATCGTGTCGATTGTAGTAAGAAAGTGTGAAAGAGGTCTCAGTTGAATGATTCTGAACCATTATGGAGCTGATGTCTAATCCATTATCCGAATATCGATCCAATTGATGGTTTGATGGTTAATTAATGAGTCAGCTGACGACTAATTACTTTTGACACAGTTTCTTTTAATTAACGAAATCCGAAAGAGATTTCATACCGGCGGATTGAAAAATAGGTGTCAAAAGGTTTTGTGGTTTTTCAACACTTCCAAGGCCTTTACAAAACCATGATTTACAACAGGGATTGAGGAAAAAATGTGGCAATCAACGGTCAAACGACTAACTGAAAAATGGCTCCTACAAAATACCCAGAAAATTGGGGCCAACAACAAATAAATAATGTAAGACAACTTATTTTTTTCTCGTTTTGCTTTGTTTGGACAAGAGCTCAAAAATATTTTGGCACAACGACACATCGCATTATTTTCGATATACCAACATATTAAATATTTCACAATGTGGTTCTGTTTCAGCGATTCCTTTCATTGATTTAATAATAAGAAAATGTAGTCATTTATGTAATGTGGTTTCTTCGGCGTCTGTTGATAATTTCCACTTTTTTGAAACCGACAAATTGAAGGTTATGAGAGATATTGTTACATAAATTGTTATTATAATGATACAACATTTTTGTTCAGTCTATATGAGTCTATTTTACTGTTTTAGTTTTTTCCCCAGGTCACCTCTACATGGAATTATGTCGTCTGGATCATCAGACAAGATACCAGATGTAAATTAGAAAAAAGTGGATTTTATTTTAAAAAATTCTATAAATAATATTAACCTCATTTGACCTAAAACCAGCTGGTTGTGAGAAAAAAGTTATTATTTATTGGTTACTAAATAGTATGCTGAATAAATAAATTACAAACATGATTCGACATCAGTGTGGAGGAGAATAGCATAGGAAGCACGTTTTTTTATTGATTTTGTTTTATCTCACTTTGAATTTGAGTTTGTTATCGTGGATCTGTTTGCTATAGTGACTTCGCAGTTTTAAGTTCAGCGAATTTAATTTATCTTTTTGTTCATTCTTATTTACGCGTTTTATTTTTTCTCGAATATGGCTTTCTCTATTATCCTCGATTCGATCGTCGAAACTATTTTCGTTATTTAATTTAGTATGCATATCGGTTTAATTAATTTAATCTTTATTTGCCGTACGGGCTTTCTGATTCCTATACATATACAAGTAAACTTAACAATTATAATAATAAAAAAAAACTAAATAAAATTCTCTATTTCTTCTCCCCTCCCCTTTCCTCTTCTCTCTTCTCCCTCCTCTTCCATACCTCTTTCATCCATTTAATTTCTTTCCTCTTTCTTTGTTTCATCTCACTGCACTCGTTCCACATAAAATATGCTCAATCGTCTCTCTTTCCTCATAGCACATTCTACACATTCTTCCTCCATCTTCTGCCCAATACCTATTTTCCCTCTCTTCATTTCCGCACCTAAACCTCGCCATCATCTTTCTTTCTTTCTCGCTCTCCCTCCCCAAATACTTCGCTACTTCCTCGATCATGCATCTTCCGTACTTCCCGTTGTATCTGGATTCTCTAATTCTTTCTCTCCTCTCTTGTCTATCCGTATCCTTATCTCTTTCACTTAGTTCTACATTCATCCACACGCCTCTTTCTCTCAGTCTCTCTATTTCTTTGCTTGCATACCCATTCCTCTTGTAGTAATTATCCCTATCATTCTCCTCTGAATTCTTCTTCTTTTCTCTCCAGCACTCCTTTAGTATCCTACATTCTTTCCTCCCTTCCATCCTGTCTTCGAACTTGACCGCTCTTTTTCCCGCTTTCACTCTCAACCTATTCCTCTTGCATTCTTCTCTCACAATGTACCCTGGCGTTTCTCTTTCCACCCCTAGCACCCACCTCAGATATTTCTCTTGCACCCTCTCTATCAGCTCTTGTTCTTTCCATCCCCAGACCTCTGCTCCGTACAACAACACGCTTTCAATAAGACTTTCAAACATCATCATTCTCCTCTTAAAATCGCCTCCCCACCTTCTCTCTCCTATTCCCCATACACATCCTATCACCTTGTTCGCTTTTCTTGCCAGTTCTCTAATATGTGCCTTATCTGTGGCTCTTTCATTGAACACATACCCCAAGTATTTGAATTCTTTTACTTGTTCTATTACTTCTCCCTCCCACCTCCAATCACTCTCTTCGTTCTTCCTCTTTCTCTTATTGAACACCAGCATTTTTGTTTTCTCTACATTCACTTCTAGTCTTTTCTTCTTCACATATTTATTTTCCTAAACTCTTTATCATTTCCTTCATTTCTCTTTCACTCTTTGCCACCATTACCACATCATCCGCAAACGCCAGGCTCCACACTTTTTTTCTACCTACCACACACCCCCCCGCTTGTGCTCTCTCTAACATTCCGTCCATATCTGCCACATACATCGTGAACAACAAGGGGCTGAGCGGGCAACCTTGCCTCACTCCCTTTGTTGTCACAAACCATTCACTTTCCCTCTCCACTACCTTCACTTTACTTTTTGTCTTCTCATATATCTCCTCCACCTTTCTTACCAGCCATTCATTTACCCCTTTCTCCCTCAGGCACTCAAACATCCTCTCTCTGTCCACCTTGTCAAAAGCCGCCTTGAAGTCTACGAATAAAGCATACACCCTCCCCCCCTTTCTTCTTTAACTCACTCTTCGTCAAATGGTCCAGGATGTATACATTATCCATAGTTCCCCTCCCCTCTCTAAATCCTACTTGGCTGTCTGGTAATGCTCCCTTTTCCTCTATCTCTCTGCTCATCCTTTCATTTAGAATTGATGCATACAACTTTTACCCTGTGTTTAGGAGAGTTATCCCTCGGTAATTTTCTACTTTATTTTTCTCCCTTTTTTTGTAAATGGGGTGAATTACCCCCTCTCTCCACCCTACCGGGAATCCTTCTCCTCTCCACACCCCATTCATTACCTCCACCAGCCTCTCTAGCACTCTTCTCGTCCCATACATCCACGACTCATTCTGTATTCTATCCCTCCCTGGTGCCTTCCCTTTCCTCAGTTTCTTCACATGCCTCTCCACCTCTTCCATTGTAATTTCTTCTCCTTCAGGTTCTACTCGGTTTCTCTTCGTGTCTATTTCCGTTTTCTTTTTTTCCTTTTCTCCCTCCAGCAGCCTCATGAAGTACTCCTCCCACTCATTCATCGTTATCTCCTCGCTCACATTTTCTTTTTTCTTTCTCTCTCTATTAATATAGTTCCATACCTCCTTCTCTGTTCTTATTGCTTTTATCTCTTCCTCCTCTCTCTCCTTCTTCTGCCTCTTCTTCTCCCTGCATGTCTCTCTGTATCTTCTTTTCGCTTCTAAAAAGCCACTTCTGTTCCCTTTAGTCTTTCTCCACTTTCTTAGTTCTTTTATTGCTTCCTTTTTACGTTGCTCACATTCTTTGCCCCACCATTTATTCTTTCTTTTTGTTCCTCCACCTCTTACTGTTATTTCTCTTTTTGTCGCTGCTTTTTCCAATATTTCTACCAATTCTTTCTCCATTTTCCCTACTTCTTGTTCTTTAAATCTTGCTTTTTCCAGTCTTCTCTTATACTCTTCCACCCCTTGCTCGTCCCATACTTTAATTATCACCTTCCGCATTTCCTTTATTTTTTCTTCTCCTCCTCTCTTCTCTCTCCCTCTTCCTATACTTATCTCTATAGGCAGATGGTCTGACTCTACTCTTTCCCCTATTCTAAATTCTTCGAGTTCTTCCCATGCTTCTTCGTTTACTATTCCGTAGTCTATCACCGTCTCTCCTCTACCGCCTATGTAGGTCCATTCTTCTTCTTCGTCCCCTTGTTTATTTCCATTCAGCACTTCCCATCCTTTTTCTTCTGTCCATTCCATCAACTTCTTCCCTTCCGCGTTTTCTTTCTTGTCTTTGGATTTTCTTTTTCCCTCTCCTCTCTCTTCTTCCCAATCCCTGGCTCCTCTTTCCCCAATTCTCCCGTTAAAATCCCCTCCCAGAAGCAGACATTCTTCCCTGTTGTCTTTTAATGTTTCTTCTATCTTGCTTATTGTTTCTTTCATCTCTTTGCTGTACACTGTCACTATTTTCCACCATTTACTGTCTATTTTAACGTTTCTCACCATGTGACCTTTATCTTCTCCCTTCTTTTTAGTATTCTCTTTTATTCCTTTTTTTACCCCTGTTATTATTCCCCCTGCTGCTCTTCCTTTTTTCTTTCCCCTTCTCGCCCCTTGCCATTCCCACTTGAACTTCTTTGGTAACAGTTTTTCTATTTTTTCCCAGCTTTCTCACCATGTTTCTGTTAATCCAATAATATCGAACTCCTTCACATAGTCCCAAAAATCTTCTTCGTTTTTCCCTAGTCCCGCTACATTCCGAAATAGTGCCCTCACCCCTGTTTTTCTCGTTACCTTCTCTGATTTCCCCCTTCCTTCCTTAGTTTCCCTCCTACTTCCTTCTTTGTTTCTTTTTTTCCGTTTCATTGTCCTTTTTACTTTGCCGTTGTCCCCCTTTTTCCCTCCACCCCTTCGCCGTCTTATTGGAAAACCTCTAGTCTCTCTCTCTTTTCATTCCATCTCCATTGCTCCCCGTCCACTATTAATTTCCTGTATCCGACTCTTACTTCTTTTCCTTCTTCCCTTTTTTCCTTCGCCATACTTCTTAGTTTCTTCTGCAAATCTCTTTCTTTCTTTGTGAGGTCGTTGTCTATGTATATCCCCCTTGTTTCCCTCTTCTCCCTCAATTTTCCTTTGTGCTTCATTATTCTTTCCTTCCCACCCCATCCCTCCATCTCCACCAATACTTGATCCTTGTTAATCCTGTAGCAATCTTTTACTTTACTATCCTCTACATTTTCCTTCAAAAACTTCTCTACATCCTCTTTTTTACATGACTTTTTCTTTCCCCGTCCCATCCTGTTATCACGATGTTGTTCTTCCTCTTTCTTCTCTCTTCGCTTTCCATTCTCTCTTCCAGCTTTTCCACTCTCTCTTTCCCATCTCTTCTCCTTCTCTTTAAATTCTTCTCTCTGCCTCTCTATCTCTCTCTTGAGTTCCTTGTTTTCTCGTCTTATTTCTTTCATCTCCTCCTTCAACTCTTGCAACAGCTCCAATATTTTTTTCTCCATCTCTGTGTCCATTTCCTTCTCTATCTCTGATGTCTTCTGTGTTTTCTTTACTCCAGGAGACCTCGCCGTCTTTTTACCTTTTTGAAAAAATTTCTCTTCCTCCTTTTCTTGTTTCTCTGTTCTACCCTCCCCTTTTCTCTTTCTTTTCCTTTCCTCCAGGTAAGAGTCCAGGCTTCCCTGACTGAGCGACCAGTTTCTATCGTCTTTGTTCATCCGCTTCCTGTGGCGCCTCCTAGATGTCGATGTATTCTGGTTTTGCCGATTTATTCTTTTTCCTGACTATATCTCCTGTTCCCAATTCTTTCTTCCTACCTTTCTCTAATACCTCTTCACGCTTTTTTCAATATCTTTTCTAATTTTTTCTTTATATCACCTTCTATTTCTCTATTTTTCGCTACTTAAAACCTCTCTACCACATGTTTACCTTCAGCTCGGTAATACAGGAATCTGAATCATACCGGTTTAATATTCTCGTGTCTTTTCTGCTTATAGGCATAGAAGTGGGATCATCTAGAACGGATGGTTTCGTTTAAATGGAATCCTGACTGCTGGCATTAATTCATGATTGTTTAAAACCGCTCGATTCATTTTCAAAGATATAGATGTGCTAAACTCACTGTTACATGCGATAGTGTCGACGAGGGTATAAAGGAAGTTAATAAAATAATGAACAACGGGCTATGAAACAATAGAGGAATTGTAAAAGAAATGTAAAAATTTTGGTCAAAGAAATAACAAAAATAAACATTGGAAAAATAAAAACAATAATACATAATGTCAGGATTGGGGGGGGGGGTATTTTAATGCAAGAATTAGGGGAAAAGGAAGAGTAGAATAGAGCACGCAAGAGGTACAAATTAGTATGCAAAGAGAAGAAGCAAAAGAAACGGATGGAAGAAGCACTAAATATGAAGGGTATAAAGACGGAAGAAGAGAGAGAGTGAGTGATCGAATTACTATGGAGTAATGGAGAGAGTACTTCAGTGATGAGCTGCTGGGGGGTGATGAAAACAGACAAGAAACGGAAAAGAGACAAAAAAGAGTGGAAGAAATAGAAGAGATAACAAGAGAAGAACTAGAGCAACAACTAAGAAGTTGACAGGTTGTTAGAGATAATGAATGGAGTGTGGAAGGGAGAGGGTTTTCCCCAGGAGTGGAAGGAGGGGATAATATGTCCCATATATAAGAAAGGAGAAAAGGATACAGTCAATAATTACAGGTGGACCACTCTCCTAAATACGGCATATTAGGTATACGCGATGATTGTGGAAGAGAGACTGATGAAGGAAATTAATGAGCGGGGGGTGTTACCAGACGGGCAGGCGGGATTTAGGAAAGGTAGAGGGAGCATGGATAATGTATATATCTTGAATCACATAGTAGGAAATGAGATAAAAAAAGAGGGGTGGCAAGGTATATTAATTGTTTGTGGACCTGAAGGCGGCTTTTGATAATGTGGAAAGAGATTTAATGTGCGAATGCTTGAGAAAGAGTGGGATAAATGAAAATGGGAATGGGAATGGAAAGAGAGGGAGGCATATTTCGAAAGAAACGGGTAGGCAGGCGCGGAGATAGAAAGAATGCGAAAGAAAGGCGCAGTAATGACAGATGAATTAGTGCAGGGAGATAAAGATGTGCAAGTGCAGGGAAAAAGAACGAGAATTAGGGAGCCTAGGTACACTGGGAAGTATGAAAAAATAATAATAAGAAATTCCGAAGTACATACCTAGGAAGATAGAAAAGAGAGAGTGATAATAGCAAGATTTAGATGCGGAAATGAGGAGAAAGAGAATAAATATTAGAGTGATAATAGGAATAGAGTATGCAGGATGTGTGGAAAAAAAAGAGACGATAGAGCATTTGTTGAAGGAATGCGTAGACTTGAGAGAGATAGAGATAACAGTAGAGAAGAAATTTTGAATGAGGACGGAAGAGGAATCGAATGGATGAAGAAGGTTGAGTGGACAAGAGGGACCATTATGTAGGGAGGGATAAAAGGTGCTAGAATTATTGTATTATTTAATTGTATTTATTATTTTATATTTTATTTTATTGAGTTATGGGAAATGTTTTAATCGGATTTTATAAACCCGTAAAGGTAATAAATAAACATTCTACTACTAATAATTTCAGAAGGAAAAAAAATCCGTGAAAACCGTAAATCAGCTGGAAAATTATAAATATCTAAAAAATAAATGAGATTAAAAAAACAGACATGTTCAACAAAATGACAACAACGTCTCTAGGAAATAAGGAAAATCCAAACCAATCCAAACAGAAATAGTGGAAAACGTGATAAATCCAACAAGTTTTTGAAAGGAACCAGTAGAGAAGAAGTATGTGTATAAAAAGTATATGAGACAATGGCAGAGAACGAAAGGAAGCAAGGCGAACCCTATACTGAAAGATAGAGAGACCTAAGACTAAGTAATTCTGTTTTCAAGCAGACCAATTCCAACAAAATTTTCCCAAAATACGTTGAATCATAAAATCAGTGAACTTCCAAAACTGGTTTGCAAAATGACTCGTTTTTGCCGTTAAATATTAATATAATAATGTTGTAAATGGTTAAAAGCATGTAGGTACAGTTATTATGTATATTCCTTTCTTTTTCTTCATACCTTATTATGTAATTAACAGGCAAAGCTATAGAGATTAAAACGTTTAGTTTATATTACTATTCTCATTCATACATAATTTTTCATAATTATCTATAATAGATCAAAGTCACGCCATAGGGAACTACATAAAATAGTTTGTTTGATTTAGTTTCACTTAACAGAATTTACAACCACTATTATTACACAATAATACATTTCTAATTATTATTCTACATTGCACGAGTTAATTAACATAATAAGTCTCTCTGAGATATCTGAAATGAAGGAAAGTGTCCCCGAAGATATTGTATTCTAAAAATTTTCATATAGAAATAATTTTATTTTACACACATTTTCCCTGCTTCTGATGCTAATACAGAAGACATTTTCTTAAATTATAGTTTGAAAACATTTTTTGTTAATAGATATGACAACAGAAGCAGTGATTGTAAACCAAATTCGTAAAGTCAGAGCTAAATGTAGACACAAATTTTTATAATAAATAAGTGGAAACTAAAAAGGTTGTAGACAATTTATGAATCAACAAAACCTTATATTTACTAGGAAATAAGAGAAAGTAATGTAAATGGAAAAGAATTGGAGCATTATACACTTGAAGCTAAAACAAGTGAGTGGAAACATTAAACAGGCACTTTTATTTTTGTTAACTATAAAATCGTAAACAATCTAAACAATTATGTAAGTATGCAAAAAATATGGAAGATTTTAACTTTGTTTCTACGAAGATATGTTAAAGAGGAGACTATTGTTATTTTAATTCGAAGTTTATTTAATCTGCCTTTACCATCGGTATACGTTCGTTTGGACGTTTGTTAGAACATTCGTCGTGTTCGCAACACTCGCGACAATAAAAATCTAGTATCTCGTATTACTAATAAGTTAAAAAGACGTTTCCTAGCATTAAAAATATCCACTTTTAGGACAACAGAATAAAACTGTACCTAAATTTGAGATTTTGAAGACAATAGATTTAAAGAATCCGTTTCTCCAATTTGATTTATTTTTTATTTTTTTTTCTCTCATCGCACCTGTAGCAGTCCCAAACCCATGAGCTACGCCCCATAGCCGACCGCACCAAGCCTGCACGCCTTCAGTCGCCAATTTGGCGGTGAAAACACAGTTGTCCACAATATACATTTCAACTGCTTTTCCTCATAAATTCTTCATATAGCGTTCTCACTTGGCACATTGAAATTGTTGAATCTCGAGCTCCCCGCGTATAATGTTTTGGATTCCCTTTCTCGATTAATTTATAAGTATCTATCTCGTTGTCGATCTTTCCTCTTCTTTTCTATCTTTCTATAATCTGCTTATTTCAGTTTGGCATTGATAAAGTAGTATCACTACCAATTTCGTATTAACTTTTAAATCCAACATCATTCTTTTCCATTAATAGCAGATCAATCATTCATAGATTTTTCCTTCTACTTTCTACACTGACCGGCACAAAAAACGACTCACTTTGAATTTCAAGTAATTCATGATCTTTTTTTTTTTGGTATCATGTTTTATTGATAAGTGTTATTTAAGTTATTCTTTGGCAAAAAGAAAATCGACAAACAAAACATTAAACATAGCAAAGAATATTTTAATGAAAAATTATAAAAGTAATAAAAAAAATTAATTATGTTGTGAAAAATTGCAAGATTTTAACAATATTTTCAATTAGTAACTCGTGTTGCCTCCGCGAGCCCCCAGTATTTGCAAAAAGAAATAAATGATGATAAAAGGGGAGCTGAGAGTATAGACAAATTAAAATTAAAATAGGATCTAAAGTAAAAATTAAAAAAAAAAGAATATTTCAAAATCGCCTTATAATGTGATTTACGAATTCACAAACCAATTCAAAATTTAAGAAAACTATCTCAACGTTTCCCACCGTCTCTACAGTGTAAAAAACTACCACTTGCTACTTACTTATTAGTACTTACTAATTATGTCATGAGCGCACAATGTTTTCATGGTAAATTAATCCATATTAAAGCAAGTTTTATACCAAACGTTTACACGTATCGTTCTATAAAAAATTAACGAGCATTTTCCAAAGTAGAGCAATTGAAATGGGTAAATTATCTCATTAAAACACCATATTTTGATTCTTGTCTGTCCATAAAAATCAAATTTCCTCCGAAACACGCATTACATCTACTAATGAATTATCTTTGCCATAATATGTTTGAAAGATAAAATTTACCAAGAATGTGTTTTTTAAACAAAAAAGCGGCTGAAATTGGTGACTGTTATGTAGGTATTAGCGACTACAGATATGTAAAGAAGTTTGCCAGATGTTAATAATATATGTATTATAAATCGAGATTCTTTTTATTGATTAGTAGTTATTTTTCTACAAGACCATAAAATTCTGGTTTATCGACACGCGAAAAGAATTTACGGACGTTGTATTGGAGTGAATTAATTTCTCGTCGTATTTTTAATACATATACTCGTAAATACATTTTCTCTTATAATTACAAAATCAATGCCCAAACTAACGAATTATTATCATTAAGTACATTAAGTACCTACATTACTTTAAAATTTAATATTTAATTTTGCTTCACTCTATCACTACAAAATCTCACTTCGTCGATTTTCTATTTGTCTGGCAAAAAAATCCAGGGACAATGGAAAGAAACAACAGTTATTTTGAATCAATGCAGCTATTATTCGTTTTGCGCCTCTGCAATATTTACACAGATAATATCATCCTCAAACAAACGGAAAGCGAACGTAGCGCAGAATCATCAGCCGCAAACATTATGAGACACCCGAACACAAACCGTTTCTGAAAATCCAGAATCGGACTCTTGACATCAGCAAAAACGTAAATCCGAGGTGCGAATGTCTGTTTTCGCCGGCATTCTCCGAAACGAAAATTCTAAAAAATCATAAAGGCGAAGAAAACGCACCAAAGCGTTCCGCGAACGAGGAATTTTCCCAGCTAATTTGAAATTCAAATAGAGACTGAAAATTTGCAATCCGGTTTTCGAAAAGTGGATGGGTGCCACAACGGCTGCGAAGTACAACATCGGCCGTGACCTTATCCGAAAAACGACATGTCGGTGAAATAGAGAGTATCAAAGCGGAGTGATTTATGTTTTTCGAAAATACGAGTCCGCACCTGTGCTCTCAGATATTTATATGTTGCTATTTTTGCCAAAACGATATGAATAAATATGTGATTGTGTTGAAAGACGGTGTCTTTTCTCACATTTTTCATAAATCTGTAGTTAATGAGGGCTATTTTATATAAATTTTAATTGATGTTAATAATTTTGTTGTCAATAACCGGACAAAATTCATTGAGGGCGACCATGAGCTTTCAACTCGCAGACTGTTCAATGGCGCGGATTTTTTTCTTTTTCGATGTGTACAAAAAGAGGAATAACTCAATTCCGGTCAACAACAATTTTGTTTGTATTAAATTTGAAAAACAGACAGTAACGGGCCAATTTTCCAACTTCACCTACCACTCCAGCATAGTTAGAATTCCGTGGGCGCCAGTCATAATTCTGTAAAATTTATTTTATTGTTGTGAACTTCTGAAGGCAACAACAATAATTATCGTCCAATTATGAGTAGAATCGTCATTCTCAACGCATTTCACACCTTATTAAGTTGTACGTTATAATAAACAATTAGAAATTACTCAACTACCCTTTATGGTGTGTAGTTTGAATACCAACATAACATAGAACCTAAATTTGACTCTATTGTAACGGGTTATTGCAAGATTTTGATAAGTTGGAGAAATTGAGAAATCCGCAAATTGAGAAATTGAGAAATTGAGGAACCGAAAAACTGGGAAAATGCAAATTTTGTAAATTAGGAAACTAAAATGTGACATTCATATTTGCGAAATGGGAAAGAATTAAAAAATCGAGGAACTAGAAAAAGGGAAAACGAGAACTCAAGGAATTGACAGGTCAAAAAAAATGAAAATTAGAGAAAATTAAAAACAAAAAATGGAGAATTTGGGAAATAGAATGAAAATCTAAAGTTAAGCACTCGAAAATCGAGAAAATGAATTAAGAAATTCTGAATTAGGGCATGAAAATACTTCGAACTTCAGAAATTTGAGAATCTGGAATTCCGAAATTTGCATATCAAGAAATCCAAAATTTGGAAATAGACAAATAATGAGTGTTTTGAGGAATTCAAAATTGAGAAATTTGAGAAATGAGAACATAGACTAACTGAGGAATTGCCAAATGAGAATCTGAGAAATCAAAAGATTGAGAAACTGAGTAATTGCAAAATTAGAAACAGAAATGGAGAAATTGAGAAATCTGAAAATTGAGAAACTGAGGAACCGAATAACTGGGAAAATGCAAAATTTGGAAATTAGGAAACTAAAATGAAATTCAGATTTGCGAAATTGGAAAAAAATTAAAAATCGAGGAACTAGAAAATGGGGAAATCGAAAACTCAAGGAAATGACAGGTCAAAAAAATTTAAAATTTGAGAAAAAGAAAAACAAAAAATTGAGAATTTGGGAAATGGAATGAAGCAAATCTAAAGTTAAACACTCGAAAATTGAGAAATTGAATTAAGAAATTCTGGGGGCCATGAAAATACTTCGAAATTGAGAAATTTGAGAATCTGGAATTCCAAAATTTGCATATAGTCCAAGCAAATTAGACTTTTTAGAAGAAATAATTTATAAAGTTTTTAAATTCCCTTTTGCCCAAAAAATCGCCCCCGAGCGTCACGTCATGAAGCTATTCTGCATTTTCTCGTAAACGGTAACTCCGACGAGAAAATTATTATGTTCTCCATTAAATTCTGAATAAAATTGGTCTCATAAAAAAAATTTTGCGGCTATTTAGAAAAATATTAGTGGGAGCAAGAAATGTATAGAAATAAAATTGTAGAGCAGGGTTTTCTGTCCAAGGTCGCAAGGTCCATATTGAGTAAAACATTTGCAATGAATTGTTATTGGTCAAAAAAAAATTGTTTATACCTGTGCATTTTCTTTTTTGAGCTTCAATTAACTAAACTTAATGAATATGCATTAATTATTATTATTATCATATCATTGAAGAGGTTGTTTGCGAATATTTCATTGGGAGAACTCATCCCTAGTCGTGAAACATCGGTATGGACTGAAGAGGAGAAGTGTAAGAGGGGTAAGTCTCCTCTCTAACCAAATCAGAGTTTTTAAAAGAAATAATTTATAAAGTTTTGAAACTTTGGTTATGAACTCCCAGTAAGGACCCAAATAAAGATCCGGAGAGTTCCCACCCCCCCGGGGGAGCTTTATCCCCTTTTGCCCAACAAGCGTCTCCGACCTTGAAGCTGACCTCTTGAAGCTTTTCCCCATTTTTCTCCTAAACGGTAACTCATTTTCCAACGTCATTTATGAGCGTTGGATGGGAGATAGGCAAAAACTTCATGAGATCAATTTTATGCAGAGTTGAATGGCGAACATAAATCCGATAACATTTTCCGCGTCGGAGTTACCGTTTACGAGAAAAATGCAGAAAAGCTTTATGAGGTTACGCTCGGGGGCGCCTTTTTAGGCAAAAGGGGATAAAGCTCCCTCCAGGGGGGTAGGAACTCTTCGGATCTTTATTTGGGTCCCTGCTGGGAGTTCATAACCAAAATTTCAAAACTTGATAAAATAGTTCTTCTATTCGGAGTTTTTTCCTCTAATTTGCTCGGTCTATTATGGAGAAATCCAAAATTGGGAAATAGACAAATGAGGAATTTAAAAATTGGGAAATCTGAGAAATGAGAACATCGAGAAACTGAGCAATTGAAGGGTCCAATGCATAAACCCGTCATGTCCATTTCGGTAAAATGTTGAGGAGAGACAAAAAACGTTTTGCGGTCAAAGTATTTTTTTTTAGATTTTTTTTTGGTATCTCATCCTATTTGAATGTATATTTATCATTAATTCGTAACTACTAAAAAGTTGGAAGGCAAAAAGTAGATTAAGTATAACGAAAAAACTAATGGACTTGACTGGTTTATGCAAAGTATTTACAAAAAAAAAATTAGAAGTAAACGAAACAAAAAATAATTAAACATTTAAAATGATATTTTTATTGAATTTTAAGAATGGAGGACAATAGTAAAAACTAAAACCAAACATTTTGTATTATATTTTTATATTTTCGCTTATTCATTATCACTAAATTCTGACGCAGAAGATTGATTGTTATCTGATAAAAAGGTTCTATGGTAATTTTCATTATCTTCGTAAAACCATTGATATCTGATCTGATACCATCAATATCTTCGTAAAACCACTGTGGCACATAATTTTTATTATGTGCCACACACACTTATTATTAAAGAAAGTCGCTTAAAAATTATCGCAGATTTAACTTTGCAACATTTGACACTATTATCAGTACTGTGCAAGAACCAGTCAAGTCCTGGACATGACCGGTTCTTGCAGACGATTCAGAATTTAAAACTGTGCAAGAATATACCATTAACTAATTTCGGGCAAAAAATGGACTTGACTGGTTTATGCATTGCACCCCTCAATTGCAAAATGAGAATATGAGAAATGTAAAGATTGAGACAGAGGAGTTTCAAAATGAGAAATAAAAATAAACAGATTGAGAAACAGGAATTTTAAAATGAGAAACTGAGAAATCCGAAAATTGAGAAATCCGTAAATCGAGAAATTAAGGAACCGAAAAATTGGGTAAATGCAAAATTAGGTAACAAAAATGTGAAATTCAGATTTGCGGAATTGGAAAACTGAAATGTAAAAATGTAGAATAATTGACAAGTCAAAAAATTGAAAACTTGAGAAAATGAAAAACAAAAAATGGAGAACTTGGGAAATGGTGAAATGAAAAAATCGAGAAATTGAATTAAGGAATTCTGAATTAGGGCAATAAAAAATACTACGAAATTGAGAAATTGGAGAATCTGGAATTTCGAAATTTACATATCGAGAAATCCAAAATTTGGAAATAGACAAATGAGAGTAATAAGGAATTGCAAAATGAGAATCTGAGAAATGAAAACATTGACAAACAGGAATTGAAAAAATGAGAAACTGTGAAATCGATAAATTGAGATATCCGCAAATCAAGAAATTGACACAGAGATCAAAAAATTTATAAACTGAAAAGTTGCGAAACTGAAAAATTGTGAAATTAAAATTGATAAATTGGAATATTATGTAGATATCTCAAAATCCAGAAGTTGAAAAATCGATCAATTGAAGAAATTTTGCAGTTGAGAAATTCGAGAATTAATTTATAAGAAATGAAAATTTACGAAATCGAGAAACAGTAAATTACAATGAATTATTGAGAAATTGTGAAACAGAAAAGACACAAAAGACCCTAAAGGCGTGAAAAAGAGAGAACCCAGATTTCCCTATTGAACTTTGCCCTCGACGTTCACAACCTGGCTTTTTTCTGAAAGTAATACGGGTTGTCTACAGGGTGAAAAATCGAACTTCAGCCACAGGCGAATGAGAAAACAGGTATTCTTCCAGAAGGTAGTCAACCGCCGTCGCCGAGCCTATTGCTTGAACTTTTTAAATAAAGAACGGAAAAGCGACCATTCTCGATACAATTTCGAAACACTTGTGATCACCTTTTTAGGTTAGATTATGTTTCTCTTGCAGGTTCCTTTAGATCTAGTGACCTAACAACTGGTATAGCTAAACCTTATTCCTAAATAATAAAAAACTTAATATTTAAACGATATAAATAAACAACAACATTGGAAGTTGCATTGTTCTATCATTAAAATGCCTATATTTATCTATGCGTTAAACATTATCCATCTATCTAGTTTATAGTCGATTGTTGTAACGGTCTTAATCGCCGGTTGCTATGATTTTTTATCTTAACTAAACACCACGCCGAAAGGCCCAATTTCATGTGAAAAGAAAACATGTCACTCCATGTCCTTACTGTCTGGACTTTAGTTAAGACGTCTCCATAGCAACCGGCGTTCAAGACCGTCGCAACACAATATGAAATCGGGTTGTCAGACTGCACCGAATAAACTCAGATTTAAGTTCCTGATTTTAGAAAGTCCAACTAATAGACAAGACAAGAGCAATAAGTACCACGAGAATCTAGATTATTGATGAACTGTAATTTGTAACTTGTGTTTGAGTCTGTTGACACTACATAAAGGTATCCCGATCGTAACTTTGTCTTTGTCAAATAATTTTGTTAGATTGATACATTGTTCTTCTCTGTAAACCTAATTCGTCACTAATTGTAAAATTAACTAACTTGTCGAAAACTGTTAAATTGAATCACATCAAATTAAATCCGCACAAAATCAAATCAGAAAAACTGCCAGAGCTAATAAACATACCTGGATTCGGTCTGGTAGGTTTGGTACAAATTTTCTTTGTCAAAAGACTACACATCGTTGGTCCTCCCTTCTTTTATTCTTTTATAGACGATCAGGATTAGGCCAAATTTAAATTTTGTGTTGTTTCAAAATTAATTTGACGTTTCGTCGACGTTTTTGACTTTTCATGTTCAAAATGTGGCGGCAACCCTGTTTAAGGCTCAAAAAACTTAAAATAGAAAATAGAAAAACACAAAACTTTAAATTACAAAACTAGGAAGAATTAATTAATAAAATAAAATACTCTGAAACAGAATTAAAAATAGTAGTAGAATAATTATTGTAGCCAATGATGTTGTTTCATTATGGATCCAATAACATTATTAACGGAAACTTTTCAATTTAGACCAAACAATCACAACTTCGCACTTAAAGATGACATTTTGCCAACTACAGACTGATAAACAATTAATATTTCAGTTGGTATGAAGTTTGGGATAAAAATATACATTTTAAATTACATTGGCTGACAACCGAATCACATGCTCACCAACTTGAATATTAAGTTGTTGCCAACTCAAACATATTAATAACTGAAATATTAAATGTCTGGAATTTCAAAAAAATAAATCAATTGCTGACATTTTTGTCACCTAATAAATTATACGCCCTCCTAACATTACCAATAGTTGGTTCGTTGGATCAATAAATTTAATTGTCATTCCCCTTTTACCAACAAGAAACTAACCAAACTGTTGACATACCAATAATACCACAGCTTACAATTAGTAAACAAAGCAATCAAAACAGATCATTGTCAACACCAATTAGAAATTTTGAACTGAAATGATAGGTCAAATTAAACATCTCCACATAATTATGACAGTTTATTACACGCTCTGAAATTTCGCTCTTGGACAGTGTACTTCCCCCTCTCACCTCAATCCAAAAAACAAATCATTAGAATATTTTAGAATCAACAAAATTCAACCTAAACCAATTAACAGTAACAAATGGATACAAGAGATCTATTTATTCATAATATCAACAATTTGCACTTAATGATCATATAAAAATAAAATCACACAAAACTTGTACTCTGTACAAACTTTATACACTCCACGATTCTATGATACTGCATTTGATCTTCTAACCTACTGGCATAGGATAATGTGATTAAATATAAAATGCCAATAATACATCGGAAACCTGCCGAATTGACTTAGCTACCTAATTATTGTAAATTCAAGAGATATATCGTACGGAGGTGGAGTTTCGAGGGACATAAAAGACTTGTCGAACGTGTGCAGGTGTGAGATGGTGTGACAGGCCCGTCTTCTTGAATTAACTGTTTTGTTATAATTTCGATCAGATTTGCAATTTACATCTACACTTTAAGCTAAATGTCGCCCAAATTTGAGACTAAAACAACGTTCAATAGCACTGCATGCGGTTCGCCTTTAACAAGTTTTTTATATTCCTCGAAACTCCACCTCCGTACGACATATCTCTTGAGTTTACAATACTTGTGTAATTTATTCACGACTCTTGACTCGAGTTTGAGCTTGATTGTTCGTCGTCGCCGGTAGATGGCGCTTGCGTCACGCTACTCTGCCTGCTTCGTCCTGAAAGAATGAGAAGCTGGTTTTAATGCAGTTTTACCAAGGAGGAAGAATAAAATTGAGGTAGAACCATCCAGCAACTAATTTTAAGTTTCTTGGTTCTCCTGTAAACTGGTTTTTGGAACTTCTATCATATCAACAGATTCAATATCCTCATTGTATTCTCCCTCCCACCATTACACCAACCTGATGGCCTAAAGGGTCCCTTAATACGACAGGTATTATATGATCCACAATGTACACATTTGCAACCAATGACATGGAACTTTACTGTGCTTTCCTAACAACACTGAATTTATTAAGATTCTTACAACAAACATAGTTACCTTGTGACAATCCTTACACAATATTTGTACCATGTAGGAGACATACTGTGGGGGCATGGGTGTGTGAGCGACTTCGTTATCAAGGTACTTCCACAACTGGGTCATATCCATAAGAGATGTCTGACAAATGGGGCACGCATAGTGCCCCGCCTTGAGCAATTGGTCGAAGCAGGTTCTGTGCAGCAAGTGTCCACACATGGGGATATGGCACGGTATCCTAGATGTGTGAATGTCTTCAAGACAGACAGGACAGTTTGCACGGGACACATTTTCAACACACTGAAATTCAGAAAACCTAACCTCACATCAGTTGTCAAAATTATGGCAGAGCACACTTTGTAATTAGATTTTCATTTCCCAATTTAGTTGAACAACACTTTGAAAAGTACAAAAATTCTAAGAAAGCAAATTAAAAGGATCCATTCATTCATCCAAATGTCATTCCCACCTTATGTCCATTCTTGAGTTGGATAGGAAGACACATATTGCACTTTTCACAGTGGAAAAACTTCTCTGAACCTCCAATTCGGCAAATTCCACATCCTGGACAATGAAACTGGTTTTTGTCCTCATCATCAAATAGATTGCATTCCAAACATGTGTACTTAAAAGAACCAGTTACAACCAATTTTAAAAACCATAACAACCATACTTTCCCAAACCTGATACCACAATTCTGACACTCAGCTTGCACAGGCTGTCTCATTTCACACATTGTACAGATCAATTCTGTCACTTCCTTTCTGTTAACTGTATGGTCTTCATTGTCGTCGTGACAAAATCTGCAGGTGTAGACCTTTTTGCAGCATGGTGTCTAGAAACAGATACGGAATAAATCAATTAATTATCTCAGTGCTAATTGATGGAAGAGGACAAGTCAATTTCATACGGTTTTAAGAAGATTGAACTCACCACGAAATTGCATTTTCTCTTGTAATGGGAGCAACCAATGGGTTTTATTGCTTCTTCGGGTGGGCCCTCCGCCCCCGGCGTATCTGCGGACTCCATTGTTTGGGATTAATGGAGTTTATAGTGGTGTATGACTATGCAAATCGGGAAAATCTGTTGCTGCCACTAATTTTAGAAATACGAGAGCGAGAGAGAATTGAACTTGAACTAGATAAATAAATCGTAGGCAACACGGATTGCTTTAGAAATGTCAATTAACAGAGCGGCAACGCTGTAGTGCAGAAACTAGAAGTTACTAAAAAACTGGCATGCAAGATAAATAATTTCTGAAGAAACAATATCATATTTGTCAGTAAGTTAGAAATAGAACAGCTTGAGCTCTAGAATCATTTATTAAATACCTACTATGAAAATGATTAAAATACAGTAGGTGGCAACTTAACAAATCTGAACAAACTAAAATTTTAAACTACTTTTTTAAATTTTGTTACAAAGGGCAGTTTAAACCTGTAATGTCATTTTATAAAAAGCATTAGTTTATTTTAATCTACTTATTGAAAGGTTCTTTGCACAGAGGACATACAGAATGTCCGGCTTTCACCAAGTCTTCAAAGCATTTTTTGTGTAATAAATGATTGCACTTTGGAATCTTCAATTCACTCCTTGATGAGTGCATATCTTCCATACAAACTGGACAGTCTGTATGGGCCCTATTTTCAACACACTAAAATAGAAGTCTCAGTACCTACACTGCATTTAATGATAAAAATTAAACTTACTTTATGGTTACTCAACAGAGAGAGGGACAAGCACATATTACAAGTGTCACAATGATAAAAGTTTTCACTGCCCCCAACGCGACAAATCCCACATTGATAGCAATGGAATTGTCCTTTATACTCATCATCAAAGAGGTTACATTCCAGGCAGACATACTACATGAAACAAAAAAGAATAAAAAAAATTGTAGAAGAAACAAAAACCAAAACATACTTTTCCAAATCTAACTTCACATTCACAACAGTTTGGTTGTACCATTTGTCGAGTAGAACAAACTACACATTGCACTTCTTTGATTTTATTGCGGTTGAGGGTGTGAGATTCCTGTTCATCATGACAAAACCTACAAGTGTAGAGCTTTTGGCAGCACGGGCTCTGTAAACAATAATTCAAACTGTAATTGCAATTTAGGTCTTATCACATACCACAAGCTTGCATTTTCGTTGATAATGCGAACAACCAAAGGATATTGCACTCGCCATTGTTAGAATATAAGGTTAACCACAGGAAAAGTAAACGCAAAGGACAAAGCAACTCTAAACTCAAATTGAGCAATTCGTTTTGATATGATATATGATATTTTACAGATTGTGCGGTTTGCGCAACAGCTCGGGACATCCCGCATTCCCGCACTTTAGTAATTGGGAACGCGCGAAAATTTAAACTGGATAGTTTTGTCTTCTGTATGACGGTAGTGCTAGAAGATTAAGTATTTTTCTTACTGCTTGATAAAATATTTGGAAATCAAATTCAGGATGTCTTAAAATGCAGTCTGTTAAAGAAAACGCCATGGACATAGCCATCTAACGAAAATAAACAACTTGTTATCGAAACTGCTTATCGAGAATAATGTTTCGGCACTCTTTGATTCACAGTCGGCGAACCTTTGTATACCACTTGTCCATGTCGGAAAGCAGTTTTTTTTTTGAACACATGATATACACAGAATGTGAATACAAAACGAATAAATATTTTTCCTTCAAACGTCACAAACAATGAAATGATTGGCTGCTTGATTGTCACTGTCAGTCATATTTAAACTCAATAATACTGTCACTGATTTAAAATTTTTAAGCACCTCGAACAATGCTCTTTTGAAAAAATAATATTAGAATATTTCGGAGATTCGGCTTATCAGGCAGACTGTATTCGTTTTCACATAGGAATAGTAATATTTTATCAATTTGTGAATTAACCTTAACATATGGATATATGTATACGTCGTTGCGGATTTGTTATAGGCCTTTTTAACCGACTTCAAAAAAGGAGGAGGTTATCAATTCGGTTGTATGTTTTTTTTTTTAATGTTTGTTACCGCAGAACTCCGTCATTTATAAACCGATTTGTAAAATTCTTCTTTTATTTGAAAGAGTACACTTGCAGATTGGTCCCATTGTCACCATTTCAGGATCTGATGAGGGGATCTCATGGAAATCGAGAAAAATCCTCAAATTTTCGCTCCCTTTAATTAACCGACTTCATGTATGTTCACCGATTTCTTCGTCAATTGTGGACAGATTTACAAAATTCTTCTTTTATTTGAAAGGGTATACTCTAAAGATGGTTACATTGTTAAAAAATCAGGATCTGATCAGGAAATCCCATGGAAATCGAGAAAAATCCTCAAATTTTCGCTCCCTCTTTAACAGACTTATCATGTATGTTCACCGATTTCTTCGTCAATTGTGGACCGATTTACAAAATTCTTCTTTTATTTGAAAGGGCATACTCTAAAGGTGGTTACACTGTTAAAAAATCCAGGATCTGATTAGGGAATCTCACGGAAATCGAGAAAAATCCTCAAATTCTCGCTCCCTTTTTAACCGACTTATCATGTATGTTCACCGATTTTTTGTCAGTTGTGGACCGATTTACAAAATTCTTCTTTTATTTGAAAGGGTATACTCTTGACGTGATTCCATTGTCAAAAAATCAGGATCTGATCAGGGAATCCCATGGAAATCGAGAAAAATCCCCATATTTTTTCTTCATTTAATGTATATAATTATGTTCATACCGATTTCTTCGTCAACTTTATTGAGGATCTCAATATTGGAGAAGCGTCTTTACTAGGTATCACTAACTTATCACTTAAAATTGTAAAAAAAATTGCTTTAAAAAAAAAAGAGAACCGACTTCAAAAAGTGAAAAATAATTGAATACATGTATTATTACATGTACTAGCCAATGATCTGTCTGAAGTCGGTGCTAAGCCAAATAGGTAGTAGATAGATAGGCTGCCTACTCCAGCCACATCGAAGGTCTCCCGGCGAACGCACCGGAATGCGTGAGCGTGGGTGGGGGGCTCGTGCTGAGCAAAACACCCCAAACGGCAGACGTCGTTGACGGTCCCCAGGCAGCACAACAATATTGACCCAATATTGGGCCATTCTCGAGGATATATTGGCCCAAACTTGTTTCTCTACATTGGGCCATTATATAATGTGGACATTTCGCAATATTGGTCCTACAACGTATTTCAATCATGGCCCAATGACGTATACCAATCATGGCCCAACAACGTATATGAATCATGGTCCAATGACGTTTACCAATCATGGCCCAACAACGTATATCAATCATGGTCCAAGAACGTATACCAACCATAGTCCAACAACATAATATAGCAATTTTTTTCCAACAACGTATGCTAATGTTGATTCAATAACTCAATATTTGTACAATAATCTAATCCGATGCAAACTGAATGAAAATGTAATGTATATTTAGCTCATCATCGTGATACAACTGTATATATGTATTACTATAATTATTATTCATAATTCTAATTTACTACCAATTTAAAATATTTTACAATAGACTAGTGTCCGAACTTGTCGCTAGAAAAATACTAAAAGGTATAATATAATCAAGGGCAATATTATCTAAAACCAATCTTGACATTGATCCATTGAAGATGAAACATTTAAACTTAAAATTAAACAAGAAATAAGAATAAGATCGTAATTTATTGTAAACATATAATTAATAAAAAATTTATATTACATACTCGTGTGTACATACTCATGTATATTGCTTCATTATTTAGTGATTTATTTTCTGTAAAAAAAGTTTAGTTAATGTTTGATAATAATAAATAAATACAAGCCTGGGACTATCTTAGTTCTTCCACCGTCGCGATCCCCAACGGTTATTTAAAACTCATTGTTAGTCAAGCTTCTAAAAAATAAAATTTAACGTAACGGAACGTAACTTATTTGAAGTATCAATAAATAATATTATATATACGGCAAGAACTACTAGATTTTACTTATTAATCTTTTATGTTAATTCCATGCAACTGATAAACTTAAAGTTTACAAATTCTTTTTCAAACACCATTTTCTCAAAAAATAAGAGGAATTAATCCATAGATAAAGTTAAAGACAAAAGTTAATAGTAAATAAAATTAATAAATAAACAGATTCATATTATGAATAATTAATTATGTACAATCTTATGATTTTTTTCATTTCCTCATTGGTGGCATTCTTTTCACGTTTTCTTGTCGCCTCTAAATCAATTCAAACCATATTAAACCATATACAATATAATAAAGGATATTCTCTTACCCATAACCACTTCATATAATTTCATACGAGAAAAATTTTGTTCGACCTTGTCCGGAATATAGAACCTAATGGGGAATTTCCGATTTAACCATAATTATATAAATGGTTTTGTGAGTATTCTCTCTACTCAGTAAGTAGAAAATATAGCTAAAAGTAAAAAGATCAATAGTACAAAAAATAAAATCAATAACTACTATTACCGTACTTTCTGCACACTCCCGAACAACGGACTGAGAGGGGTGACAACAAACTTATTTATCACTTCAAGGACCGTAAAAGACTGACAAGAGCTTGTGCAGGTACTCGAAAAAAGCTACAAGGTCACAAGAAACTGACCGGCTTTCTCGGATGTCGAAGGAATGTTTATTATAAACAGTTACAAATATGTAAATCCTAAAACTACCCTAATCAGTATTCACTATAATGTTAAACTACAGGCGGTGTGCACATTTTAAATTCCGCGTGTTTTACAGTGCCTTCAACGGCCTTTCTGGCATTTTTAGTGGTAAAACAAATAAACGTCATATTTGCAACATTAAATTTGTCTAAATTCTTAAGTATCATTAATAAAAAAAAATGGCTGTGCAACAAACTATAAAAGGCTGATCTCTGATTGTGATATATTAGAAGTTTGCACAAAATCTAAATGCAAATTTTATCCAAATCTGATGTCCTTCGTTCTCATACGATTTGTTCGGAACGGTGTAAAATTTTACAGACGGTTATATTTTATTATAGTATTTATTAGGACAGCCAACAACACAACAACCGATTCTCGATGAAGCATTTTCTCGCACTTCAGACATTTGTTGAATTGAAGAAATCTGTCGAATCTGTTAATTCGGTTCGTACCGTAAATTACGTACCACTAAAAATGACAGAGATGCGCGGCTTTTTGACCCGGGGGCAATGTTTCGGCGCTTATAGCGTGGAAAAAGGGCCATTCATTATACAACGCAAGATATTGTTTCCAGCATAGAAAAAAATAGTGAGCAAATATCTACAATAAAATATAAGTAATGCTTTCACATTCTTTGAATATAACTAATATTCAAAAAAGATTCAATATTTTCTAAATATTAGTAATATATGACATAAATAAACTTGGCTACTAGGGAAGTTAATTCGAAAGGAAAGTTTTCTTATTATGTATATTAAAATTCTCATTAATAATTTTGATGTATATCTGAATTAATTATAAGTCATTTTTTATTTAAAAAGAAACATCCCTTTAAAGAAACTTTGCACAATGTCATGAAATTTTATCACTATAAATCATCGAATACTGCAATGAAAATTGCAAAAGACTAAAAACACAAAATTTGAAGAAAATGAGCCACACCTGAAGAAAAATGTTGGCATAATACAATATTGGCTGAATTTCGTAAAAAACAATATACCAAAAGCGACAAGAAAAACGTATTGGACCCATATTGTATTACAATATTGTAAAAGAAGATATAGGGCCAATATAGACAATTTCATCAATGGCTAAAGGAAGTATTTTTATATTGGCACAATGTTGGTTTACAATATTGTAAAAACAAATATTGTACCAATATCGGTGATACGTCGAAATGCCAATGGAAATGAATCGATAATGGGCCAATATAAAAACAAGCTTTAGCCAATGTAATGTGCTACTTGGGTCGTCTCGAATGATATCGAATTTTGTATGCGTTATAACGTTGTTGATATTTTTGTATAATTACAATATGTTACAAATTTGTAACCTATTTGGCTTGGCACCGACTTCAGACAGATCATTGGGTAGTACATGTAATAATACATGTATTAAATTATTTTTCACTTTTTGAAGTCGGTTCTCTTTTTTTTTAAAGCAATTTTTTAAGCTCTACAACTTTTCTATACAAAGCATTTGTATATCTCTTATCGTTAAAGCAGCGTACATAAAAAACATTTTTTTCCTCGACTTATTTTGCAAAAGTGGTCTTCAAAAAAAAACTTTTATTTTAACGGGATAATATACAGTCTATGTCCATCCGGAACGTCCATTCTAAATATTGGTGAAAGAATTTTTGAAATCGGATAAGTATAGAAGTTGCGGAAATTTTCTAAACACACCAACAATTTAAGTTGACAACAATACAATTTAAAACAAAATTGGTAAGCCTGTGATTTACTTGTCAGCCTATAACAGATAGGTGGTTGACAGCTATATAACAGATTCATAAGACTTCATAACTAGTGCTCAAGGCAACGTGTCTTCGTCTGCCTGGGGGATTTCCCTGCACTTAATATCGTTGATCAGTTTGTATTATTGTACCATTTAAGTGCTTCTCAGAAGTTTGATACGGCGCGGCGTTTGGGTTGATAAGATAGCTGAGATAGTCCTAATTAACTATCTATCAAATACCTAATAATAATAATTATTAGTAACTGTAATAAATTGTATAAGGTGTCTTTCTTCCTCATAACGTTATTTATCCTTGTAAATGTTCAGACACATTACAAACTAAACTGCTAAATGCTGAATATTGAACTCTAATAAAATAAAATTATAAATGTTTTAGAGATTGCACAAATTGTTAAATTGAATGACATTATCATAAATTGTAGGTTTACTTTTCTTTCCTTCCATAAAATATAACCCTTCTGTATACATTTAAAATTTTATTATTACTTCAGTTGTCTTTTTTTTTTCAAAGTTTCCCATATGTCTGCTTTTCTCACTCACAAAACACAAAAAGTGCTCACCTTTTCGCTTTTTAAATCTGATGTGTACCTACATATATTATCGTTAAATTTGACCTCAAACCTCTCTATTGTTCTGGTATACGTTTAGTCCTATATCTTTTCTTCATTTGTGATTTTCCTAAATCAGTGGTCAGTTGCGTCCGGAAAATCTTTGTTGTCTGCTGTTGTCCTATCCAATTCAAGGGCTTTTTCTAGTTTCGTTTTCGTAATTCTTTTTGTATTGCTTCAATGTTTTTGCTCCTTCTCTTTTCCTTTTTTTACAAGCTGCCTTTTCTCCTTCAAGCAGTCATTTATGAAGTATTGTCTCCATATCTACATGTTCTTTTCTTCCTCTGTTATGACGTTTGATTCTTGATTTTGAGGTTTTTATGTCCCGTAATGTTTCAAAGAATAATTTTTGATTTTCGTTGCATGTCTCTATCATTTTTATCTCCAAATTCTTTCCACATTTTTGCCCTTTCTTCTTTAATTGCATTTTTTTCCATCTTGTATTGTTGGTAGTCCTTTATTCCTTTTTTTCTAAGTAGTCCTTTCATGTAGCTTTCTTCTTTCTTACTTTGATCCAATTTGTTCACCTTCTAGTATTTGTTACTTTTATGTTAACTAATTTAGTTGTACTACATGTCTCTTCTGTCGCTATTAGTATTGCAAGGTGTCCTCCGAATGAGTCAACACTGTAGCATGATGTCGCATCCCCACTAAAATTTCATTGGTTTCACATCAAACATACACTACAAAATTTGCATAATATACAAAACTGTGACAGGTGCAAGGACATTGAAAATCAGAACGTCATCTAACTATGAATACAGATATGACAGAGACTAGGTTGGCAATATTGATATCTGGGGAATCGAGTAAAGCAAAGTTTCTGTGACAAAGTTAATAAAGTTCCACAACAACTGAAATACTCTGTAAGAACAACTGGCAATACGTATGACGTTTCGTTTATATTTACTTTGTAATATAATTCCATGTACTTCAGGAAAAACTACAAGTCCAAGCTTAACTATCCGCAAGTACCAATTACTCCGGTATCAATTGGACGTTGTAAATCTGGGAGAACTCGGTAACACTCGAATCTCTAAAACCCACGAAATAGGGCTATGGCAAACCAAAACAAATCCATCATAACACAAACCATAGTGATCACGGCACTCCAGCCTGGGTTGCAGGTTCTTCCTTCCCAACAATATTTAGGGACAAACAAAAGAGAGGAAGCTCTCAGCACATAAATAATATATATGTAGAGAATGTTGGAAGAGATTTGTTGGAGATAGATTTTTATCTCCAGTTTAGTGTTTTTGAAACTGAAATAGTTTCGGAATGGAGGAGAGAGTTAAACAAATCAAGACAAGAGGTTTGTGCTTTATCAAATGGGAGTACATGATAATATATAAACAAACTCTAGCAAATAGTAAAGGCAAAACAAGCAAGTTTTATAGACCAGAAAAATTTCGATGAATCAAAGTGGAGCAAATTAAAATTTAAATATATTCAAGTCGAACTTTAAATATTCTTTAAGGGCTGATGATGGTGAGCTCGACTTCAATATATTTAAATTTTAATTTTTATAGAGGCAGGCCATAAAATATAAAGCGGCTACGTTTATGACCTGACGTCACCAGAACACATGGTCGGCACAATAAACGGTAAAATTGGAATGATTTTGCTGAGAATTTTATATATGAACAAAAAAATAATCAAACAAGTGACACTTGGTTTTCAAATTGACTGCAACCCGTCACAGTCTCGTAAAGCGAGTTATTGACGATTCAATGCAGGTGACGATTCAAAACGCGTGATGCGAATAAAATCAGAATTAACAAATTTTAAGAAAATTCTAAGAGCTTGTTGCGAGGAGCGTTGTTGTTGCTTTGCAACAGTAAAACCGTTGACTGAGAATTTTCTCACTCAACGGTAAAACAGCTGATCGGATCTCCCTGCTCGATCTTCCTTCTGTTCCGTCCAGTACCTACCAGGCAATCCGAATTTAAGGTTCCGTACTTCCAACGACCAATTAAAACATGGTCAAATTTGTGATTACTCAACATCTAATAGCTCATTCCATGGCGTTAGATAATGATAATAAACCCAAGTCTTAAAGAAACTGATAATTGTATAAATAGTTTTTTCTTATTTCAAACGGCTTAATTTATTAATATTATGTAATGTTAGATATGAGGAATGAAGATGAAAATAAAATTGTTCCCCCAGAAGGTTTGCAACAAAAAGTATTTCAAAGAATAGCCGCTATGATGAAATGTTAAAATGAAATACAATGTAAAAAAAAAGTTTACAACTTCTCTGTCTACAACTCCCAACTTAACAACAAACAATTTTTGAAACAAAATAACAGGTCGATTTCCAATGCTATACCGGGTTCTATATCTTAACTAAAACCCAGGCAGTAAGGACCAATTTCTTCTAAAATGAAACATGAAATTGGTCACTAAATTTAAATGGTCACTAAACTAAATTTAATGGTCTTTTGACCAGACGTCTCCATAGCAACCGGCAATTAATACCGTCGCAACTCAAAATGAAATCGGGCTGTATCTATTAGTTAGATATGACATTGAGGTACGTTTTTTGTCAATAACTGAGGACGCTGAAGTGATACAGAAACCCAGAAAAGCTACAGTAAATTGCGTCGCTTTAACTGATAATGTCGGTAGAGCCATTTTTGAGAGATTTCTGGGTCTATCCAAGTTGACTTGGTTATCATGACAAGAGGTTTGTGTTTTATCAAATGGGGAGTACAGGACAATATTTAAACAACCTTTACCAAATAGTAAAGTCCTTGGTACGCAAAACAATCAAGTTTTATAGAGCCATGTCATAAAATATAAAGCGATGGCGGCTACGTTTATGACCTGACGCCACCAGAACACATGGTCAGCACAAATCGTAAAATTGGAATAATTTAGCTGAGAATTTTATATATGAACAGAAAAATAATTTAAAAAATTAAAAATTTAAATATATCTAAGTCGAACTCCACAAACTTTAATGAGCGTAAAATTACAAATGTATATATATTTAAATTTTTAATTTAAATTTACTCCACCTGGATTTAAGAACATTCTTCTGGTTTAGAAAAATAATTGTTTGCAAATTACCTTTGACGTGTACTTACTGAAACAAGTGACACTTGTTTTTCAAATTTACTGCAACCTCTTACAGTCTCGTAAAGTGAGTTATTGACGATTCAATGTACATGACGATTAAAAACGCGTGATGCGAATAAAATCAGATTCAACAAAATGTAAGAGCTAAAACAGTAAAGTGCTTATCGGATAAAATGTTAAAATAAAACACTATGTAACAAAAAAAAACAATTCTGCCTTTCTACAAGTTCCAATTTAACAACAAACCATTTTTGAAACACTATAACAGCTCGATTTCCGATTACCGGTTGCCATGTCTTAACTAAAACCCAGGCAGTAAGGACCAATTTCACCTGAAATGAAACATGAAATTGGTCCTTACTGAATGGTCTTTTGACAAAACGTCTCCATAGCAACCGGCAATTAATACCGTCGCAACTCAAAATGAAATCGGGCTGTATCTATTAGTTAGATATAACATTGAGGTACGTTTTTTGTCAATAACTGAGGACGCTGAAGTGATACAGACAAACGCAAAAGCAGACATAACAACTTTATTACATAGTTGCAAAAATTTAGTCAAAAGCTTCTGCCACCGAAACTTTGGAGAAGAAACCGTTGACCAGGTTCAACACAACACTATCTATCATCTCTTCGTAACCACTCTTAAGATCTTCGAATACTTCCTTCCAGTTCTCATTCAACACAGGATTAATTTTGTCGGTCACTCCCTTATTGTCAGCATTGACGAAGTCGTAAACCACCAGTTCTGGGTCTAGTGTCACAGTACTAGAACTGAAACGAAGAAAATCCTTTCCCTTCTTCTGAACTTTTTCAAAATGAAGAGTATCGGTAAACTTGATATTCTCTATAAAAACAGCGTTAGAATTCCCGATTGCCAAAAGTTTAAAACATACTCAAAGTAATAGTACTGTTGCCATGCCCATCAATGTGCAGCAACAAGATCTGGCCCTTAATCTGGTACAGACACACTTTTCGGACTTCCGGAATGACTCCAACCATGTGAAGCTCATTGGTGGCAAAATCCAAGCTATATATTATTTCAGATTTGGACTTACAGACCTAAATACTCACTCCAAGGACTCCAACTTCATGTACGGAAGTCCGAACAATTTACAGTCGGTGAAATGTTGCTTCAGACTGACGGGTCCGTCGCCCCCATTGATGGTCACTTCGGTCAGTTCTAACGGGTCCAAGCTCGGCAGGTTCAGCTCATCGTAGGGCCTGGTCAGTTTGGAGATGCCGTGTTGGGCGGCTTCCAGGACGCACTGACTGAAGTCGGGGTTCTTCCGATTGCATTTGTGGAAGTTCGGAGCTGGTTCAAAAAAGGGGTTTTTAGAGAGTAGTGGTACCAGACTAAACAGAACTTACGGAGCTGCACAGCGGACGCTGCCGCTAATAAACAAAACAAGAAGATGAGAGACTTCATTTTACTATGGTGCAGAAGAGTAGCATCCTTCTTTTATATTGTTTTTAAGTCCAAACACGGTGATTAAAAATGCATTTGGGAGCAGTTTGGTGATGAGCGTATCGCTGTCAAGGTTCCAGATTTCAGTCTTTTTATCTGTACTCTCCGTCAAATTAAAGAGTACTTGGATTTAAATTAGAAAGGGGTTGATGTACCTATATAGTCACTTACGATTATCCACGATTTTACTCAAACTTTTCCAGAACGTGAATATATAAAAATGAACACATGATAAACGTTTTAGCTTAAGATAATTATAAACAAAAAAGTTATTTAATAATAAGTAAGTCCTCGGGGGTTTCTTATACGCTTGTACGATAATCTTTGGTATCTAAAGGAATTTCAATTCATACTCGAAGGTCTAAGCATCTCATGTGGGAGTCAAACCCGGGAAGCAAGTAAACCATGGAAGGATCTAACATTACTCTTTTCTTTTCTATGACTTTCCATCGTACTATTAAAAAAAGAAGTTGATTCAGCCTTTATGAATAAGAATTGTAGAACGTTTCATCAATGTCCATTCAACAAGAGCGTTCGTGGACTATTAGAAGGTATAGGTCTCGGCCTTCTACAATGATCATGGATCTGAAGCCAAATCGGATTTGATCATACTAGTCAATGAGTCAAAAGCTCTGCGATATACGGACGTCACGATTGACCGTGTGTAGTGGAAATTATTTCGTAGAGCCGTAATTTCCACTGAAGATTTACTACAGTCATGAAGTCCTTCTACACACCACCACAAAAAATTTCGTTAGTGAGTTAAATGTGCAAGAATTTTGAAATTAATTGATCTTTCTTCTGGAAAAGCGTCTATTTTTTAATTGAGCTATTTACCATTAAATGGTTAATAGTAATTAAATGTAGGTACATCCACCCCTTTCTAATTTAAATCCAAGTACTCTTTAATTTGACGGAGAATAGAGATAAAAAGACTGAAATCTGGAACCTTGACAGCGATACGCTCATCACCAAACTGCTCTCAAATGCATTTTTAATCACCTTGTTTGGACCTAAAAACAATATAAAAGAATGATTCCACTCTTCTGCACCATAGTAAAATGAAATCTCTCATCTTTTTGTTTTGTTTAATAGCGGCAGTGTCCGCTGTGCACCTCCGTAAGTGCTGTTTAGTCCGTTACCACTACTCTCTAAAAACTCCTTTTTGAACCAGCTCCAAACTTCCACAAATGCAATCGGAAGAACCCCGACTTCAGTCAGTGCGTCCTGGAAGCCGCCCAACACGGCATCTCCCAACTGACCAGGCCCTACGATGAGCTGAACCTGCCGAGCTTGGACCCGTTAGAACTTACCGAAGTGACCATCAATGGGGGCGACGGACCAGTCAGCCTGAAGCAACATTTCACCGACTGTAAATTGTTCGGACTTCCGTACATGAAGTTGGAGGCCTTGGAGTGAGTATTTAAGTCTGTAAGTCCAAATCTGAAATAATATATAGGTTGGATTTTGCCACCAATGAGCTCCACATGGTTGGAGTCATTCCGGAAGTCCGAAAAGTGTGTCTGTACCAGATCAAGGGCCAGATCTTGTTGCTGCACATTGATGGGCATGGCAACAGTACTATTATTTTGAGTATGTTTTAAACTTTTGGCAATCGGGAATTCTAACGCTGTTTTTATAGAGAATATCAAGTTTACGGATACTCTTCATTTTGAAAAAGTTCAGAAGAAGGGAAAGGATTTTCTTCGTTTCAGTTCTAGTACTGTGACACTGGACCCAGAACTGGTGGTTTACGACTTCGTCAATGCTGACAATAAGGGAGTGACCGACAAAATTAATCCTGTGTTGAATGAGAACTGGAAGGAAGTATTCGAAGATCTTAAGAGTGGTTACGAAGAGATGATAGATAGTGTTGTGTTGAACCTGGTCAACGGCTTCTTCTCCAAAGTTTCGGTGGCAGAAGCTTTTGACTAAATTTTTGCAACTAATAAAGTTGTTATGTCTGCTTTTGCGTTTGTCTGTATCACTTCAGCGTCCTCAGTTATTGACAAAAAACGTACCTCAATGTCATATCTAACTAATAGATACAGCTCGATTTCATGTTGAGTTGCGACGGTATTAATTGCCGCTTGCTATGGAGACGTAATGTCAAAAGACCATTCAGCAAGGACCAAATTTCATGTTTTATTTCAGATGAGATTGGTCTTTACTGCCTGGGTTTTAGCTAAGACATGGCAACCGGTAACCGGAAATCGAGCTGTTATAGTGTTTCAAAAATTGTTTGTTGTTAAATTAGAACTTGTAGAAAGACAGAGAAGTTGTAAACTTTTTTTTGTTACATTGTATTTCATTTTAACATTTCATGATGGCGGCTATTCTTTAAAATACTTTTTGTTGGAAACCTTCTGGGGGAACGTTTGAAATAAGAAAAAACCATTTAGGTATACAATTATCAGTTTCTTTAAGACTTGTGGATTATTATTATCTAACGCCATGGAATGAACTATTAGATGTTGAGAAATCACAAATTTGACCATGTTTTAATTCGTCGTTGAAGTACGGAACCTATAATTCACAAAGAATAATAAATTCGGATTGTCTGGTAGGTACTGGACCGAACAGCAGGAAGATCGAGCGGGGAGATCCGATCGTTTCGTTACTGTTTTAACCTTTAAACCAGCAACAATGCTCCTCACAGCAAGCTCTTACATTTTGTTAAATCTGATTTTATTCGCATCACGCGTTTTGACTCGTCACGCGCATTGAATGGTTAATAACTCACTTAACGAGACTGTAAAAGGTTGCAGTCAATTTCAAAACCAAGTGTCATTTTTTTGAGTCATTCCAATTTTACGGTTTGTGCCGACCATGTGTTCTGGTGGCGTCAGGTCATAAACGTAGCCGCCACCCCTTTATACTTTATGGCCTGCCTATAAAGCTTGTTTTTCGTACCAAAGACTTTACTATTTGGTAGAGTATGTTTAAATATTGTCGTGTACTCCCATTTGATAAAACATAAACCTCTTGTCTCTCAAAAATGGCCCTACCGACATTATCAGTTAAAGCGATGCAAATTACAAAATAAACGGCTCCACGTACTCGGAACTCCATTTAGGCCTTTTTAGGAACTATTTATTGGTTAAACACCCTTTTTTTCTTTCGGAAAATAATTATTGTTTAAATGGCATTTCGTCCTTTTCAGGAAATTATTGTTTAACACTCTCCTCCACTCCGAAACTATTTCAATTCCAAGAACACTAAACTGGAGATAAAAAGCTATCTCCAACAAATCTCTTGCAACATGCTCTGCATATAATATGTATATTATTTCTGTACTGAGAGCTCTCTCTTTTGTTTGTCGCTAAATATTGCTGGAAAGGGAGAAGCTGGAACCCAGCCGGGAGTGCCGTGATCTCTATTATAATGGATATTGTTTTGGTTTGTCATAGCTCTCTTTTGTGGGTGTTAGAGATTCGAGAGAGTTATTGGTTCTTGCGGATACTTAGCTTGTACATTGAATTTTATTACAAAGTATAAAGTAATTTGCCAAAAATAAACTGAACGTCATACGTATTGACCTTACAGCGTATTTAAGTTGTTGTGGAACTTTATTAACCTTATCACACTTAAAATTTGCCTTTGAAACTTTGCTTTAATCGATTCACTAGATATAAATATTGCCAATCCGGTCTCTGTCATATCTGCATTCATAGTTAGATGACTTTCGGGTCTTCAATGTCCTTGCACCTGTCACAGTTTTGTATATGCACATTTTGTAGTGTAGACCAAAGAGTCATTTCATTGTATCTGTTTGATGTGAATTCCTGTAATCACCGAAAAGCTCAAAGTGGTAATGAGATCACATAACTTAGCCTCAGTCATATTGTACATCTCAATTGTTGAATTGTTTTATGCATTTTATTCTCTGGGGAACTAAATTGTCAACCTGATGAAATTACTGAAAATTTTAAGATGGAATTTGTTGGCTACAAGTTGCGATTAAATTTGCAAAACGTTGCCAACCAAATGACACTAGAACTTGTTAATGTAGCGTTTCTGGGTTCCATTATTTATTTAAACATTATGTACAATTTATACACATCACGCGGCACTCCGGATAGATAAAACTGTCCGACTCGACCCACTGATCTTCGATGATACGAGTCACTAGACTGGTTTTCCGTTGCAACGTCCTCTAATAAATATACCGGCGAATAAATCCCTTTAGGCGCCCCAAGAGAGTTCCATGGATGGCATCATCGCGTTCTCGATCTGTACCGAATATTCCAAAAGTTGATGTCATACTACCTCGGGTACGTTGTGGTATAAATCCAGCACATTCTAGTAATTGATGACGCCGCTACAGCGATGAGTCATCACGGATCCACGTCCGTTACATTAATCAAAGTTCACAATCTTAAGAGTCAAATGAAGAAAATTCTTAAAGCCAATAAACCTTTAAAACCATAATTTTGTATTATCCATTTACCCTCTCATTTGTTTCTTTGGTTATTTTTTTTTGTCTTTTTGGTCCATTTTGTCTCTTTGGCCTCTTTGATGTCTTTGCTTATTGGGTCTTGCTCAGTCAAATCTTTCTTTTTCTTCTCTTTGGTATTTTAAGTTTCTTGGTTCTCTTTTTTCTTTGCGTTTTTTTTTGTCTTTTTGGTTTTTCATCTCCTTTTTTTCTCTCTCGCCTTTTCTTTGGGTTCTTTGGTCCCCTTGGTATTACTTTTTGTTCTTTTTTTTCTGGGTTTTTCTGATCTATTTAGTTTCTTTAGTTAGTCCCTTTAGTCCGTTTAGTCTCTTTAGTCACTTCGGTCTTTTCGGTCTCTTTGGTCCCTTTTGTGTATTTACCTATTTTGTCTCCCTCAGTCTAATCTATCTTTTTCGTTTCTTTGGTCTTTTAAGTTTCTTTTTTCTCTTTTGTCATAGTCTGATTTCTGTTTTCTGAATCTTATATCTCTCTTAAATCTAACAACAATATTCAAGAGGAAGAACAGGACGACGATCTAGAAGATTTAATTTTAGAAACCTGAGAAATTTCAGGAATTTAAAATACTGTACTGTAAATAATGTAAAATAGTGTAATATTACAAGTATAAATAAATTGCACAGTGTTCAAATAAATAACTGGAACCCAGAAACGCTACAATACGTACCAGAAATTTGAAAAAGTTAAGCTCAAAAAAATAAAACGAGTGTGCTTTAGACCACACGACTGAAGTAAAATTTCAGTTCGCCAATGTGAAAGTTTCAGTTTGTCGTCAGCGAAAAGTCGGCAATCATGTGTAGCGATTAAGATAAGTAGCACAATTGCATACAGAACTGTGAAGTGAAGCGAGAATTCACAACCTAGAAGACGCTAGTTCGAATCCCGGTAAGGCAAATATTTTTTCTATGTATTAATTATTAAAACTTCTGTTCGCTTCACCCGATCACACGTTTCCTAACGCTCTCGTCAGGCATTCACCAGCTTACTCCCCAAGTCAAGTGTCCGTAAAGAAGTTTTACTTCAAAAATTTGGGCTCCTTACAAATGTCAAGAATTTGAGATACATGACAATTTATAAGTAATGATGTGACAAACTTTACCAACATAAAATTTAACAAGTTGAGACACGGGAAGTTTGAGAAACTTGTAGAAAGTTGCCACAACAAACAAACTTAAATAAAACTGCAAAATCAAGGAAATTTTGAGACTCCCAAGGATGTTAAGAATATCTGAAAAATTGTCTTGTCAAAAAAGATAACACAACGTAGGGTTCCGCTTTTTCATGTCGGCCAACTTTCTAATTTTGCGGTTTGCTTCAAATTTTCAAATTTGACGTTTGTTGACGTCGTTGACATTATATTTCATTTCATGTACAAAAAAGTGGCGGGATAACAGTGTAAATTAATTTTTCTCTAAAAATTTATGAACTATGGATATGTTGGTGTATAACATTACCTCCTCTGTCTCTCATAGATCTGTTGAACCCATTAACTTGTTAACTTTTTGTTAATGTTAAATACATTTAGATATGAGAGTTTTATGTGTTCTTATATGTATAATTAACATCATGGAGATAATTTTAAAACACTTTAAATGTTGAGAACTTTTGAGTTAATTATTATCTTTTTAAGTCCTTTTGAGTTCGTTCGTTACTCTCAGGGAAGTAATTGCAAAAGTAAGAGTAGGCAACATAGATTTATTTGAATATACATAATTATGTAAGTAGATACACATGTTAGTTCAGTCCGCATAAAACTTACACAATTTTAATTTTAGGCACAATTGGATTTTCGTCAAAAACTAAGACCTCATACGACAAATCTAATCTCTTCTCCACCCCTTTATCAAAGTAAAAGAACCTTGTATCCAGAGGTTGGTATGACAACACCTTCCCGATTTTTGTCTCTCCATGATTGCTTATACGTCCGATGTGAACTTTCCCTAATCCGTCTTCATGTCCACCAATCACTCCATTTTTACCCTCTAAATCTTTTTTGAATTTTTTTTCATTAGTTACTACCCACGTGAAGTTCTCCTGGTTTCCACATAAAATCTGAAAATCCAATATTATAGGTACCGAAATTAACTAGAATTTACGTACCTTAATAAACCTGTTGACTTTGTGAGGTCCGACATACGTGGCGGTAACTTCTTTGATTCCCTGATAAATGGGTGCCACCAGCAATCCCAAATTTTTTACATAAGCTTGACCCACATAGAGGTTGTTACCGGTGAGGTATTTTCCAACGACAATCGCATCTTCGGGGATGTAGCCAGTGTATTCACGCCAGTAGTAGTCCTCTTTGGACCAAACAGAACTCAAACAAATAACAAAGAGAAGTGTGCCTGTGCGTAAGAAAAGCATTTTTAAATGACATACTTACTGAAAGCGATGAGGTTTTGTTGGGAATGATATATCAATAATAATTACAATTTCATTGCTTTTTTATGGGTGTCACTCTATTTTGTCTAAATATCTTCGAAATCATTAATAGTGTTGCCACGTTCACCATGCGTGCTTTGTTGGTTTTTGCAGTTCTAATTTCTGGAGCAATAGTCTCAGCAGTAATTGAAGACTATTATTGGCGAGATTTTAAAGGGGCCATTCCCGAAGATGCCGTCATCGGGGGACAGTCTTTTGGACACAATGTCTATATTGGACAAGCTTACATTCGGAACTTGGGAATTTTTGTAGGGACTATTCATCCAGGTGTCAGCGAGGTTACAGTTACCATGGCCGGTGTAAGAAGAGTGGATGAGAATGTCAAGGTGAGAGATGCTGCAGTTTGGACATAATTATTCGACAGATTTATTTATAAAATATGTTAGCTAAATTGCAGTAATAAGCTGCAAACGATTAATTTTAAATAATCTGGTTTAACACTAAATATAAAGAAGCAATATGTGTAATCGTTAAATGGCAGCAATTAACAAGGTGTGTTGTATAGATATGAAAACATATTATTTAAAGTTTCTTTATCCTCCGGCATCACGAAAGTTGTCTTTATCCAATTTTGTAACTAACTAGGAAAATTATAGAAAACCTATAATTACGAAATGTGTTACATGCTCATGGTATTATCCCATTATAACTGTTATAATTCTTACTGTAGATATTATGTGGAAACCAAGAGAACTTTTTATGGGTACCAGCAAACACTACCAATCTTCATCTCGTGATGTTGGATAAACGTCCGGTGCTCGGAGGTTTCGAAGACATTTTCGACTATATTTACGTAGGAAGAGTCACTTTGGATGGAGGAACCATTATCGGAAAAGTCAACCAATGGAATCTTGTTGATGCTATTTTGTCCTATGCCAATAAAGGTCTGGAAAAAACCTCGAAGCAGTATGAAGTTCTCACTTTTGTAAACTCCTCTTCTATTTATTTTTCATAAAGTTGGTAATAAAGTGTTTCATCGCTTACAGTTTCTATGGCTGCACGTAAAACTGTATTTTATTTTAGTACTAGCAGAATGCCCGGCGTCGTCCGGGTTAGACCACCAATAATTACTGTAAATCTTAGACAATATCAGCATTTAAATTTGGGTAATGATTAGGTAGCTGACCCGACAGATTTGTGGGACAGACAACTCAAAAGTAAAAACAAACGTAATCCAAGGGCCCCCAAGGGAGGCCCCCTTGGGGCAGGGGGGCGTAGCTACCATCGGGTTTTCCTTTGTAAGCCCTCTCGGGACAGGGGGGCGTAGCTACCATGGGGGGCCCTTGTGAAAGTGGGGCGTAGCTGCCATCGGTGCCTCCTTGGGACAGGTGGGCGTAGTAACCATCGCGTTTCCCCTTGGGGCAGGGGGGCATAGCTACCATTGGAGGCCGCTTTGGGGTAGGGAGCGTAGCTACCATAGGGTCCCGCTTGAGACAGGGGGGCGTAGCTACCATCTAAACCACCGGCGCCGTAATACCTACTACTCTCATTCATCCGCATTCATTTATGATTCACTTTGCAAAAAATCATGTCGATGCCTTGCTCTGTGAAAAACAAAAAACAAATCTATTCCACGGGAACCGTACATTTTTCCGGGATAAAAAGTAGCCCATGTGCTATTCCAGACTATACTGTAACGGACGTAGACCCGAGATGACTCATCGCTGTAGCGGCGTCATCAATTGCTGGACTGTACTGGAATTTACTACAACGTACTCGAGGTAGTATGACTCATCTTCTGGAATATCCGGTACAGATCGGGAGCGATGGAATGTGATTGAACTATCTGGAGCCTCTCGAAACATTTACGCGCCGGTATATTTATTAGAGGACGTTCCAGCGGGAGTCTAGTTTAGTCGTATCATCGAGTCTAGTCGCATCAGTCAGTCTATCATCGAGGTCGAAGTGGGTCGAGTCGGACAGTTACTTTTATCATTGTTTAAGTATATTTATATATACATATTAATTACATTACATATTAAGTATATAATATATATATATTATTTATATATTTAATATACTTAAACAATGCTTTTATCTATCCGGAGTGCCGCGTGATGTGTAAATAAATAATAGGAGACGTGCCCGTGAAGTTGTAAGTTGTAAATAGTGTAAATAATGTAAACAGTGTAATATTAGAAGTATAAATAAATTGTACATTAAATAAATAATGAAACCCACAAACGCTACATTGGCTTCAGGAGTGGAATACGAAGATTTGTAAGAAATAAATAAATCGATATGAAGGTTAAGAAGAAAAGAAGAAATACAAATCTGGACACGAATAAAGAAGAAAGAGTGTAAGGTTACTTGACAGAGAACTAGAGCAACGTGAGTTATAGAAATAACTGGAATAAAATCGGGGCTCCAGAGAAGGCTGCTTAAGGACCTGGAAAGAAGACAGGAAGCTGGTGTCACTCACTTTCGGATTAGATAATAGTGCTGACTGAACTCGACTCACTGAGGCAGAAAAAGAGGTTTCAATGGAATGAAAGTTGGAGAAAAAGTTCTACTTCGACGTAGAAATAAATCATGCTGGTATGAAGCCCTGAGACTGTGCCCGGAAGATTTGACTACAAGACTGCAGCCACTATTGTAGTTGTAAAGGACGAGAGTTAAACTGAAAGTTGGAGAGACCCGAAGAACGACCCGGACTTGCGATTGGTGCTTGGATGGAGGAGTGCAGACCACGGGCGGACGGGAATGCAAGTTGCACGATAATGACCTTGAGGAAAATCCTGCTGGACCCAATGGGACGTGTGCTGGAGAAGCGTGTGGGTCATATGGAAAGTGAGCAGCTGATGGCTCCCATGGTTAGAATTCTGGAGGAACTCCATGAGGGAGTACCTGGTGGACACCTGGGGGTGTCGACAATGTTTGGAGACCTGCGTGAGAGGTTTTATTTCGTCCCCATGGTGAATGGATAGAGTTCCGGAAGTTCTGGAGGCACTCGATTGCGGAGTACCTCGTGGACACTTGGAAGTGTCGAAGAAGTTTGGGAAGCTGCGAGAGAAGTTTTCCTTAGAGAATTGGAGGAGACTGAGAAGTGGAGCAGGAAGTGTGTAACTTGCGCTGCAAGCAAGAGTCCATCAAAATGTCGAGGGGCACCGATACGTCAAAACAGTGTGGTAGTCCATGTAGTAGTTGAAAGCGTACTCCTCCAGGCAGACACCCGACAGGAACTACCAAGAGACTTGTGTACAAGAAGGCCACCTACCAAAGTTCTTGGGATACTCGAAGTATACTGTTTTGTCCCCGGGTATCGTGAGGATCGCCTGTGAATTCGACTGTTTGGTTTGGAGGGCGGTCGGAGGCATGTTGGAAGGAGTCTTCCGTTTCACTTGGCTTAAGCGAATGGTGTACTGCTGCAACGAGAAAGGACATCGGAAGGAAGATGTAGACATTGGTAGAATGTCTTGTGACGTTTCGGGACGAAACATCGTCGAGGTAGTATGACTCATCTTCTGGAATATTCGGTACAGATCGGGAGCGATGGAATGTGATGGAACTATCTGGAGCCTCTCGAAACATTTAGGCGCCGGTATATTTATTAGAGGACGTTCCAGCGGGAGTCTAGTTTAGTCGTATCATCGAGTCTACTCGCATCAGTCAGTCTATCATCGAGGTCGAAGTGGGTCGAGTCGGACAGTTACTTTTATTAGTTAGATAGTCACTGCTTTTATCTATCCGGAGTGCCGGGTGATGTGTAAATAAATAATAGGAGAAGTGCCCGTGAAGTTGTAAATTGTAAATAGTGTAAATAATGTAAATAGTGTAATATTAGAAGTATAAATAAATTGTACATAATGTTTAAATGAATAATGGAACCCGGAAACGCTACAATACTATATCTGTGCCAAATTTCATCCACATCCGTTCAGCCGTTTTGGCGTGATTGAGCATCCATACATCCATCCATCCATCCATCCAACTTTCGCATTTATAATATTAGTAAGAAAGAAGTATAATTATCTTACTTCTTTCTTACTAATATTATAAAAAATAAATAAAGTTATGGAATTTAAAATTGTTTTTTTCACGCCCGGAAGTGGAATAGTAGATTATACGTATAGAGGGAGATAAAACCATGATTTTTCATAAGGTGCAATTGCAAAGCACCTAGTGAAAAATCGCATTCTTTCCCGAGGTTTCTGTACTATTTTTTACACAAGCGAATCCACAAAACCTGACAATTCAAGAGAAGCATATAAAGCTCTTTGGTAAATTCGCACGTAAAATATTAGTAGTCCTTTTCTACCTAGGGTTATATATTATTATAAACCAGGCTTTTTTGTCAAACGCCTAGGCTTTTTCAAAATGACTAGGCAAATTGTAAAACAATAATAACTTTGCAATTAGAGTAGATATTTCAATAATAGAAAACAATAATTACACAATATGCCTAGCTTAAGTCAGGCGTATTATAAAACGACTAGTTGTTGTTTAGGCACATTCTAAAAATCACCGGGGAGAATAAATTACCTACTACATGGAATTATTGGAATTGGATAAATTTTATGCTGTTAGATACAAAACCATAACCTCCATTAGTTTTGAGGTTACGAAAGCCAAAATGAAACCTAGTGCGCTGTGTCGACAGCCTTGGCAGATGCCATGAATAGTGAAGTAACATTATTTTACAATCTCTTCAAATAAAATCAGGGTAGTTAAAACAGAGGTTAACTATACCTACACTTTTTTATAAAAGATCATGAAAAAATTAAAACCTCTAACAATAGGACAAAATGTAATAATGTAATAATGTTAAAATGTAATAATTGAGGTGCCAAAAGTCGACAGGGGACCTCTGGATTCAAAAGATGTTTTGGGATCTATTTTGGATGGCGCAAATGAATTGCACTAGCAAATGTCATACCAGCGGACCGTGTGGAAATACGTAACTTTAGGTATTATAATATTTTGGCCTTTTTTTTTCATTTAGAGCCTTTCCTAGGTTTTTATATTATACTTTTATATTTTCTTTGTAAACAGGCTGGTTTTCGTTCTTTTATTTTGTTATTCCCCTAATTAGTAATTAAGTGTTATAATACTATGAACTTCCATATTTCCTTTAAATAAAAACTTATTTAAGTTTCAGTAATTTTTTTTTGTAAAACAAGAAAACAAGTCTAATAGTTTAACATTATATGCATTATGTTATTGTCAATACTAATGGTATTATTATTAGGCTTGAATGAGAAATTTTTAGATCTTTGGAATATGCCTAAACAACAAGTAGGCGTTTTATAATACGCGTGACTTAAGGACACGCTAGGCATATTGTAAAATTGTTGTGTTTTTACAATAAGCTTAAAGTTGTGGCGGCGTTTTATAAAACGCCTGAAATATCTAGTCTAATTATTGCAAACTTATTATTGTTTTACAATTTGCCTAATCATTTTGAAAAAGCCTAGGCGTTTTACAAAAAGCCCGGTCTTAGTATACGCCGACGACATAATATATATTATGAACCTACCACTACTGTATTGATAGTGTCTTCTGTTACGGTTTTGACAGCAGAGAAACTGATTTCTACTCACGCTTCGTACAACTTCTCAGTTTCCTTGTCCAGTTTTTGGTAAATAATAATTTTATTCAGCAGTGGTCCCCATGAGTCGGTACTGATTCCTTGATCTGTTAAACATTCCAGGCATTCATTCCTTGGTGGTGTCGTGAAGCTTTTTATTTTTTTCTGCAGATTTTTGGTTGAACTAAAATTCGGTCAATTATTTTACTCACCACCATACGAAGGCGCGAAGGACATGAATGGAAAAATAATTGACTTCCGACTTTTTTTCTGGTAATTGCGACAGGGGTAGGACGTTGGCGCTGTTTTGTTGCCCAAACTTAAAATATGAAATACTGTCCACATTTCGAGTTTCACGTACAGGGAAATAAGACCTTTTTAGAGTATGTTTCTTTAAGGGGCCGAGCGCTTAGCGCGAGGCACCAATTTCAGTGATCCACGAAAGTTGCCGTCTGTGAAAATTTGTTTTTTTCATTTATCATTCATAAAATCATGAAATATGAGATACTTTCCACACTTCAAATTTCACGTACAGGGAAATATGACCTTGGAGTATGTTTCTTAAGTGGTTGAGCGCGTAGCGCTTGGCACCAATTTCAGTGATCCATGGAGGTTACCGTCTATGAAAATTTGTTTTTCCGTGCTCGACCCCGGAAAATCCGTACGATGGTCGACCTTCAGATTTGCCCGATTTTTGTCAACGCTACCCCCGCCACAATTTTTAAAGTAGGGAATGAAGGGGAATACAGCCGAGTTCCGATGATGATCCTAATGTGCACCGAATATGCCGACTGTGGATGGCATAAAAAAAAACTCATTTATGGTGGTGGTGGACTGCTCGACTGTGACCAACAATAATAATTCACGAAAATGCTTGCGCGCGCTCAGAAATAGTAAATCTCATTACAGGATCTTCATCAATCACGTTTGCTGTTTTTGTTTGTTAAAAATAAAAAAAGCATTATGGTATTTTTGTATGTTTATTAATAAAATACAAAATCGTAATTCAAAAGAATAGTAACAACAATAGTAGATATATATGAACATGACATGAACAAATCATGTATAATTAACGATATCTCAGAAAAGTACAACATACATACTCCAAAAAGGTAGTATTTCCCTATACGTGAAGCTCGAAATGTGGACAGTGTTTCATATTGTAAGTTTGGGCAACAAAACAGCGCCATCGTCCTACCCCTGTCGCAATTGCCAGAAAAAAAATCAGAATTACCAGAAAAAAGTCGGAATTGCCAAAAAAAGCCAGAATTGCCAGAAAAAAGTCGGAATTGCCAGAGAAAAAATCTTTTTCAGTTATTATTCCATCCATGTCCGTTCAGCGCCTTCGTAATTTACTCTATACCGGGTGTTTATAATATTTAAGCGGGTGCTAGAAACTGTCAATTTGGGTAACTTTGTAATAATAATAATTCAATCTTAACTAGATCTGCTCAATGAAGAGCAGCGCTGGTGCCGCGTATTTCACTGATTTCCTTAGAGGTTAAGGTTACGAGTATGCAGTTTGCTCTAAAAGTGTGCTTTGCGATAACTGTATGTCACATGGACAAAGTCTTAAATTTGCAGAAGTTGCCTTAAGACAAAACTTTCTCATAGGTTCACTTTTAAGCGTGTGAACTCTTTCTGCTGCTTATTTTGATACAACTCTGAAATTGTAAAGTACTACTAACTACAGCGTGATCAAGAAGGACTGTTTGAGTTGGTAATATTGAATTTCATTTTTAAATGGTAGAATTGTAACAACTTCCGATTGTTGACGTCTTGACACTGAAAGCTGTCATTCTCGCGTGTCAGCATCATTCACAACTGACATTTCAAATTTGAAATTAAAACGAAATTAGACTGAATGGGCAGCAGTTTGGACACCGACACCATTGCCAATGGGACTCTAAATTCGTGTTCATACGTTGTGGTGAGCTCAATTTGGTTCAACGTTACGATTATTAGGGAGGTGTAAGGTTTTCCAACTCAAAACTCGAACAACAATAATTGTAAGTAAAACGAAGAGTTAATTTATCTTTAGAGCAAAATTGGGGATTATCTTTCGTCTGATTATCGTTCTGTATTTCAAGTTTAATTTCTGCTTCGTTTAATTTCCATGAATTAATAGAATTTCTATTCGCCTAACCTAACAATTTTTTTCTCAGTTGACGTTACGTCAAATATGTGTATCCGGCAGCAGTGTTACAAATAGCCGAACAAAAACAGTATCTTAAAAGTAATACCAACTCAAACAGTCCTTCTTGATCACTCTGTAGTTATAAATATCTGTGTGTTGGGTTTATAAATGTTTCATACATCAAGTAGGCTTTGTACGTCAAAATTCTCAATATAACTACCTGTAATTTTGTTTTCCACAAGAAACATGATGTTGTGAATCATTTATGAAGACCTGATAATGAATGTGCACGAAGTCGCGGGTAAAACTAGTTGCTATATAAAATAAAACTACAACACACTCCTTTATATAATAAATTTTTATTTGTGAATAAAAACTCTTGACATATTAATACTGTTTAATGTTCTACTTCTTCTTGAGACTCTCGACCATCTGGCTAAATATAACAACGCCTTTGCCGTTGGCTTCTTCATATTCAGGTGCTGCCGCTTTGGCACGCGCCAACCACGCTGTTATGTTCTTGTAAGGAGAGAGGTCGAAGTTCACCGCTTCAAATGTTGTCACGGTGGCCAAGAGCGACAAATCGGCAACGGTCAGCTGATCTCCAGCAGCAAACTGTTGATTCTGCAAGAAGCCATCCAGGAAAGTGAGGGCATCCTTGATTTTTTCCATTTTGGCGGGGTCGTGTTCGCCGCCCCCAAAGATTATCGGGTACTGAAAGGTGTAATGGATGTTTAAATTTCAGAATTTTAATGCAAATGAAATAATAAATTAATTTTTAGTGTCAAAAATAAAATAACATACGTAATAGTCGCTAAATCTGGCATACAAGGTCCCAATATCGAAGTAGAGTCGCTGGTCCACCAAAGCGCGCTTCTTGGGGTCCTTGGGGTAAAGAGAGTCGTCTTTGCCATACTGGTCGGCCAAATAAGTGATGATGGCTCGGCTTTCCCAAAGAGCGAAGCCGTTGTCCACCAAAGTGGGAATGGTGTGTTGAGGGTTGATCTACAAACATTGATATACATTCAAGTTCTCAAATACCTATAATGTATACTGAGTTTCAAACAAATAATGCACCACCTTGAGGGGATACGCGCAGAATGCTAAAACTTTGTGGATTTTGTTAATGCATCTAAAAAACATATCTCAACTTTTAAAGAAGATATACATAGTTATAATAAATTTATACCATTCTTTGAAACCTTTTTAAGTTTTTTTTTCGTATAACTTAGCACGATTTGTTGGTAAATTTTCGACAGCTTTGCCTTTGACTGAGGGCGAATTATTGATATGCAAGAAGGAGGTGAGGCACTAGATCCATAGGTACCATCCTTGGCGATTGGAGAGAATTGGATACAAACAATCGGTCACCAAATCTAGAAGATCACGGGGTTTGTTCCTGTTGAGTCAAATTCTATCGCATAAACATAAATGGAAGAGTATTATAACGGACGTGGACCCGAGATGATTCATCGCTTTAGCGGCGTCATCATTTACTAGAATGTCCTGGAATTTACTACACCGTACTCGAGGTAGTATGACTCATCTTTTGGAATATCCGGTACAGATCGAGAGCGCCATGGAACATCTGGATCTACCTGATTTTGATAACTTCGTAAAACCTAGGGTTCTCCCATTAGTTCAAAACCTTCAAAAAGTATTTTTTCAACAAAACAACGCAAGACCTCATGTGGCAATAATGACGAGATGTTTTTGACCAGAATAGTGTCAATCTATCTTTTACCTTGATGTCCCAGATTACTGGACTTATCACTAATAGAAAATGTCTGGTACTTGATGGACAAACGTTTGAGACAATTAGCTCATCCCACCAACACTACTGAAGAATTGCGTCAGCGGCTGCAGATTGTGACAAGAAGAGTAGCTATATTGAAAAACATACGTGGCGATGTCACATGTAATTTTTTTTTTGCATAAAGAGTTGTTTTTTGTTGCAAATTTTAATATTTTTATCCACAAAATTTTGCATTTTATTTTAAGCTCAGTGTACAACATTTTTTACCTTAATGTATTCGGGCGTCAAATGCTCGCCTTTCATCAGATCTGTGAGTTTTAGGTTTAGCTCGACGCCTAGGGCTTTTGCAGCCAAAAGAACGGCTCTGCAGGGAGCACTGCCAGGTAGGTAGTACAAATCAATAGGCATGTCTGGAAAAAAAAATCAAATTGTATATTATTTTTAAGCTGGTTATTTTATTTTCTATATAATATGTAGATACTGTAAAAATACATATTAGTCCAGGAATATTAGGGTTTCACCTGGGAATGAGAGATAGTCAGCTATAAACTTGTATAAACCTTTATTTCGGCACCCTAAAACTTGTCTCAAAACCTACTTATCGTAGGGTGTCCGCGACTACAGATATTCCAAGGTCAAAGGTAAAAATATCGTTTTTTTAAACATTTATTGCAAATATCTCGTTTCCTATGAGTCTTATGCTATTTGTATTAATCATAAATATTGTAGAGGATCAAATTGTCTACAACTTTTGTTTAAACATTTTTTTTATAACTTGAAGCATTTTCGAGATAGAGGGCAGAGCGCGCGCAGTGTTTAACTCTATTTAGAGCATCATTCGAGTACCTACTCATGTAATTATAAAGTTAGTAAGGGAAATACTTTTTGACAATGGAACCATCTCAAGAGTATACCCTTTCAAATAAAAGAAGAATTTTGAAAATCGGTCCACAATTGACGAAGAAATCGGTGAACATACATGAAGTCGGTTAATAAAACGGAGCGAAAATTTGAGGATTTTTCTCGATTCCCATGGGATTCCCTGGTCAGATCCTAATTTTTTGATAATAGAACCACCTTAAAAGTATACCCTTTCAAATAAAAGAAGAATTTTGTAAATCGGTCTACAATTGACGAAGAAATAGATGAACGTACACGAAGTCGGTTAATAAAAAGGAGCGAAAATTTAAGGATTTTTCTCGATTTCCATGAGATCCCCTCATCAGACCCTTAAATGGTGACAATGGGACCAATTTGTAAGTAAGTATACTCTTTCAAATAAAAGAAGAATTTTACAAATCGGTTTAGAAATGATATATAAATACACAACCGAATTGATAACTTCCTTCTTTTTTTAAAGTCTGTTAAAAAAAAACGCAAAACTATTTTTTTTAGATAAATATCATACATATTGTTTAAATAATATTAATAGTTATATCACAGCTTCAAAAGGTTTCTGATTATAAATAATATAAAAAAAAACAAAATTTAAAAAAACATCAAAATCGGAGCTGTTTCTGAGGACTTCCGAGAAAAAGACTTCATTGACGCGACTATCTACGTAGAATCTAATTAAAGTATTTCCCTTAATAACTTCATAATTACACGAGTATAGGTAAGTGTTTATATGAATAGATACTGAATTATTGAAAAAAAAATATATTAATTATAACGTAATAGTTAATGACTGACAGTGAAGAAGGGTGGAGAACAATTGACGAAATGGTGGTCACAATATTGAGGACGAAGGAAAGAGAAGAGATTTCAGAATGAATTGTGCGAATAAAATCAGATTTAACAAATTTTTAGAAAATGATACGAGCTTTCCGCGGATGGTTGTCCTTCCAAACGAATCCCTACCTCTGGTAGAGTGTTCATCCAGTAAAATATTAAAGCGCACTAGCTAGTCAATTCTGAAAAAAAAAAATCTTCATAGAGAACCGAACCCAAATCAGTTAGTTCGAAGCACGATACACTCACAACGGTATGCCAACGCGCATGCAATGACGTCACATGCGAGGGAAATCTCAGTAATGTATTAGGGTAAATAGACAAATACGCTCTGTTTTTTGGCGATAAGTAAATTTAAAAATTGCCGGCATCAATCCCTATTCAAATGATACTTTCATAATATAAGTATATTGTTAAAATGTTAGTTTATCAAAGTATAATCACAAATAAAAATTCTTAATCGCTACTATGTAGTATCTTTGCGAACACACATGCATTTGCAAAATAATCGCAAATTCTTCGGCAAATCATGATATGGGTAGTTTTTAGCAGACCACCGTCTAGGCGCTTTATAGAGCAATAAATAAATTGTGTGTGATTGATGTGACTATATAGAAAATGCCGAATTGTGCTGTTGCTGATTGTAAAAACAATATTCAAAAAACAAAAACAACAGATGTAAAATATTTTGGATTATCAAAACAAAAAGATCTATAGCAAATCAGAGGGTAAACGCCTGTTATCGCGAAGATAAAATTAATCTTAAAGACGGTAAGGCTCCATGATCCAAAGCCCTGTATTTCAGTCGAATTTTAACTAATCTTACAATTATTATGATATTGTTTCAGTAATTCTACTGAACAATAGTTTTATACATTTACAGTAATTCTACGGAACAAAGGTTTTATAATAGACCCAAAGTAAATTTGACCTGCTTGCAAACTGTTTTTCTTTATTCATTCCGTTATAAATATTTCCAAACATTAAAAAATGTTTCTAAAACAAACTTTTGCATTTTGTTGTGTAAATAGTTCCTTATTTAATCATCGCAGTTTTTTGTGACATGTGTAACATCTTTTTACAATTTGTAAATATTAAAAAAAAAAGTGAAATGACAAATTTGTATACATAACAGATTTACGTAATATAACTTACAAGAACAATAATACGTATGTGCTTTTTAAACATCCAATAAACCAGGTTTCAAATAATAAAATAAACATTTTACGGAACAGTGTCGTATTAACTAAACATTAATTGTATTGCAGATGCTAAATAAAAACAGAAAACATATTTATTTATTTATTTATTTATTTATTTGATTTTAAAGAACGATTTTGATAAATCTCTCTATTAGAGCAATGCTCGCTGTAGAAAATGTTCTCGCACTTGACGTCCTGCGCCAAACGAACGATTTTCGTCCGGCTACCTGGCATACCGTTGTAAGTGTATCGTGGTTCGAAGGTATGTTACTATCCAAGCCGTTTTGCTGTGTACACATGGTGGAGAATTACTATTACTGTTTAAGTATACATATATTTAAGGGTAAACAGGAGATCAAGTGTGCGACAAAGACAACCCTATCGGAAAAGTATTTACGCATTTATATGGAAATGATTGAATAAATTGATTAAACAAAAACGTATTTAGAATCCATTTCTAAGTAGAATTTGCGCCACCATGCCATTTTTCTACAAAAAAATTTGTTTAAAAAAAAATTTCAAAAAAATTTATGTAAACGAAAAAAATTCAAAAATCTGCCAGCCAGCGACGCTTCTACATGATCCCCAGATTACAAAACCGTTTGAATTTTTAAAATTGGTCTGATAGATTCGTCCGAAACAGGATTTTTGACTTTCCTTTGACAATTTTTGCCGCCGCGGGACACGTGCGAGTGCAATGAGTCATCGATCCGTTCCGTGTAAGGACAGAGCTATAAAACTGGAAAATATAATTTCGATTTTGTAGATTTACGAAATGGGTCGGGGCTATCATATTATATGCAAGTATCTAAGTATTCTTGACGGTTGTGCTAGCTAGCACAAAGCAGGAATCTTCTACCGCCAAAGTTAATAATTAATGCATTGTAGAAAAATGGTAATTTTTAAAATGAAACTAAACCATTTTTGGAAAATATTTTAATGCTGTTGAAATGCCCCAGAATAATAGAGGTCAGTATCCACATGATTATAATATATAACCTAGGATAGCACAGTCAATCAGGTTCAAAAATAGAGACACCTGATTTATCTGTTAAAATTATTAAAGGAAATAACTCATATTCAATGCGAAATATAACAAATAGCAAACTTCAGGAAAAAGATTGTCCTAAATAGGATTAACCACAACGGGGAATCCTAAAAACACAAGTTAATTGTCGTAAATCTTACGTAAAAGGTACAAATAATGTTACCAATAATAGATTATACATTACAAGTGGCAGAACTGCTACTGAGATTTTTCAATCATGAGTGCGATAAACGAGTGATACACATCTCCCGGGCTTACAATAGCATTTCGGTCACGTGTGATATACAACAATTAATTGTATTTTTCCAACAACAAAGAATCTTGAAAAGATATTTGTCCAACCTTTGCAATTTAGGTGTTTTTTTTACGTTGGTTTTCAGTGACTAAAATATGCAACTTTTGCACAAAAAAACAACGGGGAAGCCTAAAAAATTCATTGTACTAAATTACACGTAAAAAGTACAAAACAGTGATACCAAAATATTTATCTTCCGACAACACACGAAAATGCACCAGATAATATAAAATATAAATATTATAAAAAACGGGGAATCCTAAAAATACGAGTTCATTTTAGTAAATTATACGTAAAAAGTACAAAATAGTGTTACCAAAACATTTTTTTTTTTTCAACAACAGGAAAAATAGAATGCACCAGATAATATAAAAAACAACGGGGAAGCCTAAAAATACAGGCTAATTGTAATAAATTTGGTAGAAAAGTGACAAGTGATGTTACTAAAAAAGGAGACGTTTCAAAAAAAAAGTTGCAATTTTGGAAACATCAATGTCTGCCAAAAGTTTTGATCTGGTCTGGTTCACAAGTCCCTTTTTCCGAAATTCGAGTTAAGAAGCACCAAAAACTATGATTGAGGTGTCATGTCATTCGATTTGTAATTGCACCAAGAATTTTTTAGTTGAAATTCAATATCCGTATCATTAATAGTTAATAAGATATTTAAGTACATAAGTCGTAAATAATTTTTTTGTTGTTTCAGATTTAATAAATAATAGACAAAAAGTTAGTAAATAATAGTTAGAGCTTCAATTTTAAGCTCAATTTGTTCATTGATTCACAGATAATAAAAAACATTTAAGTGTTCTTGTCGTATTCAATAGTTTTTTTAAGAACAATGATGAAAAAAGTGCACAAAAATAAAAAAAAAATAAAAAATAGAAAACAATCTTTTTCATAACAAACGATGTATGGTTGTTTTCAGTATTTTTGAAAGAATTAAGAAAGATATATCCGAATAATTCATTTGTTTATAACAATTTTTTTTTAAACAAACAAATATAAAGTAAAACAAAATTATTCCATAAGATAGAAGAGCAAGATAAATAATGATTAAAAAAACGGTTTCTTAATTTTAAATTTAATAACAAAAAAAAAATTAACAGGAGTTTTTCACCAATAATTCTTTTTTAAGAAACGATTTTTTTTTAAATCATTATTTCCATTACGGATTAGATTTCAAAAAGAAAAAAAAAATGAAAATCATAAACAATGCATTTGTTTATAATTGTAAAAAACAATTTTTTTTCTTTTTCCAACGGATATCTTTTCTAAAGCCTTCAAGGAACAGCTCCAAGAAGAGAACAAAATTTATGATTTTAGTTTAACAATCATCAGGGTTTGTATGTTAACTGAACAATTGCCGTAATTAACAAATGTATTGTTAATAGAAAAACTGAGGTAAAAATTTTTTACCGACGGATTATTGTTTATTGATATGTCCAGATAATACCTAAATTATTTTATTCCTTAATTTTAATATTTACTGAGTTAATAGTAGTTTATTATACGAGTTCCTGTGTAAATTGGACGCTTTATGCCACAAGGGGTTTATAAAAGCACGAGTGAAACGAGCGAAAGGGTTCAATCTACACAGGAACGCGTGTAATACAACATTTTATCGTTTGACACAACCCCGGAAAGCCTCTTAAAATTCATAAAAATAGTTTGACGTTTATCTGTCATTTTCATTATTTCATGACGGAGAGTGTTTACACAAGCGAAAATTTGAAAATTCTGACAGTGTCGAACGAAACAAAAAATTTTGTTTTTGTTTATTTGTCAGATTCGGCCGGCGCGGACGGGAGCTGAGCCGCGCGTTTTTGCCTTTTTTCGCCGCTAAATTAAAATTATAAATATTGACAATTCCGGGAGGTAGGACTTTTTTTGGGAAAGTTCCTGCTCTTTAAGGATCTTTTTTCAAATATCATAATCTCAAATAGTTTTTGAAATATTTGCAAAAAACGTAGCCAGTTTTTTTTGTTTACTTAATTGTTTATAAATTTTGTAATTTTTATTTGGGTATATTGATTTTCAACTAAAAACTTCTTGGTGCCTCGAATTTCGTAAAAAAGGACTAAAAAAGGACGGTTTGGTTCTTGTAGACTTCTTTGACTCTTGATTCATTGAGTTTGCCGTATTTTGTGGCTGCCTTTTCGAATGAATCTTTATAAAGAAGTGATCGAACCATAGGTCCCTATAAAGAACTTTTGCGACGTTTACAAATGAATCCAAAATTCTACGCTGTCACTCGATATTTTTTAGTACTGAACCAAAAATCTGTGCCGCTTTGTACCTGAGTTTTCTTCTATTTTGTCACGCTCTAAAGACGTCACTTGGAGGCACTAAATCAAACCGCAAAAAGTCTAAGTAACGTGCTGCTGTAATATTTCAATAAAAAAAAGTAAGCGTTCCGATTATTCCAATAATTGAAACATTTAATTTCAAGTCAAATTTACGAGTATTAATTTTTGCATGCAATAATTTGCAAAAATAAATTTAAATTTTTAAGTGTTATTTTCTCAAAAAATAGTTAACTAAGGTACACATTTTTTTACATCAACATTTAAGTAGTTTAAGTAATAATAATTGAGATTGTCATTGTGCAAAAATAGATGACATCATAAGTAAAATCTGTATGTCGTAAAGTGGCTAATTAAAAAATAAAATTGACCTGTCCGAGAGTTTTGCTTAAAAACATTAAATAACGCAATTATAAATTTTGTTCGTTACTTTATCACCACACTGTATTTATCTTAGTTACGATAATCAAAAACTAGGGTGTTAGGAAGAATAATATGCTTAGGCGCGGGGAAAGGGATAAGCGCGCGGCGGCTGGATCAAAGGCAAACTTAAAAATCCTGTTTCGATAGGGTTGCAATTGTTAGATTTAAAAACAAAAAAGGTGTAAATTCATAAAAAAAATCGCTCTTTCGTCGCTGTGTGCCACTTTATTGAATTTTTTATTGTAAGTATAAGTATTCAATTTTTTTTTTCTTAAATATACATTTGGGAAAAAAACTTACTCGGACGCGCAAATTGTACGAAAAATGTAAGTACAAATCAATGTTCAAATAAAAAAAATACTGTACCGTTTTCTCAAAAAAGCGTTAGAACTTTTGGACTTTTTGCAACGACATCTTACGGATCAGAAACACACTAAAACACCGTCCGGTTTAGCCTTAAACAATACTAATATTTAAGGACATATTGTGTACTTATTTGTAAGATTTTTTCTCGGACTGGGCTGGCTAGTGCTCTTTAATAATATTTTACAAGGTGAACACCCTAAAGGTATACTACAAATACAGTTTTATGTCGAACCGTCCCCTTGTTAGCCAAAGAAGGAAGAAGAGAGTATAACAAAAATACTGAAAGCCAGTAAGGAATTAAATACAAACAACTCCGGTTCAAGATTCAAAAAACTAATCAGAATTAATTTAAAAATAATTATAAGTATTTAGTATTTATAATATTTATTAATAATTAAAAGTATTTAGAATCGGGCAAAAAATCTGTGAACCAGTAAGTATACCGAGGAGTACCGAAATGGACTATAGAATTACAACACATAATAGAAGATGAGGAAAGCAGATAACAATTAATATAATCTAAACAACAAAAGAAAAGTAAAAACAAAAATCATATGTACATATTATACATAATTAGGTATTAGAATGAAGAAGATACAACACAAAAATGTATACATATTTATTATTCATGCGAATATGTGTATGGAAAGCAAGGAACCAAACAATTCAAAGGGTTAATCAATTCAAATTAATATAATCAAGGTTGCCACAAATTCCCGATGGGCCACAAAGTTAGATTTCCTGGCGTGGATGATATAAACACCGAGGCTCATATCACGCACGCCAGGGCAATCCAACTTTCTGGCCGCGTGTCGTATTCTATTTTTCTTCATCCCCTCGAGGGCAGCAGCAGGCGAAAGCCGAGTTTTTTACTGGTTGGGGCAGGCTGCTGCGGGCAGGCCACAAAAGCCGCTTTTCCCGGAGCAAAACGCGGCCGGGAAGACCGACTTTCGGCTATGGGATGCAGAACATATGTTTTCCAGGTCTTCAACAGAAATAAGTTTTGACCGACACTTACGTGTAGGTGTCAAAATAAAGATTATATAATGAGCTGACAAGGATGGTTAGTTTAAGTGGTTAACAGATTCAGCTTGTTATGAGGTATTTCGGACTTTTTATAATACTAAAAATTTCTGGCTGAAAGGATTCTTTCACGTTGAATAGCATCATTTCTGACAGCAAAACTGTGCCTAATAGTGGGGGAAGTTCTTGTGCACCGCCCACAAGTACCGCAAGCCACCATTTTTATTTGGATCTTGAGTGTTTATCCTTCAAGGGGTAGACAGAATTCATGAGTCTAAGCTCCCAGTAAGACTATTTTTTGTGTGGAACGTTTTAATTGATTACTATTTTATTTCATCCACACATAAAAAGGATCATAAAATTCCCTAGAAATTAGAACGGGCAAATTCCACTGTAGCAAAGGTATTGTACAAAGACTTCAATTTTCTTGCTTATATCTAGTAAGTCATAGGCTTTAACCATTTTCCGTTAAACCGTGAACGATAATTTTTTTAAATGTAGGTTGTTCTTATTTTCAAGATAACACACTCCACATGTGTACGGTAATAATATAAGTTTATTATAAAAAATAAATACACGTACACTATACGTAAATACATAACTAAAACGAAAGTTAAAAATTACATCATTAATGGTTTGATCCAGTAATGTAAAACGTATAAAATTTATCCGAATTGTAGACTGCCATTATCAAAATGTTTTTTATAGCCTTCTGAAGTGTTTGAAATTTCAATATTTAAATTAAAAATGGTAATTTATGTTGGAAATGTCTAGTGTTAAAGTCAGTGTTCTGTGTGTGGCTACAAAAGCGGCTGTTCCTGGAGAGCGAGACGGCCGGGAAGACCGACTTTCGGCTATGCTATGCAGAAAACATTAATTAGAAATCTCCTCGAATTTAAGACACTTTTTTCTATTATTTTGATAAAGAAGGATATTGCCGGTGCTAGGCTAGGCCTGAGCTGAATTATTAAAACATTAAAATACCCATACACATTTTTCTTCTAGTAGATAAGTGTTGTTATTAATTTTGGTGGGATCTCTCAAACCATTCATTTTCTATTACATAAATCATTGACGCGTGTCATACTTGCTTATTAAGTGATAAATGTTTAAAATCAGAACAACCTTCACGGATTAATTAACTCTTGAAGAGAAAATCTAAAATAACCTTTACCACATGCGCAAGTTCTATTTGTGCAAGCATAAAAAAATAATAAGTAAAGAAACTGAAAGCTCCAAGCTTACGATGAACATTTTTGCATGATATAGGCCCCTGCTCTAAATGTGTTTATTTTCAATCATATTTTTGATTTTTACCGACTACCGTAACGGCTTCACAATGGATTTACATATTTTCATAACAATGAAAACTGCTTAATTCGGATAAAAAGTACAATCCAAAGCTCCTGCATGTGTGAATTGTTTAAAAATTTGATGGAAACCATACTAATCATCAATCTTGTTGCCGCGAACACTTTCCTTTCCTAGTTGCGAATAGGCAAATAACAAAAATAGTAATTTACGATCGTTGTTTTTACTTTACAGAGAAAGGTTTGAATTTTATTGGTAAATTTATTGGTAATAAATAAATATTAAAAATAAAAAGGGAACAATACGATATCTTTTTTAGAGGACGTGATATCTTAAAAACTAAACGACTTCTTTCTACAATCGTTTTTGCGATCATATTTTTTACATCCAAGACTCAATTGACACCAAAACTTTAGTTTCGTCAAAGTGCCCTCCTTCAATAAATGAATAAACACCTGTACAAATAGATTACACCAAATGTTTTCAATCTTTTCGAAAATATATTCCGACAAGAAACATTGTGTAATCTTAAATTTGAGGGTCAAGGCCAAGTTGAAGCCGGCAAATTGCCGGTTCCTATGGACGATCACAATAAAGATTCCATCCTAGAATAGTCGTTATGATTCATTAGCACGAAACTCCTACAAGGCCGCAATGTTAAAAAAAACGCGGTGGTTATTATCTTCCCCCACATGTAACATATTTGTTCAAACCGGAGATAACAAATTGCAGAGGCGATTTGCTTTCACAATTGCAACACTGATCTAATAAGTTAAATATAATAAACAGCCGCTGAAAAACTTCCATGCACCACATCTCCAAAATCAAAATTTCTTTTTTAGAGAAAAATATTACTTTACTTACTTGGGAATAAAGCAGACACACCGGTACAGATAATTTATTCACTGAAGGAACTTTTTTATAACAGAGTAACGTTCACAACGTTCGCTCTTGTTCACAACCTGAATCGGAATGCGAGTGCGGCTGCGGTCTGGTCTGGCCCATTTCCACATTTCCACTCTCTCTCATTGGTTGTGACGATATGCCCGTGGTTTTTTACCTCTTCCGCTCCATTCACTGACTCCTTTTTCCTATCAAAATTGAAAACTACTAATCACTGACCTTCGCTTAAAAAACCATTGCCGAAACGAATCGCTCAAAATGATGGCGTTTCCCGGATGAAGGTTTTCTCGCAGGAATTTGGTGAGCTTTAATGCAAATTGCAGGAAACGAGCATTTAACGCGAGTGCAAACTAAATTATTTCTTGGTAATAGGAAATAGTGGTTCTGCAGCCTATAGACAGCTATACAAGAGCAATCTTGTTGCGTTAAAAAATACTATGGAATTTACACCTTTTACTGGTACGAAAGACATTAATTTATTAGTGTTGAGAAATAAGCTCCATTTCTCCATATAAGTACCTACTATAATGTATTTAGAACATTTTATTGATGACTTAAATAATGAATAGCATAAAGTTGAACGAACAAGAAATGTCTGCAGAAAAGAGAAAATTTCAAAATTATTTCTGAGAAAAACCACTCGTGTTTCCACATTTGAACCTAACGGACAGCCTTGAACTCACATCCTCTAGTAAGATAGTATTAGTTACCTGTATGCTTTGTCATTTCGTGAGTGGTCAATTATTTTGACCTCGAACGTACCGAAAATTTCAGATTAGTCAGAAAACTAGCCTTATTATAGGTGATGTTGCAACCTTCGAATATGTGAAATTTTTTGCGGTGTATCTTTTGTGTGTGCATTTTGACGAAAAACCTCCGACCACTCAAAATACAGAATTCATAGAAAAAATACTTAACATAATTTGCATACAGAAGCTGAAAGTAAATAAAACGATAAACAGTGAAAATGAAAACATGTTTTGTCGTTTCGTAATGCTGCGAAAGCACACCTGCAGTCAAAATTGTAAACTTCAATTAGTGTTTATTTTGTGGTGAATGCAACAACGGATGGTGAGCAAATTTAATATTTTTACAACTTACAAAGCAACCAAAATAATCAAATCACGAAACTTGGAAGATCTAAAAGATCATGCCGGTTGCGCCAGTGCTGTTCATTGGTTCGTTCATCGCTTCCGCGCAGCCGGTCATTACTGACGTTTGCTCTTCTGGAATAATTTTCACTTTACAATATAATGAGGGTTATCTTTCAAGGTTGCAGCAAGCCTGTGGTTTGAACCCGGGATTTATTCCAGGGCAATATTAATTATGCTTTCCTTCGACTGTTAGAGCGTCTAAAGGCGCAATTCCATTTACGCAACACTGGTCGACATGTAGGTCTCACATACCACTTTTTGAACAACGCCCCATGCGATACTGTCATATGCGCTTTGTAGGTCTCAACCAATTCCATTGGGGTATCAAAAGTCGCTCAGTTTCCAACAGAATGTGTTTAAAAATTTGAAAAAAAAAAAACTACGGCAATGGATTCGATATTTTTAGTCTAGTCAAGAAGTTGAAAACCTGCGAAAAATAGTTATAAGGATCCAAGAAATATGAGCGACAGCTCATTCGATTCGGTATTTTATTCTGAGAAAGTCTTTTTTTTTTTGTTCCGCCAATAAAAATTACAATTTTATTGTTTTAATTTTAATTACAAAATCGGATAAAAAATTCAAAAAGGAGGAAATAATAATTTTAATTTAACGCTGAAAATAGGGCTCCGCGAACCCGTAACGGGATCAGGGCACGCCGCCTCTGAAAAGAGTCACATAATAGTATATTATTTATCTAGAACGAAAAGTGAAGGTCGTTCGAGGTAAATACAACGTTTTATTTCATACTGCAAGTTTAATGAACTAAGTCAAAATAAAAAGAAATGTTGTGTGTTTATCTCGCACAAATTATTCGTAATAATTAAATATGCAGCAACTAACATTCCCATAGTAACAAACGTTTGTCAAAAATGACAACGCAAAAACTGGGTCACGGTGAATGGTTTTGGATATTTTATTCGATTATTCTGTTTAAAATGGAGAAAATTGAGGTGCCTCAAGACATTGTAGATGCAACAGATCACGTGAAGAACAATTTGATGCCACAAAAATCTCGGGAACAATGTAAGAAATGATTGACGTATAATTTTAAAGTATTAGGACTTTAAAATTTTTCTTTAAAGTACTAGGACGTTAATGTTCTACTTTTGGTATCAAAAATAATCCGAAAAATGTAACTTTAGATACAAGTATGAAATAAAATATATTTTTTTATAGTATTAAATATTAACTTATTTGAATAAATTATGATGTGATCTTAACACTTGATGAATGATGAGATTTTTTTTAGGTTATTTGTTTATAAACTATTAAAAAAAACATTTTGTTGTCCCGAGGAAATAATGATTTAAAAAAAAATCTTAAAAACAATTTTTTATTGTTTAAATAGTTTTTTTTTTAAATTCCATTATATTTTTATATGTTTAACTAATTAGTACGTTTCATTATTTAACATTTTTTTGTCAACTTTAATAGTAGTTTATTATACGAGTTCCTGTGTAAATTGGACGCTTTATGCCACAAGGGGTTTATAAAAGCACGAGTGAAATGAAACGTTTTATCGTTCGACACGACCCCGGAAAGCCTTTAAATTGCTTAAAATACATAAAAGTAGAGTGACGTTTATCTGTCATTTTCATTATTAAATTTCATGACGGAGAGTGTTTACACAATCGAAAATTTGAAAATTCTGACAGTGTGGAACGATAAAAAATTATTATTAAACAAAATAATTAACTTTTAAAAACTTTTAGAACATGAACTTCTTGGGTATACATACAGTGTGTCCCTGGATGGGGTGCCCATGAGGTAATTTTCTCTAGTAAGTTGTTTGGAGAAGAATATTTTTGGTCTAGACTGGTTTTGCTTATCTTAAAACTGTAGAAAACTAAAACAGTCAAACATTTTAATCAACCTGTCTTAAATTAAGCGGTTTTTTCTTAATTATTATTTTTTTCTAAGTGCATAAACTGAAGCTAAAGTTGCCTAGCAACCTAAACACAGTGGCAGGCACGGCTGATACCTCATTCCCATTAAAATAATTAACAAAACAATTTGAACAACCCATTGCGGCTCAAATGAACTCCAGGAATTTTTTCTTGAAATTCTTGGATTATGTGCCGATATGATACGTCTCCAAGACCATAACACTGAATTTAAAAAATTCTTTGCTGAAGACTTAGTACTCCGAATTTTTTTGACAACGATGAAGTTTAATGAAGTTTCAATGGTATTTTTTAGGCGTTGCTAGGCAGTTTTCGGCTTTAAATACTAGATTGATCAAAAAATTTGGGACTTAGAGAAAAATTCGATCCTATTCATAGAAAAAAAAAAAACAATTAAAACAACAACTAAGATTTGCAATGTTTTATCTTTTTTTTTTAATTTTATAACAAGCAAAACCAGTCAAGACCAAAAATATTTATAGGTCAATTTTTTAAACATTTTGTGTTGTCTTCAAGGAAAGCGGAGGTCCCAGAAAATTTTGTTAGATAACAATTGCCAACTTATTGAAAAATGAAGTTAAATCGATTTTTCCAACGGGATCTCATTCCATCAAGGGTTAAGAACACACCATAATTTATTCAAATGTTTAAATTAATATTTAATACTATAAAAAAATTATTTTATGTGACGTACTCTCTTCAGAGGCGGCACTCGCATCCCGTTATGGTTAAATTATAATTATTAATAATGGAGATAGAACTCCGGGAGTTGGGAGTATATCATCTGAAATTTCCTCCTCTTTTTAACCGACTTCAAAAAAGGAGGAGGTTCTCTATTCGACTGTATATATTTTTTTTTATTTTTTATTTTTTGTATGTATGTTCGGGCATAACTTCTTTGTTTATGAACCGATTTCAATTATTCTTTTTGCGTTGGGTTGAGTATGGCTCCAAGGTGGTCCCATTTTAATTTCATTCATATTGAACGTAAGACTTCGGAGTTATAGCAGGAAACTCTTGAAAATCAGATGGAAATGTGGTGATTGAATATGCTTGTGCGCGCATAACTTCTTTGTTTATGAACCGATTTCAATTATTCTTCTTGCGTTATATTCAGTATACCTTCAGGATGCTCCCATTTTAATTTAATTCGTATTGGACGTAAGATTTCGAAGTTATAGAAGGAAATTCCTCAAAATCAAATGGAAATGTGTTCGAATGACGCTACCTGCTCGAAATGAATGGTTTATGGCCTCAACCCAACCCCATTGACAAGCCGAGAATAAATACACAGTGGTCAACGACGTGATTTATTGTGTCTTACCGAAACCGACTTCAAATATAATTTCTTTGTTTATGAGCCGATTTCAATTGAATCGTTTATTGTTAAAACAAGCCAAGTAACATTTTGCAAACTTTTCAGGAAACGAAAAAACTATGGAAAATTGATCTACAATTGTGTTTTACTATGCCCTTGGCATATAAGCACTATCAATTAGTCGCAAATTTTAGCATACATGATATGGTACTTGGATGCTTTCTGCACCAATCGATTTATGTCTATAATATACAGGCTGTCTCATTTAAAACTCCCCAGTCCAGATTTCTCCGAATTGATAACTGATTGAAAAATCCTCGAACAGGTCGATTTTATTTGCCAGGGGCACATCTTTTCAGATTCTTTTCAAGTTTCGGCGCTTCGCCCTCTTCGCGAGGGGGCTGTTAGCCCCAAAATCTTAAATGGCACTATGGGTCGAGTGATACCTCATTTGAAAGGTATTGAAGGCCTATCTACAATTTTTTGCAGTTTTGACCGTACAAACAATAATTTTCTATTTTCAACATAATCCACATTTTCTCATGCTGTATCCCATAGAAACCACAAAGACAATCTATTTTCGCGCTCGCGTGGATTTGAAGCGTCCTTACTAGGTCTACCCATCACTTAAAATTGTAAAATAATTAACTTTTAAAAAAAAAAAAGGAAACCGACTTCAAAAAACCCAAAGTAACTAAAACTAAAAAGTAAAAAATAAAAAATTTCCAATTTCAGAGTTATTTGTTGTTCCGGTTAATGTAATTATTTATTTTTCCGTTTAATGAAATTCAGAAATTATTGTTGATTATCTAATTATTAATTGTTTTATAATTTTGAAGTTGGTGCCATAAAAGCAAATTATACACCTTCCTACAACAAATAACAAATTAGTTACTACGAAAAAAATTATAAAAACAATTCATAGGAATTACATAATAAATAATTTTTTATTTATTTCAAATCTAACAATAATTCATCTCTCGGTAAATCCAACCTAAATCATGCAAAATTATTACTACGAATATATAGCTTTTACCTAATGTATCAAATGTGTTCTGAAAACCTTTAATTCAGTAATCATAATCGTGAATTAAGAAGTCTGAAATTATCAAGGAATTATAACTTTAAAATGTATAATTTTATGTTTTACTTGGCACCGACTTAAAAATTATAAAACAATTAATAATTAGATAATCAACAATAATTTCTGAATTTCATTAAACGGAAAAATAAATAATTACATTAACCGGAACAACAAATAACTCTGAAATTGGATTTTTTTATTTTTTACTTTTTAGTTTTAGTTACTTTGGGTTTTTTGAAGTCGGTTTCCTTTTTTTTTTAAAAGTTAATTATTTAGTCTTTTTTCCAATTTTTGCTATCACTTTGCCAAAAAACAACCCCATATTTTTTTTAAGTATTTCTCAGAATAAAAACCCGAATCAAATGAGCTATCGGTCATATTTTTCGGATCCTTCTAACTATTTTTTGCAGGTTTTCAACTTCTTGACTAGATTAATTGAAACGATATTGATTAAAAATCCAAAACTAACGTCTCTGTAATGAAGAAAGGAATACAGTGGCTCTTTTTTATTTCTTATATTTTGTTTTATGCAATTATTCAAAATATATTGTGGACTTCAGTAAAAGACTTATCTTGTCTTTTGATTCCCCCCTATAAGTATACGGTTGAGAAGTATACTTTATGAATTTTAAATGTTTGTCTAGACTGTGCTTTAGACCACACGACTGAAGTAAAACTTCAGTTCGCCATTGTGAAAGTGCTCTTAATTTATGTAAGTTTATAAATGGAGCTAGAGCATCCTGAATTAATACCGTCTGCAGTATTGGATAATGCATCTTTCAGTTTGTCGTCACGCAAATAGGTGTATTGTGAGAAGTGCGGATTCACAACGGATAGGATAGGATAGGAGGCGGGTTCAAATCCCGTTAAGGCAAAAAAATCTATGAATTAATTATTGTAAAATCATTCGCTTCGCCCGATCACACTTTTCGTAACGCTCTCGTCACGCACTCACCAGCTTACTCCCCAAGTCAAGTGTCCGTAAAGAAGTTTTACTTCAAAAAAACGTGAATGAACTCACAATTCACGCGCCCAGAATTTTTATCTAATATATAAAAATCTCGTGTCACGGTGTTTGTGGTCGAACTCCTCCGAAACGGCTCGACCAATTTTTTTTTTTTTTTTTGTATATTTGGCAGGTATGAGAATAGGTGGTAAACTATTTTTCACATGGATATGGGGGCCCGATTTTTCGACTCGACAGATTTTTATGATTTTTTTTTTTTTGTATATTTGGTAGGTATGTATTAGAATATCGAAATGAGCTATAGAATGAATAGCAGCCGAAAGTGTGCGCCTAGCAATTAATAAAATACAAGTTGTGTATCGTGTTGTTCTGAATAAAATAGTTTTCCTTTGGTCCGTCTATCCCCAATTCCCGTCAGTGTGAGAATAGGTGGTAAACTATTTTTCACATGGACATTGGGGGCTCAGGGGTCCTCTTGGACTGGACCAATTTTTATGTTGTTTTTTTTTGTATATTTGGTAGGTATGATAATAGGTTGTAAAGTATTTTTCACATGGACATGGGGGTTTATAACTCAAGAACGGCTTTCATGATCTTTGATTTGTTGGATTTGTCTCCGCCCCGAATAGCAAAATATCTAATTAAAGCATGGACATGGGGTCCCCTTGGGTTTCATGGGGGGCCTTGGGTTTGACCGATTTTTATGATCTTTGATTTGTCTCCGCCCCGAATAGCAGAATAAACTATTCAAACATGGACATGGGGCCAAATGTCCCCCTTTGGTTTATAACTCAAAAACGGCTTTTATGATATTTGATTTGTTGGATTTGTCTCCGCCCCGAATAGCAGAATATCTATTAAAACATGGATATGGGAGCCCAAGGGGGGGCTTGGGTTTCATGGGGCCCCCCTGGGCTCCTGTGTTATTGATTCTGAGGCGGTACAAAGATCGCCGGGTCAGCTAGTATTATTATTTTATTTTAAGGTTAGGTTTTTGTTACGTTTTTGTCGATTGAACACAGGAGGGTGTCGCAAAATCTCAATTATGTACCTACTATTCTTATTTCCGTTTGCTAATGCGATAAATTTAAAAAATATTTTTCCCAATATTTAGGGATAACACGCATCACCTCTGTGAGATTGGTGCAATAATTAAGATTCACTTAGTATAGAGGCTTAGAAGATGTGTGAAAAGACGAGATGTTATTGACGTGACGGCTCACGCCCAGCAAAAATAAGCGTCACGAAATTTTGCTCGTGTCGGCGGCAATATTACTAATTAAGTTTAGTAAATGTACGATAGTATAGGTCGAACCTCCGTCTTTATGCGTTACGCAAAAAGTTTCCGTTCTAAAGTAAGCAAAAGCGCGGTGGCAGCCCCCTTGTAAACTCCTGTTTTCTAGCGATTCGGTATGCTTATAATTAGCTTTTTTTTAAAAAAGAAAACGACTTCAAAAAGCGAAAAATAATTTTAGATTAAAATAACTACTGATCTGTTTGAAATCGGTCCCAAGCCAAAGAGGTGAACAAATTTGTAACCTATTGTCATTATACAAATACATAATATCAATAACGTTATAGCGCATCAAAAATTTCATATCAGGCCGTCAACGTTTGGGTTGGTGTCTGCCCGTTTGGGTTGTTCACGCATTCCGGCGCGCGCGCTGTGAAACTGGCGATGTGGCGGGAGCGGACAGCCTATCTATCTACTACCTATTTATTTGGCTTGGCATCGCCTTCAAACAGCTCAGTAGGTAGCACATGTAATAATACAAATTCCCTCGATTTCCATGGGATTCCCTCATCAGATCCGGACTTGCTGACAAGGGAGTATACCCTTTCAAAAAAAAAAGAAATTTTCAAAATCAGTCCACAATTGATGGAAAAATCGGTGAACATACAAAAAAGGAAAGAAAACATACATTACTGCCGAACATAGAACCTCCTCCTTTTTTGAAGTCGGTAAAAACCGATGTAGCGACCAAAGGGTTTATCCGATTCAAGAATTTCTGTGTGCTTTTGTGCGTAAAGAAACAGAGCATCTAGAAAGATAACCAAAAATCATGGATAATAAACACACATAGTGACTTTCGAACCAATATCATTTTTTTTGTAGACTGAAAAAAATTGTACAAAATGACTTTATCGCTATGAATAGTGCTCTACGGGACAAATATAATGATGAAAAAATAACTTCTCTATCTCAATTCATTGTCGAGTTATACGACGATGAAGTTGTAAATTTTTCAAAATACCAAAATGGATTTTAAGTTTTGAGGATCAAAATATATTACGTAATTAGATTATTGTGTAAAGGTGTAGCGACCTGTAATCGCCGGTAACACAGACATCTTCTAACGCGACAAAACCGCGACGGCGCAGAGGCGATCCCCCCAATCCAGGAGTGCTACCCTCGCGGAAAAAGAATACGAATATATATCTTTTTTCTGTGACGAGGCTGAACCTGTATATAGTGTATAATATTGTTACTAAAATAAAAAACCCGCAAGACTGCAAACAATTCGACACTGCACCTTCACGACCCCACAATTGGTGACCCCGACGTTAAAAAGAAGAAGCAGCACGTGGTCGTCGTGAACAAGAGTGTACAACAAGCGCCAAGTACCCGCCACCATGACAGAAGCGGGAGAAAAGCAACCACCCACAGGAGAACAACAACCACCACCAGAAACAGAGAAACAACAAACCAAAGAGGGACAAATCTCCGCGTCCGTTGGTACTTTGCCGCCGTTTTGGACTTCCAAACCCGAGCTGTGGTTCTCGTTAGTGGAGGCCAAATTTTCCCTCGCAGGAGTAACAGTGGAAAGAACAAAATTCAACCATGTGCTTGCAGTCCTATCCCCAGAGGTAGCCCACGAGATTGCGGACGTGATCGTATCCACAAAACCGGAGGACACAACCCCTTACACGAGGTTGAAGGAGGCAATCATCAGACGTTTGTCCTTATCAGAGACACAAAAAGTAAGACAACTCCTGTCGGGACTGGAATTAGGGAGTAGGAAGCCGTCACAATTACTACGTCACATGAAATCCCTCGTGGGAGAAGGAGACTCCAAGCCGGTTAACGAGAACACCCTCAAGGAACTGTTCCTGCAGCAAATGCCAGCCAATATCCAGCCAGTGCTTGTATCGGTGGGAGAAACAGTACAGCTAACAGCGCTTGCAGACATCGCGGACAAAATCTTGGAGACGACGCCAACCGTAACTATTTCCGCAGTACACGGCCGCGGGCGCAGCCCCTCAAGAAAAGATGAGCCCTCGGCAAGTACCTCAAGGGACACAACAAACGACGCCATCAACAGTCTGACCGAACAAATAAGCGCGCTGATCAGACGGCTGGACAATCAGGGTAAGCATAACCCCCACAGAAGCTTTGTTAAGCGCGACAGAAGCAAAAGCGCGCAACATAGAAAAAAGGAATTTGAACATTGCTGGTATCACCATAAATTCGGCGCAGAAGCAAAGAAGTGCGTCAGACCGTGCAACTTCAGTGGCACAAAAAACGGGGATGCGGAGCAGAAATAGGGGCAAATTCTGTTCCCAACACTTGGTCGCGCCGTCTTTTTGTACCAGACGTTCGGTCGAAAATACATTTTTTGGTCGATACCGGCGCCGACTTAAGTATCGTCCCCGCCAAATTCAAAGACAATAAACGTTGTGCCACAGACAATTTCGGTACGCGATTCCACCTACGTTCTGCCAACGGAAGTGATATTAAAGTGTACGGACAGCGTATCTTAAAAATTGACCTTGGGTTAGGACAAATCTTCGAATGGACATTTTTAGTGGCTAATGTGACGGACCCAATTTTAGGCGCGGACTTTATCGGCAACTTCGGGCTAGTCGTAGACTTGAGGGCGAAAAAAATATTCGTAGGCAACAAGACGCAAACGGCACGCGCGAGGTGTAAAAAGACTGACCAGTTCGGAATTCGCGCCATCTTCGAGAACGCCGACGAACCCTTCCAACAGCTCCTGCGCAAATATCCCGACGTTCTTCGACCAACGACAGTTCCGGCAAAACCCAAAACCGACATCGAGCACCACATCGAAACAAGAGGCCCCCCGGTTCATTCAAAGCCAAGACGCCTCGCGCCCGATAAACTAAAAGACGCCAAAGCCGAATTCACGCAAATGCAAAAAGATGGCATAGTACGACCATCGTCATCACCTTGGGCCAGTCCGCTCCACATGGTGAAGAAAAACGACGGGACTTGGAGGCCATGCGGAGATTATCGCAGTCTCAACGCAATCACAACACCGGATAGGTATCCGATTCCACATATACAGGACTTCGCGAATAACCTACGCGGTAAGACAATTTTCACACGCCTTGATCTAATCAAAGCTTACCTGCAGATACCCGTCAGCCGCGCTGACCAACCAAAGACGGCCATCACCACACCTTTTGGTCTCTTTGAATTTATCAGGATGCCGTACGGTCTTCGAAACGCAGCCCAGACATTTCAGAGGTTCTTAGATCAAATCCTCCAAGGATTAGACTGCGTTTACGCCTACATCGACGACATTTTGATCGCTTCCACGACGCTAGAAGAACATCTGCAGCACGTCGACACAGTCTTTAGCCGATTGAGCCAGCACGGGATAATCATTAACCCAAGAAAATGCACCTTCGGTGTCCAAGAATTGGAATTCCTGGGAGTGAAAATCACCACTGACGGCATCCAACCATTACCCAGCAAGGCAGAGGCTATCAACAAAGTCCAGTTCCCTCAAACGTCGAAGGAATTACAACGTTTTTTAGGAATGGTAAACTACTACCGTCGCTGGCTACCTCAAGCAGCCCACACTCAAAGTCCCTTAAACGCACTGCTCAACGGATGTGCAAGAAGAAACGTAAAAATCACACCCACAGAACAAGCGTTGGAAGCATTCCAGAAAACCAAACAAGACCTCACAAACGCAACAACGCTAACGTACCCAAACCCACGATACAAGTTAACTCTGTCAACCGACGCCTCGGATACCGCAGTGGGTGCAGTCTTACACCAATGGGAGGAAAATGCTCCGAAACCAATGGCATTCTTTTCCACAAAACTGTCATCTGCGGAAAGGAAATACAGCACCTATGACAGAGAGTTGCTCGCCATCTATAAGAGTATCCTTCACTTTAAACACTTCCTAGAAGGGCGAGAGTTCACCATCTACACAGACCACAAACCGTTGATCTTCGTTTTTAAGAAAAAAGTGGACAAGTGTAGCCCACGCCAAAGCCGCCACCTAGACCTCATCTCGCAATTCTCGACCGATATCCAATATGTTGAAGGGGCACAAAACACTACTGCGGACATCTTGTCGAGAATACAGGCCGTTGAAAAAAGCGACGTGTCCCTAGAAGACGTCGCCAAAGCACAGCAGGAAGACGAAGATCTAAAAAGGTTGAAGACCATGGGAAAATTTCGGTTCATCGAACTTCCAACAGCGACAGAAGGTACACCCTTATGGTACGAATCGTCCCATGGAAACCGCCTTTACATACCACCAGCTTTTCGTCAAAAGGTCGTGAAGACGCTCCACAATCTAGCACATCCAGGCGTAAAAAACACTGTCAAACAAGTATCCAGGAAGTATTTTTGGCCAAGCATGAGAAAAGACACCGCAACTTGGGTTCGAACCTGCTTGGCATGCCAACGATCAAAGGTCCATCGACACACACATGCTCCAATCGGGACATTCCTAGAACCCGACGCTCGTTTCCAACATATACACATGGATATTGTGGGACCCTTAACCTACTCAGAAGGTAAACAATACCTCCTTACAATAATCGACCGGTTTTCTAGATGGCCAGAAGCAATACCACTGTCTGACATCACTGCAGAAACTTGTGCTCAAAGCTTTTGTGACCATTGGATCTCTAGATTTGGGGTCCCAGAAGTCATCACCACGGACCGGGGTACACAGTTCCAATCGGCACTATTCTCGCAACTTCGACAGCTATTGGGAGTAACCAGAATACGGACCACATCCTACCACCCACAAAGCAATGGATTGGTTGAAAGGTTCCACCGTCGACTCAAAGAAGCCCTACGATGCCTGGACAACTCCTGGACACAAGCATTACCCCTGGTGCTCCTTGGCCTACGGACAGACATCAAATCTGACATCGAAGTATCCCCAGCAGAACTAGTGTTTGGAACTACACTTAGACTCCCCGCCGATCTGGTCACTCAGCCTGAAGAACCTTTCCCCTCACCCAAGGCGACATCAGAATTCGCAAGCAGAATTAAAGAGAAGATGCGGCGCATTTACTACTCAAAAACGCAACCCCACTCAAAACCAACCGTGTACGTTCCAAGGAATCTACAAGAGAGCAAATTTGTATTCGTCCGAGTCGACCATGTCAGAAAACCACTGCAGAACCCGTACGAAGGCCCCTTCAAGGTGCTGCAAGCCGGAGACAAATACTTCACCATTTTGTACAAAGGGCGCAAAGAAAACGTATCAATCGACCGCCTGAAAACTGCCCACCTAGAAATATCGGAAGACGAGCCAAGGTCACAACAGTCAACGCCAGACCCACCACACCGAACGGTAGAAAATGTGTTGCCAACCCCGGTGCCAACCGCACCACCAAAATCACCACAAAATCACGACATCCCAATCACAACTCGTTCGGGGAGAAGTGTAAGATTTCCATCGAGATACGCAGACCTAGTGAAAACCGTTTATTATTAACTTTCTAATATGATATCTAGGTGCAATGTTTGTATATTGTGTTGTATATATACCCATTACATATTTTCATTTCGTTCGCAGCTCACTGGAGAGGGGGTACTGTAGCGACCTGTAATCGCCGGTAACACAGACATCTTCTAACGCGACAAAACCGCGACGGCGCAGAGGCGATCCCCCCAATCCAGGAGTGCTACCCTCGCGGAAAAAGAATACGAATATATATCTTTTTTCTGTGACGAGGCTGAACCTGTATATAGTGTATAATATTGTTACTAAAATAAAAAACCCGCAAGACTGCAAACAATTCGACACTGCACCTTCACGACCCCACAAAGGTATTAGATTTGTCTCTACAGCAGTTCACAATAATTGTTTTTCATTGTAAGTTGTGAGTGTAGTCGTACGAGTGTGACGTCACAACAGCGGGGCTTGACGTTTACTGATTCCAAATAAACGTGAAGTGGACCAGGTAAAAAATAAACGCACTGATGGTAAAAAATAAACGCACTGATTTGTCTGCGCCTCTAAACAGTGTCTACGTAAATACTACGGCCTAAAACTACAGGGCAACTTCTCGATTATTTAGAATCAGCAAACGTCAAACTGTTGTGACATTTTGGTCAATTATATGCTTCGCCATACCACAGCATAAACAAGTAGCAAGTAATTTTGGCTGCATAACTCTCTCTGATTAATTAATTAAATGAAGTTATATCCATTTCTAGAAACTGCGTAGAAATTCAAAATGAAACGTCGTGCCGTCTAAATAAATGTACTTTGTGGTAATTAAAAATATCAACTACTGAATTAGCGCTCGAAACAAGATACGATGAAACGTGCAATGTTCTTACGCAAGCTGCTGTTATTTGAACCGTTTCACATGTTTCTGTTTTGGCATTACTCCTTTCAATGAATTTAATGACACTTTGCTATGCTGATAAAAGCACTAATTTTTGTCGAGATTTTCAAAATTTTGTTTCTGTCGCTTGATGTTTCATTAATAATAATTGTAGTTATTAAACTAGAGCAAGCGCCTTTTAGTGCATCGTCAAATTTGACTAATTTAGTGTTTTATCTCTCTGTAACCATAAAAAGTAGACATAATTTAAACAAAAAATAATCAAGGTGTGTAATGAATATTGGAGCAAAAGAAGATAAAAAACTGAATAAGGTAACAAGCCAAAAAGTTATAAACAGCAACATATAAAATTCCTGTCATCCCCAATTTCGGCTCCACGCGCTTGTCCTGTATGGAAATGCAGCCAATACATAATTACCCTACCGTCCTTGATACTTACAATACAATATTCGATGATAACCTTCGTCACGCTTCGATAATCTACCGTTGAATTACAAAGTTACGTTAAGGAATTACCAATTCCCAAAATAAACCACGCGTCGTATTCTAGGTGCTTGTTTATTTATGAAAAAAATGTAAATTATTCTACGTTTTACAACTTGAATAATTGATTGATTCTATCCAAGTAGCACATAATTTAAATTAAAAGGTATCTATACACAGTTGACCAATGATGCAGAATTCAACACTTTCCAACGTCGTACGACTAGTCCTGAATTTTCCCAATAATTTATATTTGGATTATTGCCAGTAAACAAATTGTACAATATATAGTTCATCACCACTCGCCAGTAGCAGCAATAAATTACTGACACAACAAAACTGTATAAATATTATTATATACATAACGCAATGTAGTTATCAAAACGCATTCTCTTCATTTCGCAGTCCCAAGAAAAGGAAAAACAATACAAACAACATTTGCTAGAAGGTGTTCAATGACCAGTTTGAGCACACCGCGCACTTGTAATCCACTCTCACAGTTCTATCGTCAATCTAGTACCACAACCGCGTGTTCTTCGAACTTCGTTTTTAACTGTCTCCACGGTTTTCGAGCTGCCCGACGTAACTCTGCTAAGGTTATCTGCCTCCTGGCCCGCCTGTGGACAAAATAACATTGTTAATAAAAATATCAAACTACAGTTCTTGGTGTAGTAGAATGGAACACTTTTAAAAAGCCAATTTTGATTTTGGGCAGGTCCATATATGTATTTTTTAAAATGACACTTTACAAGTTGTAATGTTTAAAAAAATCGATAGGCTGTATATTTTTTTTATTTATGGCAATACAAAGTGATAATTTATTCTTGTAAATTTTCTATAAAGTAGGTTACATGAGTGTTCAATTAAATAGTTAATCTAGAAGGCTTTGTCGCTTTGCCTTTTCCACAACAATTTCACGTACAGCCCGTTTTTTAAACCATTGTGGTGCAAATGGTAACACCCTAAATTTAATTCCCTATATTAAAAGCATTACGTTGTTATGGAAACGAGAATAGTGTGAATCATTTGCACCACAGCACGGACGGTATGTCTATATCGACCTTCAGTGGAGGTTTTTTCGCGACATACCCATACTAACGGTATGATGGTATGAAATGAAAAATTATGTTTCCCCATATTTCTGTACTTGTGATAATGTCCCCTCTCGTACATTCTTTAGCAAAAGTAATAGATTTAGTGATATCCATATACCCAAACATTATTAATATTCTAATTTGATGACCTTTTTCATTTGAACACGGGATATTTTATTAATATATTGGCACTTTTAATTCCAACTTCAAGTACGTCAAAAAAAAATTGTACGATCAATCATTTAATTTTTTTTTCATAATATACAGGGTGGCTGATGAAAACCTTTGACGCTGTATCATGTTTAGTACTAACCCAATTTGAACACATGATACATCAAAGAAAATCATTTTCTATGTTTGTTTTATTTTTTCCCTCTTGTCAATTTTTGACAGATGACTGAATTTTATTTTTTCAGATTGTACTGTATATTTTTTTAGTGATTCTTATAGAGTAGATTTTTCTGAACGCAGAAAATGTCACAACTATTAGTCACAGCTTCAAAATTAATAAATAATTTAAACAATAAAAATATATTTTTTAAATGAAGTTACCGAAATAAACCATCAGAAATGACCAACTCAGCCATGTTGCCAATTATACAATTATAAAATCATACTTTGATGAGAAAACCTGAATACGTGGATTTGATAGTAATTTTGGTCCGACATACCCCCAAATATTGAACACAACGGAAGTTGTGTCTAGAAGGCGTCGATAATGTCTGGGAAAGCGTGCAGTTTTCTTCACAATAGATTTTTATTCCTTTACGTTACGTGTTTTTGTTCAAAATATTTTTCTTTTTTTTTTCTTGTCCTCATATTTCAAAAAATATTCTCTTGAAAAAATGAAGTTGTCAAAAAATGTTTTCAAGCAGAGTGATGAAGTGTAAAAAGAAAGTGAAGATTTCATTAGATGCATCACTCGTTCAAATCGGATTAAATATAAGCAAGATACAGTATCAAAGATTTTTTATCACCCTGTATTTACATATTTATTCTAAGATTAAATAATCACTTTGTACAAATATTACCGCCAAAACATCATGGAAGAGAGTATAAGACGTGAGCGTCGTGCCAGTTTCAAATCGCTTTTTGGCATAGGAGTGGTGTCAGCAGAAGAAAATCGACGAGCAAAATAATAAAAGAATAAGCGACAATTTAATCCAAAATAATAGAATTTATGATGGGGACAAGGAATACTGACGAAAATGTGACGGTTGTAAATCGCTGTTAGATGAAGTCAACATTTCGACCATCCCTGGTATGCCACTGCTCCATGCTAATAAAGGAAAGATCAGTTTAATCCTTCTCTGACTTGTGTGTACTGTGATATGTGTGTCTTCTCTTCAAGTCTCGATCGAGTATAGAAGTGCTTCTCTTCTGAACCTATGTGATTGTTATGTTAATGCCTACAAGCCTGTATCGTGTCTCTTTTCAAGTCGAAGTTTAGTGCAAAACAATTGGCTCAATGACCAATATGTAACTAAATAACTTGTAAAGGCAGAGGAAAATTAAATTGAAGAAGATCTTGAACTCGAAATTGAAGAAGGATGTAAGTGCTGGTGGCATCTAATCAAAAATACAAAACGAAGGTTAAAAGGTGGAATAAATGAATGGTAAAAAATGTATTTTCCAAATTAAAAATGACGAAGAGGATGTTATAAACCAATCACATGAGCATTAATAACACTTTTAGGGAAAACAGAAAATAATGCTCTTGTGTTTTTTGTTGTTTTCGTCTGGGAATGATTACTTCATTGTTGTCCTAGTGAACTATGCTCACAATAATCTTATTACAAAAAGTACATTTAAGAGTCATTGTAAAAATATTGGCAGTGAACTCTAATTTTTCCATCTTTCTAATCAATTCTTATTCATGTGAACCAGTTCTCGCCAATATAAATACAATGTCTATCAGTAACAACATGTAATTGGACCGTATTGTGTGTGGAACGTGTTTCCATCTTTATTTATACCTACTTAACTAGCATTTTTACTATTATGTCCTGTACTCTGTAGCAAACACCGAGACGTGACGTCATTTCACATACGGACCTACCCCATCCACAGTGATCCCCGCTTTACCCTACATTTAGAATTTCTTACTTGCTTCCTTCCGTCGCTCGGAAGTAGACATCGTCGGGGGCATCCATCCAACTAATGACTTGTTTACGCCCCGATCCTGTTCGAGTCATGTGCGCGATTTTTGGTTTGCCGTTTATCTGGGATATATGGCGTGGCAGCCCTTGACCTGGGACCATCGATGACGACATCATCGACGGGTACTGATCCGGTCGGATCAGGGGGGTGGCGTCCTTATTCAACCGCTTCGGGGGCGGCGCGGTCAGGGCGGAGCCTAGAAACACGCGGTTTTGTGGTAATTTTAAAAGGTATGTTCTAACTACTAAATTAAATCTAGATATAATGAATTAAAGTTTGTTTCGGGCGAATATCTACACAACAACGAGAGTTTGACATGTACTTCCATTTTTAAATAGTGTTAACATCATTGAAACAACCACACTTCAAAATAAATTAAAAGTGCCGTGATTTGACGTGAGCTATCTCTAATTTTCTAGATTATCTTGTACTGGTCCTGCTGCCTTAATCTGAAGTGACAACAACATAACTATCTTACAATGTAACATTAAAAAGGCATAACTACGTAGATCATTGTAAAAAAATGGAATGCCTAAGAAGTTAAGGTTTATCCCAACACTTTCATATAGACCAAGTTAGTATGTACCGTGCGATCAATTAAATTATAAATTAGAGTTGGCTGTGAAATTTAAATTAGGTTGGCACTACTAATTTTTGACAATTTGGTTTAATATTTGAATGTCAAAGTGTCACACCTGTGAAACAGTGTTTTCATCAAAAGTGCAACACCGTTCGGAATAGATGCACATCTAATGTGCACTTTTCCCGACCGCTTATTAAACCAAATTGTCAACAATTAGTAGTGCCAACGTAATTTAAATTTCACAGCCTACTCTAATTTATAATTTAAATGATCGCACGGTAATAGCTCCAATTTCTTAGTTTCCTCAGAAACCAGGATTTATTTTGTCTACATCTACATACAGGGTGTCATGGAAATACCTACAATAATTTTAACTATAACATCAGCAATTAAACCGAAGCTAAATAAAAAAAAATCTGCTTGGAGTAAAACTCCTTGGAACCCACAACGCCGCTCATGAATTAAATTCAGCACAATATGGACAAGGGCATAACATGCAATTTCCACACAATTAAAAACGTTTATCAACGGGCGGGGCTATGCAATTGAACCATTCCGATACATCCAACTGTTTTCAAAATTTTAATTGCACGTTATGTTCACGAATATTTTCCAATCCCCGTACATTGCTCTAAATTTACTCTAACTCGAATTTAAGGGAAATATCTCCGTCGAAAAGAAAATTAGTTCAATTACTGCAAAAAACTTCTCTAACTCGATTTTTATTTACCTTTTATGCTTAATTCACTCTAAAAAACCTATTGTCGCGTATATTAATCATTCCACGTCCGTTGTTAAAACACCAGAGCCGTATTTTCGGATCGTGTAAATAACTGAAGTTACTTATATCGGGTCTTCAGAAATGATTCCGTACATCATGTTACCTGTGGAAACAAAATTTACATTTAATCGGAGAATTTTTACGTTCAAAGCGTACTGGATGTATGAATCAATTATGAAGACCCAGTATAATAATAGTAATACGATGCCCCCAAACCTGAAGTCTTACGATAGAACAAAAACCAGAAGATAAAAAATGTGGAGAGTGGAGCCCAATACTGAGTACGGGGAGTACATTTAAAAAAAAAGCGGAAGAATCAAATGTAATCGGGATGCTATTAAGCAAAAAAAACATATTTTGGTGTTATTTCTTATATTTTTATTTAGTGTTTCGTATAACGAATTTTTTTAGGGGGTTTTGGCACTTCTAATTAGGGGAGTTCCACTGCATTTTGCAATGACACCTTCTTATGTGAAGTTCCATCAACTTTTAATGTCTCGAAATGTTTTACTATGACCGCTTAGTTTTAGTGCGGATTTCCGTTACTAATACATATTTACTTATCTGAATACATTCAAGAGGTGCAGCCAAAAATCCAAATTGTCGTCACTCTTAATTGTGACAGTCATTTAAAACCAATACCAAATATCTTTTAAATTCTTAAAAATTATACGATTCATTTAAAACAGAAATCAAAATATTTTTTGAGAGCGCCACTGTTTTGACAATGAAATCTGGTAACAAACAAGTAAGGCGTGAACAATGATGAAATTAAATGAATAAAATCTGGATATACTGACCTTAGTAGTATTAAGTTTTATTTGCGTATTCTGTATATCTGAAATAATTCGTTGAAGGGCACAAGTGTGAACATTTTCAGCAGTATGTGACAAGTTCTATGTTTGTTCTCGATCTACAAAACCGGCGAAAATAACGGAGCCAAAAAGATTCAGAGCTTATCTGATAACGCAGTCATTAAAATTTCATGGAATATCACTTTGTATCTGGTCGATCTCGAAACTACAGGTGTTTAAAAAAACGGACAGAGCTGTATCTTTCTCACTTATTGTTTGATTTTAAGAAACAAAAACCAAATGACAAATGATAAATAAATTCATATGTCCAAAATATCTTTGGAGCACAGTTTGTAGCCACTAAAAAGAACTGTGTCATTTGGTTTTTGTTTCGTTTAAATCAAACAATAAATGTTTTTTAAACACCCTGCATATTTCGATTTACTTATTGGACAAGATCAAAACTCTTTTCAAATTACTTTTTTAAATGAGCTGTAATATCCTTGCGATGGTATATTTTTAAATACCTTTTATCTCTACTATATTTATCTCTAAGCTTTAATTATTCGCAGACAAGTGGTTGTTTCATCGCTGTTACATTGAGAATAAATATTCAGCACATATTTTTCTCATTATTATTCGTGATTTAGATTTTAGAAAAATCCTATTGGAGCCGGCGAACTACATAATAAATTCTTTTCTATTTTTTTAAATCTCTTATGTAATTCTATTAATTCCATATTCCGAATACATTAAAAAAAAACTATTGGGTAAATCAAACTATGTATAAATAAAAAAAATATCTAAGTATATCATATAGAATATAAATTTGCAATAGAAGTAACAATTCCAACATAGAAACGGGGAGAATACTGAATAATGAACTCGATGCGTTTCCAGTATGACATAGAAACGTACTAAAGAAATATTTTAGTCGATTAGAATCAGGTCACATAAAACATTAATATTTACTGTCTACTAATTAAGATAAATAATAATGTAAAAAAGACAATCCGATATTTATAACACATTTCTTTGCAATTACGCCCAGAATTATAATTTTGAGCGGCTATTTATAGGTTTTTATGTGAATTTATTTATTTTATTTTTGTAAGCTGAAACGTGGAAAAAATAAAGGACTGACTGGAATTCGTAAACACATTTTGTAATAAATATATCTGATTGTCAATATTAATTAAATTGGTATCGTCTACAATATGTATTTTATTTTGTTTTATTACATTTCTCTCCTTTTTAAATGTGTAGTCCGTCCCACATGACTACAATATCCACTCTCATTAAGCCAATGATCGAAATAATTTTCTCGTCCCTTTGGAGTCCACAGAGGCGGGAAAGTCAAGATATACTAGAAAGCGTGAAATATATTATTTTTCTTTTTATACTCTCTTTGAGGTAGCACATAAGGGTTACACATTTATAGCATTCACTTTTTTGTTTTTCAGGCGACGATATATTTTCTTATTTTAAACAGTACCTGTATATTTTTTAGTTAATGTTAATTCTCCGAAAATAAAAAAAAATACAAAAATTACATGATTCATATTTGCTTTTAAATTGGGGTTAGTATTTTTATTAAACCTTGTAGTTATTGAAGCGTGTAATTTTAATCAAATAGTTCTTTGGAGTCTAAAAACATTAACTCCATTTAGAAAATAATATTCTAATAGAAAGCTTCTTCGGAAGTGCTTTTTTTAATTTTAGGAATGTCCGAACATATAGCGACAATAAAAAATAAACAGAAGACTTATTTACTGCTTGGATATTAAGTCTTAAATAAATTAGGTATATAAAACCTACGTGACATTTGTAGTGCACGCTTGAATACAGTTAATCTGAATCGTCCAATAGTAGTTGATAAGGATGAAATGATGATAACAAACTCGATCATCGTAATCACGGCCTACTTGTGTAGAAGTTAACCATAATCTAAACTGAGTTAATAACAACGTTAAATGCATAATGATTAGTATTAGGTACAACTGATTACAACGATTATTATGCACAGTTCCTTTCGCAATTGGTTCATAGAAAAATTATTATTACTTCCCTCATTTTGATATTTCCGTTCCACATTTACGATTTTACTCAGTACCTGCTTCCGCATAATGGCTGCACGTATGCACCACGATAAAATTCAAAGTAAAATATTCAAATAGCATCTTTAGAAAAATGTTTATTACAGACCCAATCACACTTCTGCAACACGGCTTTTGTGATGGCAACTTTATTGGAAAATTGACTTCCGAACGCTCAGTGCAAGGCTACCTTTGATTTTCCAACATAATATGTAATTTATGACTTAAAAAAAGGCTACGGCGATTTTCATAGAACGGACAAGAAAATAATTGTGGAACTAGTCCGGAAATTACAAAATTTTATGGGAGGATCCTGCATATGTCCGAAAATGCTTCTTGTGGCTTCAACCGCCCTTCAAATTTCCTTTTTTACATTAATTTCGTAAATATCGGACAAAAATCAATGAAATTTTCGAATGGAGTTCTTATCATATAAACTTTCAATATTCCTGTGATGTCCTTAGAGTGACTCGGCGAAGCATCAGGTGGCCAACCATTAGTTTAGGCGCCAATTAATTACATGGAATTATACGTTATAAGCCAATAAGTTCAGATAATGTTTTACTTTGTAACACTACATTATCTGTAGTGCTTAATCTAAAATCGCCAAAATTTACTGTCAAACCCCGAACTCTCTAATTCAGAATATCGCGCACAATTTTATGAGTAAATAAAGGCAATGCAAAATAAAAACTCACCATCATCCCAATCCAAATCGGAATAGAAGCCAACAAATAAAAATATAGTTTAGCACTAAGTAATGATCACTATGAAATACTTACTATCTATTCCGTTCATTTCATCGTAAGCCCGCCGCTTCAGCGACGGTGACATGTTATTGAGAGGGATCTTATCCAATTCGGGCTTATTAGGCACCCTCTCGTAGAGCAGGCTTCCGTCGGGGCCAATCGGCGGCTTCGGGAACGCCACCTTTTCCGGTTTTGGCAGATTCTCTTTATCCGTCAGAATCAACCACTGCGGCGTGACCGGACCGGGATTCCCCAAGCGCGTGGCTATCGCCGTCACGCTCCCCCTATTTTTCTTCCGATACACCAACAACTGCTTGAGATCAGGTAAAGACTTCCCTACCATTTGCGTTGCACACTCTTGCTTCACCGCTTGAATATTGATGGCAAAGAATGGGGCTCTCGCCGCGTGTCGCGGCTTCATTATGTGCCTGCACAACCTCCTGGAGATCCTCGTTAAAGGCGTTGTGTACAGATAGAACGCCGTCCGCGTTTTCATTATGGGTCTCGGTGAACCAGAACGTACCACAATGCCATGGGCGGTGGCGTAATGTCGGCCCAGGTGAGCTTTAAGTTTAAATTCTTTGCCGCAGCCGCCGATGTTGCATCGATGGGGGCGGTGGGACATCACGGATGACATGCGATCGTCCTCTGCGTCGCTTCCGGACTTCTTCTTGTTGCCGTTGTCGAAGTCGCCGTCACCGAATCGTGTGGGGATCTTCAAGCCGCCGTACTTTTTCCAGTATTGCCAACATGTGTGGCAGAGGCGGCACTGCATGTGTGAGGGGCCCCACGCGTACCATTGCGTGGATACGGTCACTGGAAAACAATGAATACTGAGATGAATCTATCATTCAAACGTTTCGGACATACTTTTTTATTCAAGAATCAACAAGTGAATTCAACAGATGTGTGATGCAAGCCATGAAAAATAACCAATTTGGCAACGTGGAAGAAGACCCTTTACAAAGAGGGCTTGTTTATTGGACGTTTATAGAAAAGCTTAGCATGACTTAAGTTCCAAATCGATCTTTATTTATCAGCACTAATAAAAAATATGTTTTACAAAAAAAAATCGTTTTTGTTTTATACACACAAGCATTCAAGATCTACTTTGAATTCCTACACTGAGTGTGGTCTTTATTTATCAGATTTCAGTGCACGCTTAGTGTTTCAAATTGGAGGAAAACCACAACACGTTGTAGAACAATGAAATGCTATTTAATCTTGGTAGTATTCAATCTCACGACGTTCAATGATTTTCTTTAAAGCAAATAAGCAGTAGCACATAACATAAAAATAAAATACAAATTTTTTTTTTTCGTTAAAATATATGTAATGGAATTAATTCTCTTGAATTTGTATTGATTTGGTAACAAAACTATAATTATTATCATTTGTAGAAATAGTCGGTCTGATTCTGTAAAAAATGGTTATCCCTTATAGGGCCGGTACACAGGGGCGAAGATGTCTCAGTACGTGTACGTGCATACATAATTGTGGAGACAACAACGTGTATTAGCTGTTGCCTACAGAAGCACAAACTAAATCGACAGTTTTCGTCTAGCTAAGGAAGAGGAAGATTTGGCTATAACGGCAGTGGCGTGCGTTTATGTACATAAAAATACAATAATTAATTAATTAAAAAATACAAAATTAAAAATTCAACTGTAATAAACAAAATTTCTGTATGCAGTCTCGATCATAACTGACGATATGAACGACATATTAGGTTGTTTTTTTGTTTTGTTCGTTATACTCCCGGGATGGAAATATGTAACTCAAATGAATGTTTTCAATTGGAAAAAAAAACAATGGGACAAAATCTGCCTAAATTAAAATAAAATTACATTTGTTTTTACTTTTGTGTTGTTTGGCGATCTGTGCAACAAATGTAGTTATTTTATTTCTATTCAAATTTATTTCGCTACGTGCCAGTATGTACTATCAGATTTACGATACATAAATGCGCAGGTTATCGCTATGTAGTTCTTCCCAAAATTTTACTAATTTTGCCACATTCAAGTGCGGATTGTGAAAGAATATTAAATTTAGCCAGGTAAATTTGATTAAGACAAAACTAAGAAATACTTTATCTCATGAAACTGTTAACGGCACTTTGCTGGCCAAGCAACATATTTTAAACTAATCAGGTAAATGTGTTAATTTTATTTTAAACCAAATACATAGCGAGATGATTTCTAGAATGACAAGTAATATTCTGAATAAAAAATTGGAAAATTCTAATTGAAAGTGCTTTTTTCTATGAGATTTTTGTATGAACTTAAGCCATAATTCACGATTTGAACGATTGACGCATATCATATCATTGATTGTTTGTTCTATATGCTCCCGGGATGGAAAATAACTCAAATCAATGTTTTCAACTGAAAAACAATCGAAGAAACGCCTTCCAGACTAAATTAAAATCAAATTACACGCTACTGATGAATTAACACAAAACAACGTGAATTTGCCTCCGCACGTTGAGACTTGCCAACTCAGACATGAGTGTGCAGACAAAATTTCTGACGACGACGTTCATTCTGGTTCGCAACGTTATTTTGCACACATTGACGTTTTTGCTTGCACGTACATGTACTGAGACATCGTCGTCCGTGTGTAGGGGTTCTAACACTTGTAACAAAGGATCGGTAACAAAAAGAATTCGCTTTGATTGGTTGAGCCCTAGTTACAACCACGTAACCAACCAAGTGTTTATGGTTAACTTTTTTACAAAAATCAGGCCGATTATTGAGTATGAAAAATATTGTTATATAAAATTATTGGTTGCCTATACAATAGGGGCATACTTCAAACCTCGAAATGGGGTCGTCCTACAATTTTCAAAAACAGCTTTTGTAAGCAAAAAATATTATACCCCAAATTTTTGCTTATTCAAAATCGCGCGTTTATTAGGCTCCATGTTATATAGTCTACGAGATGCTATAGTCCAATTCGTCCAATTCAATTGAGGGGGACGACCCCATTTCTTTTTTATTTTTGGATTCTACAACACATTTTATAATGATGTAGCAGAACGGTTTATGTAAATTATAAACACAATGTAAACATGGAAGTTATTTATATAAATACATATGTACAAAATACCGATCATTTTTGGCAATACAGCATTATCATTATCGCAACTGTTCAGATAGTCTCTTTCATAATATAACTTCATAAAAGTCCGAGCTCCATATACAGATTTTGCATAAAAAGTTTGCACGGGGAAAACAGGGACAATAAAATTGTGGAAAATGTTTCAAAAGAAAATGTTCATACTGACAGGTTTAAATTTGTACTGTAGTATGATACCGGTGGTAATAGGTATCGCATTTCCAGTACATCTATTTTATCTTTACTTTTATTTTCCATCTTCCAATAATAAATATCTTTCAATGATCAGTACCATATTTTATGTTAAAAATATATGAATGGGTTAATAAAATATGTAATAACCTTGTATGCATGCCATAAATTTTTCACTATTAAGTTTTCATGGTTACATACATTACGTAAAATTTCATTAGTAAGATGTATAAAATAACCATGAATAAGTAAATAAGATTTAATATTGTTACAGTCGACCGACACTTTTGATGACAAGATCACCTAGTTACACCATTTTTTTAATCTCTATGGCTTTTGTTAACAGGTATGTATGACACAAAGAGGCAACTAGTACTTTATCTCAACATACTGTTTTCTACCAACTTTGTGTCAAGTTGAGGTTGAAGGGAAGTTGAAATTTTGTGTACACCAAGTTAAATCTGTTCAAAGAGTTCTTAGTGAGTTTATAAATTCATTAAAGAATTACGCGTCGACGATATTTATAGTAGTAGTATTTATTTATTAACAGAACGCATGGATGTAATTGGTGAATACACATCCCACAAAATGCAGAACAATATTAATACGATCAATAAATTGGCCCTTTTATAGCTTAGAATGAAACACAATAGGCATTTCTGCTACTAAGCTCTACATTCATAACTAAAACTGAAAAAAATAAAGGCGTAAGGTTGGCACTGTCGTAACTTTTTCCAAAAACTCTCAATCAATTTGTACGTGAATGTTAAGATTCTTGCCTCATGTTTTTTGACGGGCGCCTCTGTTTACATCGACGTTTTCCGACGGAATTTAAAATTTTTTTTTTGCCTGTGTAAAAACGGTTAGTAAGCAATTTCGTTTTATCGTTCTGCGACCGACTTGTAATCTTTCAAATATGAATCATAAATTAGGAGTATGTATATAATATAGCAATCAACAGT